>OX336368.1:65917766-66517766 GCA_946902895.1 Fragum fragum
GATTTCAAATTCTAATACAAGAGAAAAGCACCTTTATCACATTTGAAAGGCCATTGTGTACTAATTTGATATCAAGTCTCATTTGCAAAATCTCTCTGTGTTATTTTAACCACAGGGCTCTTGGAAACGACAGTACTGTCGTCTGAGACGACAACTTTCCGCAAGGAATGACAAAAATTCCTATCAAAGGATTCCGACGGACGACAATTATTTCAATGACATGTTAGCAGTCTTTATGTCAAAGTGACTCTGTAAAATCACTTGTCATGGTTCAAGGGTCATTAAAATATTAGGTAGATTATTGGAAAATGTTAATTGATTATCCTAACATATCATTGATAACACCCAGCTTGATTGACAATTACCACTTCGCGGTGACCGGTCATGCATCGACGATCGTAAGTGACAGGTGTTAGGAACCTGTGGAACTTGGGTAAAATTATTTTACTAGCACTCTTATCTCACTGAAATCAAATTATTATTGATCAGTTTAGTGAAAAAGTAACCAAAACATAATAAAGAAGTCAACTTATATTGCAAAATTAAATTGTCGTGGGTTTTCGTGGATACAACAAATCAATTGAACATGAAATTTCTTAGATAAACTTTTTGGGCTCTTAGACTTCTAAAGTTGAGCATGAATCATAAATTTACTGTCATTTTTGGTTTAAAAAAATTGTCAATTTGACTGTCAACATATTCCATTATTTTGTCCAAAATTTACCCCCCCCCCCCCCCCAAAAAAAAATGTTGGAAAAAATCCAAAATGTCATAAACTTAACACTGCCATCTGCAACTCCTTTCAATTTAGACCAGTCTAAAATTTTGCAGTATGGTAATGAGTGAAGAGAATTTGCTGAAGATCAAATGAACATGGTCAGACATGTAAACAACACAATATGGGCTAGAAAATATAATAATTCTTAAAACCAAAATTAATCTCCCTTTTCCATACTATTTCCAACAAAGAAAGTGCTTTAAAAAAAATCAGGCTTGAATCCAACTTTTCTGCTTGGAATCCAACTTTTTCCTAAATTGGATTCCTGGAATCCTACTTTCAAAATCCCTGAGAGCCCTGAACCAGAAAGGGTAAGCTTTCAGCTTCTGAATATCTTGGTCTGTTTGCTCTAAATATACTTTCGCCTGGGGTCCGTTTGCCCTAGAAGTGGGTCCTTTCGCCCCCAAATTTTTATTTGCCCCCATTTATAATTTTACGGTATTACATTAATTATGTTATATATTTGGTTAAGTTTGGTCTAATAGTAAAAACTTTTGAATTAGATAGCGCTATTGAACATGTTCCGGTTAGTCTGTAAAGTATTTGTTAATAGAATACAGACAAGGATATTATGAAATAGGTTTCTGTGAAGTTCTTAATTATTTGGAAATAAGAAACAAAATTTTGTTTTGTTAAGTAATAGAAATTGTTTCATTTTAAGCATTTTATAATAATCTTTGCCTTTGGTGACGGTCTTAAGAAGGGATTTCGGGGAAACAACTTTTTTTTTGATAAACGTAACTTGTATATAACATATTGTTTTTTGTTTCAAAATTGATTGTGATGACTAATATCTACTATCTTTCGTAAAAATATGAGTGATCAACCTAATACCAAGATTACAATAAACCGATAAATGTTGCACTAACACAATCTTTTATAACAGTCTAATAACGATACTCGCATTTGAAAACGAGAGTTTGGTGCATCCATTTTCTCCTTTTCTAGTATAGTTTTCTGTCCACAAGAATTACTTACTTTTATTCCCTAACTTCTTGATTTTTTTCACTTCTATTAATAGGATTCATGCAACTTCAGATCTACCTGGAAATTCGTCCTCTTGTAATAGGTTAACTTGAGCAAGTAGAAAGATAACGCAACCTTATGAAATCCGAAAGATCTCATAGGAATAAGATACAGATATATTAGCAAATTTTTCTATGCATCTTCTATATATAAAAAGTAGGGCGAATGGACCTGGTGCTAACGGGAATTAGGGCGAGTGGAAATGGGGCTAACGGGAATTAGGGTGAAAATGAGTATGAAGAACATGTTTTAGGGCGAACGGACCCGGATTCCAGCTTCTGGGAGCCTCCTCTTTCTTCATTTATATGAGGTGTTTGCACATCTCGATCTTGATTTATATTAGCTCATCTGTGTAATGGCAAAAATGGGTGCCATAGAAAGAAGGAAGTAGGATAATCTGAAAGATCATACATATTTTTTGAATGTTTTCATCTAGACTACCTTAATTACTGATTAGAAAAATGTTGTTTTACTATATAGTTTACATGAGTGGAGCACTATTAGTTTCCTAATCTAACATTTTCTTCAGGCAACTTATTGACACTGTGTTTTGTCAATTTTATGTTTCATAATGGATGTGTCTGTAAAATCAGAAGAGGAGCACATAATGCAAATATTCAGAGTTTTTGAACCTTTGGCAGAATATTCATTGTATCGGAGGATTTAGAACCATGCTTTGTTGCTTCCCATTAGTAAGAATGAAAACCCGATCCTTGTACTAAATAAGCTGGAAAACCATCCACTGATTTAATGGTTAAGCCCTTCCTGTTTTGCAAAATTATAGACCTTCCTAAATTAAAAGGTTTTGCAGAAAATCCAAAACTCAAAGAGGATTTAATTTGAAAAATAACCATTCAGTAGGGTACAAAATGTTGTGGAAAAAGAAGAAAATGCTTGTTACAAGCAATTTCTTCTTTTTCTACAATGTTTTTGAAATTCAAAAATCACAGGGACGTAAAAACCAGGGATTGTACAGGAAAGGGTTAAAGTAGCTGCAGTAATGGAATATTTGATGTTTAATTTGAATAATTTTCGTAATTGACCCATTCCCACACAATGCTGTTTTTAAATGCACCTCATTATAAAAACTTTGGAAAACATTTTGGACAATTTTACAAGCAATTTCTTTATTACCCACAATGTTTTCTACCCTAAATTTATCAACTTAAAATTGTTTTCTGCAACTTCTTTAAATTTGGACTGGTCTGAAATTTTAACTTGTGGGAAGGGTTTAAAGATGACAAAAATAAATGTTTGTACATTTGCAGATACTGGGGCAGTGTTTACATTTGGGAAGAGTAAATTTGCAGATAACCTACCTAATAAGTTTTGGATGAGAAATGACCGAGTCAGAGATGTTGCTTGTGGAGATGAACATACAGCTCTTGTTGCAGGTAAGAATGGAGTTTAATCTATTACCAGATGAAGAAATTCTAGACTGGCCCAAATTGAAAGAAGCATGCTGATGACAAATAAAAAGATATAAAATTGAAGATTTTTTCTACTTCCTTCAATTTCTTCATTTTCAACAGTGTTTTCCAGAGCATTTTAAGCTCACCTGAATACAAAGTGATTTGTCATCATATGGCGTCCAGTCGTCCTTTCACAATTTACAAAAAATCTTCTCCTCCCACATTAACCATGGAATTTCAACAAAACTTAACAGAATTGATCCTTAGGTCATGCCCTTTCAAAATATTTCAAAGAATTAAAATACATGAATAACTTTGGTTGCCATGGCAACTAAATCTCCTCCCCAAAGAATTCTCCTCCCAAACTATACAGTCTAGAGCTTTGATATCTGGTATTAATCATCATCAGTTGACCCTCTGCCAAAATACTTACCATACTCTGAAATTAGCCCTTTTCTGTGTAATCCCAGATTTTACAAAGGAATGAAGAAGGAAATTTGAAAATCCTCTCCCAAAACATAAGGCCTGAAGCTTCGATATTTAAATTAAATTATCTTCTAGGGACCCTCTACCAAACACTTCAAAGAATTAACATACTCTGAGAATTAACCCTTTTCTGTGTGATCCCTGATTTTTCATTCGAATAAAGAGGAAATCTTTGAAAATCGTCTTGTCCCAAACCATAAGGCCTACAGCTTTAATACAAGTGTATGTGGTATGAATAATCATCTATTGAACCTCTCCCAAAGACTTCAAAGAATTACCATACTCTGAAAATTAGCCCTTTTTGTGCAAACCTTGATTTTACAAAGGAAAGAAGGAAATCTTTGAAATAACTTCTCTTCCAAAACCATTATGCCTTGAGCCTTAATTATTTGGTATGAACCAAATCCTATTGACCTTCTACCAAACTACTTCAAAGTTACAGTACTCTGAGAATTAGCCCTTTTCTGTGTGATCCCTGATTTTAGATAGGAATAAAGAAGAATATCTTTGAAAATCATCTCCTCCTAAACCTTTAGGCCTACAGCATTGATATTTTGCATCTATCAATGCCTACTGAATCATCATCTATTGACCCTCTACCAAACTACTTCAAAGAAATATCATACTCTGAGAATTAGCCCTTTTCAGAAGGAAATGCAAAAGTCTTCTTCTCTCAAACAATAATACCTTTAGCTTTAATTGTTGGTATGTTTCAAATCCCATTGACCCTCAACCAAAATACTTCAAAGAATCATGTTACTCTGAAAATTAGCCCTTTTCTGTGTGATCCCTGATTTTACAAAGGAATAAAGGAAGAAAATTTGAAAGTCTTATCCTCCTAAACCATAAAGCCTCGTGCTTTGGTACATGGTATGAATAATCTAGTGACCCTCAACCGAAATACTTCAAAAAATTTCCTTACTCTTAGAATTAGCATATTTCTGTGTGATCCCTGATTTACATAGGAATAAAGACGGAGATCATTGAAAATCTTTTACTATGAAAATTAGTCCTTTTCTGTGCAATCCCTGATTTTAGATTAGAATAAAGAATATCTTGGAAAATCTTCTCCTCCTAAACCTTTAGGCCTACAGTGTTTATATTTGGCATGTATCATTGCCTGTTGACCCTTTACCAAAAAACTTCAAAGAATTTAGTGTTATATTGTGACACCAAATATATACCTTGGGTTAAAGAATATCTTTAAAAGAAAAATCTCCAAAATAATTAGGCATAGAGCTTTGATATTTTGTATATATCACAAAGCCTTTGCTCCTGCTGCTGATTGCAAATGGTGCCAAATGCAACGTTTTAAAATTCTGACACAAAAATTGGCAAAGTGGCCATTTTACAGCAACAATAGAAAAAAGAGATGTTTTCTTTTATAAGATAAATGAAATGTTTGTTTCAAAGTCTGATTAATTTGCCAAAAATCTGAATGATTCCCTGAAATATCCAAAAAGTTTTGGCCCTAGGCCCGAAGAAAAAATTAGTACCAAGACCCCTGCATTGCCTGGTGAGAAATTTTCAAAAGTAATTATCATACAACAAATTTATAAAGGGCACAGCAAAAACCGATGAGTAGTCCATGGCTGTTTGAAAGTATTAGAAACGGCTAGTATTTTATGTCGCAATACAAGTCAACTGTCATGTGCTTTCTAATCATATGAAGGTGTGCCTGCTAATATGTTTACACATTCCTACACAAGGCAATCTGTACGATAGCTGTAGATTTGAAATCTCCTTAATAATGAAATTCATTTGTCGGTGGCTTCAGCTTCTGCCGTCAAATGACAAGATTAATTGGTTGATCAATGGTTTTATCAATAGCATGAATCACTAAATTTTTTACTTACCATCTAACACTTGCAACTAAGCAAAGATCCTACACGTGAAGCTTTTATTTTACTTCAATTTGAAATTTTGTACATACTTTATTCAGAAGATATTTTATTTTCAGACATTGATGTAATGAAAAAGTCTATTTTCTTATTTTTTGAGCTTTCTTATGTTAACCCTTGTCATGCTGAACCCTGAACAGTCCGGTTTTTGGCAGGAGATGTAGACTAAGATCAGACTGCACTTATGTGCAGACTGATCTTAGTCTACACCTCCTACTTGTACTTTTCCTGTCAGAGTTGATTATTAAGTTGAGTTCTAAAAGAAATATTGATTTTTTATCAAAAAGTTCTATCAGTGCTTTCAGCCCTTGGATTTGACAGCATTTCAGTAAGGTAATTTATACAGCATGACAAGGGTTAAGAATGATATTTTGAGTAATAGTGCTATTTAATATCTAAGTGGAACTTCCTAACAGCAGAGCTCAATGGGTGGGGCAAGCAATTTGTTAATTGAGTGATTGCTAGCCATGTCCACAGAGCTCCGACAGGAAGTAGGACTTGGATATTAACCCTTTCCTGTTCAAACACGGGATTTTACGTCTTTGTGATTTTATACTTGAGAAAACACTGTGGAAAAAGAAGAAATTGCTTGAAACAAGCAATTTCTTCTTTTCCCACAATATTTTCTACCACATAGGATGGTTTCATTTTAAATTGCATCCAATTTTCATTGTCGTCTGCAACTTCCTTCTATTTGGACCAGTCTAAAATTCTCAAAAACGGGAAAGGGTTAACCTTTTCCAGTACAGCACTGGTTTTTACGTCCTTGTGACTTTATACTTGAGAAAACATTATGGGAAAAGAAGAAATTGCTTGTAACAAGCAATTTCTTATTTTTTCCATAATATTTTCTACCCTATTGAATGGTTATTTTTCGATTAAAACCCTTTTTAAATTGTTGTCTTCAAAGCCTTTTAATTTGGACAGGTCTAAAATTTTGCAAAACATGAAAGGGATAAAAAACTCTATTTTGTTTTAGTTTATGGTCAGCAACATGTAACAAATAAATTGGTTGGTGACTCAAGTATTGTAATAACAGAATAATCTCCGATTATGATGATGAAGACGCAACTGACAAAAATGCTTCACATAGATATTGACCAATGGTCAGTACTAAAAATGTATGCATGTAAAGCTTATCCTGCTGACCAGTCAACAGTTAACCCATTTCCACACAATCCCATATTTTTATGGGCCAGAGAAATATAGGTGTTGAAAACTTAGGTGTGCTTGTCACACCAAATTCCTTTTAACTCACAATGTTTCTACCTCATATTGCCCTTATAATTCAATTTTGACCATATGGTTGTCATCTGTATTATCTTTCAATTTAGACTGATGTTGTTTTGGAATGGGTTTATCAAGCAGAAAGTTGCCAAATTATAAAAAACTGTTAAAGAGTGAGTAGTAAAAATACATGTATTGAAGATCTGGTTATAACAGTTTATTTTTGTGACTCGGTGCTAAAAGGTAGTAAGTATGATATGACATGAGCATTTGGCTGTTCAAATGTTTAAAAAGATGTTTATTCTATTACAGAAAGTGGTAGGGTGTTCACATTTGGTTCAAATGACTGGGGACAGCTAGGATTAGGTCACACCAAGACTGCAGACAGACCCAGCTGTATTAAATGTAGGTTCATATATTTTTATACACCCTAAAGGCTGTATTATAATATGACCTTGGTCATCTGTCTGTCTTTCTATAAGCATACAATATTTCACTAACAAGCCTCTTTGGACTAACATGTGCCACTCTGAAAAGCTCTAGTGATATCACTTTATAGGGTAAAGCATTTTGATTTTATTCTATAAACTGCCTTCAGCCCTTAACCCCTTCCCATACAATGACGCTTTTGGATGCCCCTCAAGAAAAACAATTAGAAAAACATAGTGTAAAATGAAGGAATTGCTTGTCATAAGCAATTTTTTCATTTTTCACAATGTTCTCTTCCCAAGCAGTTGAAAAATCTGAAATTTCATAAACATTAAATTGTCGTCTGCAACTCCATTCAATTTGGACCAGTCTAAAATTTCAACCATTTGTCATTTCACATATGCATGAAGATACTGAGCAGTCTAAACAGCCACTCAGGCAACACTCAAGAATATTCATTAATTGCATGAAGAAGCTTCCAGTCTGTTTTCAGTGAATAGTGAAGACTGATTGTCACCGCTGTCAAAGATGTTGTGAGTGCTGGAGTGGATGTTTAGATAAGCTTGTCCAAAGTCAAAATTTACAGGTTGCTGGCCACACCCACTAAGCTCCGACACTTTGATATTTAACTCATTCCCAAATGGCAAAATTTTAGACTGGTCCAAATTGAAAGGAGTTGCAAACAACAATTTAAAGTTAATGAAATTTTAGATTCTTTCAACTATCTTTGTAGAAAACATTGTGTAAAATGAAGAAATTGCTTGTTAAGGGAATGGGTTAACAGTGTTATTTGTAATATTTATGGCCAATAACAAAAAAGAGAAATGTTTGGTTGGCAACCTAAACATTGTAACTACAGCTTCAATAATCTTTAGTTTTGATGTGTAAGTCACCATACCAACAAAAGTACTTCTTGTAAATGGGGGTCAATGTTGGAGTCGTAATTATATGTCAGGTCTAAATTAATGATATGATTAGTCGATAGATTCTTTGATTGACAGCTATGATCTGTCAAAATGGAGAGGTCAAAGATGCCATTGTTCTTGTTCAAATTTCAGCTTTGAAGTCAGAGAAGGTCAAACTGGTTGCCTGTGGTAGAGTACATACTATAGTGGCTACGGGTTTGTACATTTTTGGGTTTTGTTTTTTTTGAGAAAATGTGAGGAATTTACAGTCTTGGCATTGTCATTGGTGTAAATCTTCAACAATATGTGATAACTACAGAAGACATTTACAGAATAGCAATATCAAAGGTCAATCTAAACAATAAAGATTTGTCTTCCACCAATGGGGTGATAATCGTAGACCTATGTGGGATAGCAGCTGGAGGCTAGGAAGGGTTGTAATGGTAGTACTGGTGTGAGAAATACCAGGATTCCATTGTTAGATGCTCCAGTTGCCGCAATATAACTGAAAGATTGTTGAAAGCGTCATAAAACCACAAACAAACTATACAATAAAGGGGGATAATTAAAAGGTATCCTGTTACAAAGGTGTTCATTTTTTCAGAGGAGGTTTATTTAATAAAAAATATTAACTTTAACCCATTCCAAAGCAACAAAATTTTAGACTGGTCCAAACTGAAAGAATATGCAGACAAGAATTTCACAGTGATGGAATTTTATTTTTTTTCCCTCTTTTTGGATAGAAAACTGAAAGAATATGCAGACAAGAATTTCATGGTGGTGGAATTTTAATTTTTTCCTCTTTTTGGATAGAAAAAATTGTGGATATTGAAGAAATTGGATAGAAAAATTGTGGTTAATGAAGAAAATGCTTGAAATTGCATAGAAATTTGATCCAATTGCAAAGAAAACGCAACAAAATTTCAGACAGGTTCAAACTGAAAGAATATGCAGACAAGAATTTCATGGTGATTGAATTTTATTTTTTTTCCTCTTTTGGATAGAAAAAATTGTGGATATTGAAGAAATTGGATAGAAAAATTGTGGTTAATGAAGAAATTGCTTGATACAAGCAAATGTCTTCATTTTCCACAATGTTTTCCAAAGCCCTTTCTCAATGGGTGTAAAAATGAGGGATTGTGTGGGAAAGGGTTAATAAACTTAATAATAACAACTTTCTACATGTGCCTTCATTTTTAATATCAGGTGCAAATTGTTTTATAATCTATATGTCTGTTTGTCCGTCTGTGTGTAAATGAATCATTTAAAAAGAAATTTGTTATTTCAAGGCTATCTGTTAATAGTGCTGTATATGAGTAAACCTTTACCCTATTTTTTAAGATTGTATCTGCTTATAGCAAGGTAATTGACGGATTGCAGACACCATCCACTGACACCCTGACATTGCCCACTGAGCTAGGACAGGAAAACTTATGGCAAAAAGCATGCAATAAAAACTGATTGGTTGGCAACCTGGAGGTAGTTCCTACAGCTTAAACTTGAATAAGCTGTTGTTACTGTGTTTAACCCTTTCCTGTTTAATCCCTGGTTTTTACGTCCCTGTGTTATAATACATTAGAAAACATTGTTGAAAAAGAAGAAATTGCTTGTAACAAGCAATTTCTTTTTTTTACAACAATATTTTCTACCCTACTGAATGATCATCTTTCAAATAAGTTCAACTTTAAATTGTCTTCTGCAAAACCTTTGAATTTGGACCAGTCTAAATTTAAAAAAAACATGAAAGGGTTAAGTGGCCAAACTAATAAAAATGCTTCACTAAATTATCAGCCAATGATGGAATTTAAAATTCACTTCCTGTCTTAATGTTTGATAGATTGGTCTATCGAATTTTCAATTGACAGCCTGATCAGTCCATTGGCAAGTTTTAAAAAGTAAATGTGCAGCCACAAGTGGTTCATGATAAAAGTTGTTTCATTGTAGAATCTGGTAAATTGTATGCATTTGGTGCCAATGGAGAAAACCAGTTAGGAGTAGAAGATTCTCCTGCCAGTAATGTTCCAAAGTGTATAGACAGCCTTGTTACCCAACAATATAAAATGTTGGCTGCAGGGGCTGATCATTCTGTTGCCTTAACAGGTATGCAAGTTTTGAGATTTTAATTCTATTTGATGCAGTCTTAACCCATTCCAACACAATTATGCTTTTTGGCACCACTCAAGAAAAATAAATGAAAAATATTGTTCAAAATGAAGAAATTGCTTGAGACAGACATTTTCTTCATTTTACTCAATGTTTCTTACCCAGAAAGGTGAAAAAACCTAACATTTCATAACCTTTTTATTCTCATCTGCAACTCCTTTCAATTTCCAGTCTAAAATTCGAAATCTGGAAATGGGTTAACCTCAAAAATATCATACTGCCCTTTCTGATAAGCAGATTGCAGTACTTTTGTTCCGTACCATACACTGCTCTAGGCCGTTCTATCTTAGCATCATTTTCTCCCGTTGTCTTTCTCTGTGTCCATCTGTCAGTCTATACATATAATGCTTGTGAACAAACTTGCCCTACATTTCTTGATTGATTTTAATGAAATTTTCATAGAATGTGTGTCCTTATGTGACAGGATATTAACAGGATCATTTTCTTCATTTTCATAATTGTTTCAGAGGAAAATTTCACAGGAATTCTTTAATCAGGTGACTTCTCATACCTTGATTTGGTCTAGTGATACAGAAGAATAGGCTTATTAGCAACACATATTTTCAGAGGAAAAGTTGCTATAAAATAGTACTTATGTGTTGGATACTAAGTTCAAGGTTACAACTGAAGGTCGTGTGTCAAGCAATTTACAGGGGGCATCTGTGTCTACGACACATTTATTGTTTCTATTATCCAATTTCTCATTATAATTTAGAATCTCAATCCACACTATTTTCTTCTCTAAAATACAAGGATTTGTGAAATTTCATCAACTTGAAATTTTCATCTGCGAATTCTTTCCATATGGACCAGTCTAAAATATACCACCTGGTAGAAGGTTTATTTATGAATTTGTTGTGGAAAAGGAGAATTTTTTTTCACATACAAAATAGTTTTTGTGCAAACAATTCTGGGACACCAATGTAGAACATTGTTTTTAGTTAAGAAGCAGGATATAATCTGTATTTTTCTATTATAGATGATGGTTGTATATTTGTATGGGGTGGTGGAAGTGAAGGTCAACTAGGTCTGGGTGGTAAAACAGAGTGCCCAGAGCCCGAAGAAATACCAATAGAGGACAGAGTGACCTGTATATCATGTGGTTATTATCATACTGCCTTTGTAACAGGTAGGTAACACTATAGCTTTACTGAGGAGTTTTTGACAATTCTTGTGCAACTTGTATGCATCGTGATATGGAGATATTTAAAACAGTTTCTTTTTTGTGATAAGGTAGATGGCTCATTTCTTGTCTGAAAAAAGCTAAGCTTCGTTAGGAACTGGAAAAAAATCTGATTTTTTGTCTGGTAAATGGTTTATGTCTTGTATAAAAGGCTAAGATTGTTAGATGCCCTGTTATCATTTAAAATCTTGATCATGTTTTAAACCCATTCCCACACAACAAAATTGTAGACTGGTCCAAATTTAAAGAAAATGGAGACGATAAGTTTAATTTAGTGAAATCTTTAAAGTCTTTGTCTTTTAGGGTAGAAAATATTTTGGGGATGAAGATATTGCTTGTGACGAGCAATTTCTTCATTTCCAAAATATTTTCCTAAACTTTCAAATTGAGGGATGTTTAAAAACATCATTGTGTGGGAATGGGCTAAAACAATGCCAACTTTGTATTTATATTTAGTTACCAGTATATATATCATATATGATCTTTGATTACCTAGTGAGAAAGTTTTCTGATATCATTATGACACGTAACTCTGAATCCATGGAGGCCATACTTATTGCTCCTACAGTCAAGCTAGGTATTGTTGGCTTATACTGAGCCTGCAAAGTTTTTCGTCTAGTATATTTGAGAAAAATTCTTTATCAAATCTAGGCTAGGCTAGTGTAATTAAAGGTGAATAATATGATTCCTGTTCAACCCATAACCAGACTGCAAAATTTTAGTCTGGTCAAAATTCAAATATGTTGTAGACAACAATTTTTAGTTGATGAAATTTAGAATTTGTTTAATTTTTTGGGTAGAAAAAAATGCGGATAATGAAGAACTTGCTTGTGACAAGCAATTTCTTCACTTTCCACAATGTTTTCAAAAGCTTTTTTTCTTGGATTTGTCAACAAGCATCATTGTTAGGGAATGGGTTAAAATACAGAAAATAGACTTTGATCAGAAAATCATTTGATCAACCTTTTCAGATCATATTAACCCTTTCCTGGTTAATCCCTGTTTTTTACGTCCCTGTGATTTTATAATGGAGAAAATATTGTGCAAAAAGAAGAAATTGCTTGTGACAAGCAATTTCTTCTCTTTCCACAATATTTTCTACTCTACTGAATGGTTATTTTTCAAATAAAATCAACTTGAAATTTTTGTCTGCAAATCCTTTGAATTTGGGCGGGTCTAAAATTTTGCAAAACAGGAAAGGGTTAACCTTTGATAGTGTTGAACACCCCTTTCAATATAATTAAGCAGCAGTACTTCACCATGAATTCCTGGTATTTCAAACACCAGCACTAGCAAAACATCCCATCCCCATCTGAACTACTAGCTGCTCACTCCATCTAGGGAATTAGTGTGCCATTGGTGAAGGTCAAGTAACTATGTCAATTGTTAGAAAGAATGTTAGCCATGATAGTGCTTTAACTCCAAACCGCATAATTTAGAGGCTAACATCTTTCTAATTGGGCCACAGTCATGGCCAAAAGTATTGAAAAAAAAGCTAATAAAAGAATTTATAGATTAGGCTTTCATTTGTCCATGTAAGGTAGTGATTTGAATGGATTACTGACCTGTAAAGTATTGTTGATAGCAGTCAGACTTTGTTTATTTGCTCAAAATAACTTTTGAATCACAGTGAATCTCAGCTAAACACAATATGAAGCTCATACAAACAAATCAAGGACATTTTAACCCATTCTTAAAGCAGAAAATTTAAAACAGCTCCAAATTGAAAGAATATGCAGAGGACAATTTTATATTGATGAGATTCTAATTTTTCTTCTCTTTTAGTAGAAACATTGCCGACATTGAAGAAATTGCTTGAAACAATTTCGTCTATGTCCACAATGTTTTCCAAATTTTTTTTCTTGAGGGTCATAAAGTAGAGGGATAGTGTGGGAATGCAATAACAGAAATTTATAGGAATATGATATTGACCCAAACACTTCTTTAATATTACTGCCTAGATACTGGTGATTTATACACATTTGGTGAGAGTGAGGGAGGTAAACTGGGTCTGGGTGATGATCCTGATGACACGGATACACCACAGAAAGTCAGTATTCCAGAGAGAGTCACATCAGTCGCTTGTGGAGGTTCACATACTGTAGCTTTAACAGGTAATATAAAAATAGATTTTACTTAGAAATGGATATTTTTAGCTCAGCCATTTTCAAAGAAAACCTTAGGTATTGCTATGGCCAGGTTATTGTCCACATTTACTTCATCACTAACATTTTGTAATATCTCTGGTGTTACTGAACACGATCACCTGAAACGCAGAATATATATTCACTATCAAACAAAGGGGATAACTCTATATGCAATTTTGAATGAATTATGCCCTTTTTAGCGGATTTTGTCAAGCAATGAAAGAATGTTTGGGATAGTTCTAATGTCAAGGTCACAGCTCATGATCAAACACTAAAATTGTTGTTTGTCTGGACAATAACTCCTACATTTATGGATAGATTTCAAAATAACTTGGCAAAATCATTCTCAATCTTGAGTAGATTTGTCATTTGAAAGAATTTTTGGGATAGTTCTAATGTCAAGGTCACAGCTCATGGTCAAACACTAAAATTGTGTTTGTCCGGACAATTACTCCTACATTAATGGATGGATTTCAAAATCACTTGGCAAAAATTATTCTCCGTCATGAGTAGATTTGCCATTGGAAAGAATTTTTATGCCCCCGCATCGATAAGATCGGGGGATATTGTTTTACCGGTGTCCGTCTGTCTGTCAGTCTGTCTGTCTGTCTTAAACTGCCAACTAAACATTTTCGTATAACTTCAACCCTGATTAATTACATTGCTAATGTTTGGTATGTAGATAGGTCTCAATAAGGTTTCAACAAGGCGCAACTGGGGAAGGTCATTTCATCAAGGTCAAGGTAAAAATTTTAACCCTTTTCCCTAAAACAAAGAAAAAAACAATAAAGATCACCCGTTTCTCAAGAATTCCTGTTTGGGGGGCATAGTGTTTCACAAACACATCTTGTTGGGATAGTTCTAATGTCAAGGTCACAGCTCAAGGTCAAACACTAAAATTGTGTTTGTCCGGACAATTACTCCTACATTTATGGATGGATTTCAAAATAACTTGGCACAATTATTCTCCATCATGAGTAGATTTGCCATTTGAAATAATTTTGAGGATAGTTCTAATGTCAAGGTCACAGCTCAAGGTCAAACACTAAAATTGTGATTGTCAAGAGCATTTCTCCTACAATTATAGATTGATTTCAAAATAACTTGGCACAATTATTCTCCATCATGAGTAGATGTGCCATTTGAAATATTTTTTTGGATAGCTTCAAGTTCAAGGCCAAAGCTCAAGGTCAAACACTTAAAATGTGCTTGTCCGGAGCATGATACCTTTAAAAATTTGCGGACAACCATCTAGTGTTATTGCAAAAACGCTATTTATATTTAATCCAAACATCAGATGTAAATTTCAGTATTTCTATTAACGCATGCTCATAAAATCTATGTAACTCTCTTTCTACTAATTATATCGCTTTGAAACTTTGTGACCAGCATATCATCTTCCAGGTAAAGATTCACTACTCAGAAAATCATTTTATTTTTTGACATAAGATTTTAATAAGATTTTAATTGAAATATTTTTTATCACTTTTACTACTTAGGTATTCTTCCTAATGTCGACATTGAATTGCTGTTACTATCCAGCATTCAGAATAGTTGAGCGTTGCTGTCTTCTGCCAGCTCTTGTTTATAAATGGTACAGATCTTCATCAGGTCATAGAGTTTGACTGAGAGACCTAGAACTTTGTTGATTTTTCAACCCATTAGCAGACGACAAATTTTTAGAAATTTTAGACTGGTACAAATTTGAAAGGAGTTGCAAACAACAATATTAAGTTTATGAATTTTCAGATATATAACTTATAGAAAATATCGTGTTAAATGAAGAAATTGCTTATTACAAGCAATTTCTTCATTTTGACACAATGTTTTCCCAATCCTTATTACAAACAATTTCCTCATTTTACACAATGTTCTCCATATCCTTTTTCTTGAGGGACGTCAAAAAGCATCATTGTGAGGGAATTGGTTAAGCACTTTTTGTGACAAGCAGCTGTTTGGGCAAGCTTGTTTTCTGCCAAAAACTCTTGTTGCCGCTGTTGTCAGGAAATTTCCTTTGAACAAAATACCTTGTTTTTAAGAGTCTGGATGTATTTATACATTTGGAGAGGGAGCAAGTGGACAGCTAGGACATGGAACCCACTGTCTACAAATATCTACGCCAAGAAAAGTCAACATCAACTTTAAAATATCTGCAGTGTTCTGTGGAGAAAATCACACATCAATCATATCAGGTATGTTTTAAAGCTATTAGGTTAAGATGATTATTTCCATGATGACCCTTACTCATTTCAATTGTTTTATATGCATAAATCTGTAAAATGTCCTCCACAAATACATGACCCACTGTCACTGACACCTGAGTCCACAACTAGTGGATCACAAGTCAAGCATACTTACCCCTAAGCCTCTTGGCTAGGTGGATCATGTGCTGAATGCAAAAATGATGATTTCCATTGTAACGCTGGATCCGCTTGGCTCCCAAAATTGGGGGGGGGGACCATTTTGGGTTACTGATGTTGAGATATGACATTAATGCTGATTTGACCACAATTTTTTCATCCCATCTTCGGTCTGCTCGAAAAAATAAGGATTGCACATAAAAATCTATAAATACCCAAAGGCAGGTAAGTTTTTAACACCTAACAGTGGACGGTCGTTGCAATTGATGCATTAGATCAGAGATAATTGCTTTGTTAGATTGATGACACGCTTAGTGTTTCAATTTATAAATCAGTTTGATTGTTTGGTCAAACTGTTTGACATTGAGATGATTTATGCCTTAGGTCATTGATATTTTTTAAATCAATAGAGAATAGGTACGCACCTCCATCTTGTTCAGTTACTGACCTTGAAGATGATGCTATTAAAATTTCACACTTTGTTTATCTCTTGGCGTTTTTAATTTTCTTCAGTCCCCGGTAGGACCTGTTCTGAAAGTATTGCGCGACCTTGAAATTAGACAAATTGACTTGAGCCTATTTTTGATTTCACTTCATAGTCTGCGGGTATCAGGAGCTCATAGAGGATAGTGACTTCAAGATAAAATCGTGACAATATGCTTTGAAAACAATCAGTCGTCAGGGTCCAAAGAATCCACTCGTCTGCTCGTATTTATGAGCAGAAAATCCCGGAGGACAAGTGAAAATTCGGAGGCGGTTGTCCGCCCAGACAAGTGAAAAATACCTTGCTGAAAAATTATTTCAGGATCAATACAGATAAAACCCCAAAAAACTGCATTTGATTAAATTTGGAGATAAAAGCTCGCAACAATATATAAATTAAAAATTATGTACTTTGATTTTCTACTGTTTCCGGTTTTCGCATGATATGACCCGGCACCTGAACACTGTGAAATTAATTGATCATAAATTTAAGAATATCGTCATGAATATAGCAACAAATTTAACGCATTTTGTGCATATTTTTTGCGTATTTTATCCTATAAAGTCATTTTCTATGAATTATATAGAAAAAAGAGGCCACAACATTGTATGAGTACAATATTGTATCACTTGACCCGCTCATTTTAACGGTACTCAGGGCTCCAGATTAAAACTTATTCTGACGTTCTAAATTTGTTTTTGATTTGTCTGCACTAAAAAAAGTTGTAGACAGACTGTTATAAGTTTTTTTTCAAGTTCTGAACACCAAAATATATTATTACAAAGTCGTTTTTTTTTTAAGATCCTTAGACTTAATACAGGACGAGTGATAGTCAATGCAGGACGAGTGACTTTTTCATGCTACTTTCCCTGCAGGACGAGTGCCACTTTTGGAATTCTTTGGACCCTGGTCGTAGTTGGGACGTTTTCACTGAATACAGAAAATTTGTGAATTTTAATTGTACATGTCACAAAATCAAATGCTTCTCATCTGAAACAGGATAGTTAATATTGGTAGATTAAATAGATTACTGTTATTTCTCCGCATTTCTTTTTATAATCTGAAAAATTAATCCCACTCTGTATGATCAAACACACGGCAAAAAGCACGTTGACAAATATGATGTAATGGTTTTTCGGGTACAGTTTATTTTATTATGAGGGAGGAAAGGTGAACAAAGGCACCACCGCCAGATGTTCAGCTATTTATGGGAGAATTTTCCGAGTTGACAGGTGCCAGACACGTACCCCGTGAGAATTCTTGGTGACTGAATTTTGCTCTTGTTGTTATGAAACTAGACATTCCGCAATCTCGGATTTTTTATGATTAAAAGTTTCCCGCTACAAAGTTTTAACCAAGTTTTGTTCATGTGCAGCTGGTCGTCTACATTCCCGATTCGTCAATGACTAGGTTCAGATAGGAATCATTGTTGATTTATTGTTAACGTATTTTAACAATGGTAAAGAAATTAGACTAAGTCAATTACCACAAAAGAGGTTCGAAGGCCAATCCACATGACATTTTCTCAACGCTTCAGTAACCCTAGGTGTTCAACAACTCATCGGTCTCCAAAGAGATGCAGGATACTTAGAATTTATCCCTTTTGTCTAAGGAAGGAAATATTTACGTCAGTTTAAAACTAAATTCATTTAGATTAATGCCGACGGCTATCATAATAATAATAATAATAATAAAACATGTCTCGGGTCTCGAAAGTTTCATTGTGTGGTAATGGATTAGAAATAATCTTGCAATAAGTGGTTTCTGTAAAAATTTTTTTGGTTAATAGTATTTTTTATTTTAAAAAATCCAAAATTGTCTGAAATTCTTTAACCCATTACCAAACAAAAATTTTAGGCTTGCCTAAGTTAAAGATTATACAGACAACTTAGTTCATGAAATAATAACAAAAGTCATCAGGGAAGAAAACATAGTGGTTCATAGATTGTAACAAGCAATTTTCTAATTTTCCACAATGTTTTCAAAAGCCTTTTACCTTAGGAGTGTAAAAAATGTGATAATGTTGGAATTAGTTGACATTGAACTTGATCAAAATGTTGATGCTTTGCAATATTTCTGTAATTTTACTTCAGATAAAGGCCAAATGTACACTTTTGGAGACGGAAGACATGGTAAACTAGCTTTAGGACAAGACAGCTTTTCTAATGTATTTGTACCAAAGAAAGTGGAAAGGTTCCTCAAGTTTTGTGTTGAGAAGGTGTGTATAATATCATAAGATTTGAAGTACCTCTTCTGTCTTTTAATCTATAGGCTTCAGACCAGAGCTTGTGCTAACATTTGAAATTGAGGAGTTATTGACCCCTTGGCCATGAAATTCTAAGGGTCATAAGTGTTTTATGCTCAAAATATTTGTGTTTTTCTGTTACATTTTGTCTCTAAACCCCGTACTTTAGGTTTGTTATTGAAGATAGTCTTCACATGCCAATAAATTCATTGATTGACAAGAAAATAATATTTGGATTTGAATGATATGTAACCGGTTCATGATAATACCAACATTAATGAATAGACAAAGCAGCAAAGCTTTAATTATCTCTTTGCATTTGTTAACCAAGTAGGGATAAGACATATTTTCCTTACTTTCCTCTTTCAGGTTTCTTGTGGAGGGTGTCACATGATTGCCTTGGCAAAGTTACGGCAGGAAAACGGGGATGTATATAGTTCTGATGATGATATTATCAATGAACCAAAAATGAACGGTGTTTTAAATCATAGTTTAAAAGTAGACAATTCACTGGATTTAAATAATAGTGTAACAGCTAGAGATCGTCGGAGAAAGCATAATGACTCTGTAAGTATTCAATATTTACCTTCTGAATTAATACATTTTATTTCTGACTGCTTTCATTTGATGGATTACCAGTTTCTATCAAAGAATAGATTGACCAATCAAATTATTCAATTAGACATGAACTAAATGGTTACCTGCAACATTTATGTTTTATGTCAAGGATGACTGACTATATATTTTGTAAACTAGTGCATTTGATATCAGTCAAACTGCCTTGTTGGAAGTCTGGGGAAAGTAAGCGATCTGTCAAATGCATTGTATTTGCTTATCTTATCTAAAGGGTAAGGCTAAAATGAGGCCATCAATGGAACAATCACTTTATGAAAGGCTTTTATAGTTTTTACAAGCAATGCCAGAAAAATCGTAAGAAATTATTGCCCATGATTTGCTTTAAGTATAGAATGACTTATCAAAAATCTTGAAAAGGGATAACTTGCATAAACAGTATTGCCCTTCTCAGACTGCACATTATGCCAAGTTCCAGACTGTTAAAAAATGTTCATGATGTTTAACATCAATTATTTGCCATAAAAATTGCCTCTCATGAATTTGAATGTAGACAGCATAGTAGCAAAATTTCAATTAAAAAAGGGTTAACCCTTAACAAGACAAAAAAGTTATAGACTTGCCCAAATTCAACATTCAACATTCGACAAATATTTCGGGGGAGCATATATATGACGGCTTGTGTGCACGACCGTCCGTCCGCCGTCATATCTCAGGAACCCCTGGGCCTAATTGGATGTAACTTTATATATAATCTTCCTAGCAATTTTCCAAAGGATTTTTTTTTAATTTGCTCAATTCAAGGCAGCGTCATGGAAAAAGGGGCCTTAATAGAAAATTACTTTTTGCCAATTTCTCTTAGTCAAATAGACAGAATTTTATGAAATTTCATATTTGAATAGCAAATCAAATCCTCTTGACCTTGAACTATTTAGACTATCGAAAATTTACGTAAAAAAAAGTGTCATGGGAAATGGGGCCTTATTAGCTTTGAGTAAGCTCTCTTTTGTCCTGCAAAAACTTATATTGGCCATAACTTTTGATTGGTTACAGATATAGTCTTCATATTTCACATGTGCATTGCTTGTGACAAAGCCATTTTGTTGGTATTTAGTTCTAGTTCATCGGTCAAGGTCATGTGTCAAGGTCAGAATTTCAAAATTTTTAACTTTAACATTGTCCATAAGTTTACAATGGTAAGTGATATAAGCTTCATATTTCACATGTGCCTTGCTTATGACATAACCTTTCTGTTGGTATTAGGTTCAAGGTCATCTGTCAAGGTCATTTCTCAAGGTCAAAATTTCAAAAATCTTAGCTTTAACATAGCCCATAAGTATACAATGGAAAGTGATATAGCCTTCATATTTTACATGTGCATTGCTTATGACATGGACTTTCTGTTGGTACTAAGTTCAAGGTCATCTATCAAGGTCATGGTCATTTCTCAAGGTCAAAATTTCAAAAATTTTAACTAACATAGCCGATAAGTAAACAATGGTAAGTGATATAGCCTTCATATTTTACATGTGCATTGCTTATGACATTGACTTTTTGTTGGTACTAAGTTCAAGGTCATCTCTCAAGATCAAGGTCATTTCTCAAGGTCAAAATTTCAAAAATCTTAGCTTTAACATTGCCCATAAGTATACAATGGTAAGTGATGTAGCCTTCATATATTACATGTGCATTGCTTATGACATGGACTTTCTGTTGGTACTAAGTTCAAGGTCATTGGTCAAGGTCAAGGTCAAATTGTCAAGGTCATTAATTTTCAAATATACCTCCTTTACAAATTGCCAAAATTTCTTGTTACTTTCATAAATGTTGTTTATTAAATACCCTAGGTAATGTTTATTTCAATTTTTGATCCAATGAGCCTTGCCATGCTAAAAGGGGGCTTAATGCCATGTAGCTTTACATTTTGTATATATCCTACTCTAAAATAATTCAGTCTATTGTTTCTGCAAGCCTACTCAAGTTAGAGTCTTCATTTTTTGAATGGAGATATTTTTCACTGATAACTTTGATAGTCACGGTAAAATATTTAACCCTTTACCATATAATGATATTGAATTGTACTAGAATTAGGCCTGTGAAGCCAAACAGATTCCTTCAATGTTTGTCAAACTTCCAAATTTCTTGTGAACTGAACTCTCAAACTGTAGTTGCATTCAATAAAAAGTTTTTTGTCCAATAATGGCATACAGTTTTGTGACAAAAGCCTTATTCAAGGAGCATAATCCATCTCCGACGGCTCTTGTTATACATGATGAAACTTTAGAAATCTTTGTCCATTATGGTAGAAAACATTGTGGATAATGACAAAATTGTTTCTAACAAACAATTTCTTCCTTTTCCACAAAGTTTTTTAAAGCTGTTTTTATTGAGGGGTATAAAATAGTGGGACTGGATAGGAATAGGATATGGTTTACAGTGTGAAATTGATTTGATAGCTAGAGATTTATTGGACTTCAGAAATATTTTATCAAGCTCCTTTTCTTTTTCAATACACGATTCTCTTTTCACCTTTTCAGTTTAAGAATGATTTAAATCGAACGCTTCCTGCCTTAGCGGGCATTCAAGATTCCTCAGATATGAAACATCTTCATATGACAGTTCCACCCTCTGTGAAGTCAAGAAAAATAGAACATAAAACATCTCCATTAGGTAGGTCAATTTTTGTTTCTATAACAAGTCACTTTGTTTATCTCTGTATATATCCAGCTGCAGCACATATCCTTTCCGACATTTGTCCCTCCCGTATCGGTGGATAATTGTTAACCTAAGTGGGATAGCAGCTGGAGGCTAGGAAAGGATGTAGTGGTAGTACTGGTGTGAGAAATACCAGGAATCCATTGTTAGGTGCTCCATAGGCCGCGTTTTGACTGAAATACTGTTTAAAATGGTGTTAAACCCAATTCAATCGATCAATCAATATATCCTTAAATTAACCAACCATTGCTGTCAATCAAATAATTATTTGACCAATGAAATCATTTAATTAGATCAGAAATGACTTTTGAACTCAGACATTGGCTTAATTTTTGTTAAGCTTTTTGATGGTTTGGTGACAAACTTATTCAAGCAGTAGCTATAACCTTTATTTTGCCAACCAGGCACTCTACTTTTTTTGTTACATTCTACTAGCAATAAATTATGCAAAATAACACGGTTAAAAGTCTATGTGGAACTTCCTGTCAGATTCTTTGGGTGGGGCCAACAGAGTAAATGGGTTGGGCTAATAATTGGTCAGTTGGATACTTCAAAATTGAAGAAAAAATTATCAAGACAGATTTGAAATAATGTATGTGGAGAAGGAGCCAGTATATTATTTTGCTTTGAGAATCTTCTGGAATATGTATGGGAATGTTGAAATAACATGTTAACATCATGTAAAAAAGAGGGTCATTTGAAGAAAATAGAAATCGATTATGAAAAAGTTAACATTGTGTGCTGAAATCAAATTTTCTGTAAACTAGTTTCCCAATTGTGACAAAATTTATCTTGTTGTGTAGTCTGGTTTTGTTTAGTAAAGGGTTAAAACATTTTACAGCAATTGAACAAACAGAAAAGAATGAAGTGAAAGAAGAAGTGATACAGGTAATACTTGAACTTTTTTTCATATTTGATTTAGTTGATTGGTGATTTTTTTTTGAAAACCACTGATGGTTTTCATCTTTAGCTTCCATGTATTCTCTTTCCTGGGGGCTAAATTAAGCAATATCTCTTTTCTCAGAAAGTTTTCCCAGGCATCACAGAGCAAGATTGTATGGTAATGGGTTTATTTGATTTGAATAATGTACATTCTTGACTATAAAGATTGCTTCATACATTTTATCAAGCACCAAAGTACATGTAATCTGAATATCACACACTCAGTCTAAGGCAGCAGTTCAGGTGTTTATTTTTCCTAGAAGTTCCAACACTTATCAAAGAAACTTTTTTACCTTTAACCCTTTCCTGTTTTCAATCCCTGGTTTTTACATCCTTGTGGGTTTATAATTGAGAAAACATTGTAGGAAAAGAAGAACTTGCTTGTAACAAGCGATTTCTTCTTTTTCCACAATTTTTTCTACCCTACTGAATGGTTATTGTTCAAATTAAATCCACTTTGAATTTTCACAAAAAAGTTGTATTTGAACAGGTCAAAATTTAGCAAAACAGGAAAGGGTTAAAAAAAACTATATACTTTAAGAATCTAACTGTTACCAAAGTAAAATGATGAACTCTGTATATTTCTGTAGGCAGAGTCTCAGGAAGCTGTCAAGTCATCACCAAGTTTACCTCCTAGACCACTTCCTAGGAAACAGCCAGATACGGTAGGTTTCATTATCTTAACCCATTCCAAGACAATCCTGTTTTTTGATGCCAGGCAAGAAAAAGATTTTTGAAGACATTGTTGAAAATGAAGAGTTTCAGTCAAAGACAAAGATAATTAAAATCCTGTGTTTTTTTATGCCCCTCTAGAAAAGGACATTGGAAAACGTGGAAAATGAGGAAATTGCTTGTTACAAGCAATTTCTTCATTATCCGCAATGTTTTCTTTCAAAGAAGACAAAATTATATAAAAATTATCAACCTGACATTGTTGTTTGTAACTTCTTTCAAACTAGACCAGTCAATAAATATGTTGTTTGGTAATGGGTAAAGTATTTCAAACGTAATTAAAATATACGGTGGTCTAAACATTTTTTTCCCTCCCTACAAGGAAGTTGAGGGGGCATACTGGAACTGTTGTGGCTCTCCATCTGTCCCTCTGTCTGTCTGTAAACATAATTTTGTTTGTATCCCTTCTTCTATGTAGCAGTAACTGCTCTGAAATTTACACAAGAATGTTTACTTACACATTAAATTGTGCATGTGAAATTTTCACAATCTTGCTATTGTTTAACAAATTATCTCCCCTGGAGCTTGTAATTTGAACTGAATATTTATTGTCCAGAGCAAGTCTCCTACAGTATTGTATGCACTTAACCCTTTGCTGTTCAATCCCTGATTTTTACTTTATTGTGGTAAAAGAAAATCAACTTTAAACTGTCGTCTACAAAATCTTTGAACTTAGACGTTTCTAAAATTTTGCAATTCCTTAAAGGGTTAACTCAGGTTTAATTGCAATGTTCTTATCAATCCATTACAAAACAAAATTAGACTGGTTTGATTTCAATAAGTTTGCAGACAATGATATTTAGTAGATAGGATTCATTATTAATTTTTAGTTTTAAACAGGTGTAGTAGTTGAGATGTAATTTCTACTTTTCTCAATGTTTTCTATCTTATTTAACACCTTCCCACACAGTGGAATTTTAGAATGGTTCAAATTGAAAGAAGCTGAAGACGACAATTTAAAGTTGATGAAATTTTAAATTTATTCTTCTTTTTGGATAGAAAACATTGTGGATAATGAAGAAATTGCTTGATACAAGCAATTTCTTCATTATGCACAATATTTTCCAAAGCTTTTTAGCTCACCTGAGTTGAATGTCTGTTGTCGGTCGTGCAGCGTCAACAGTTGAAGTGTTTTCACTCTAGAGGCCACAGTTTTTACCCAATCTTCATGAAACTTGGTCAGAATGATTGTTTGGTCATGAGGATGAACTCTATTGATTATGAATGGGTTCTATTTGAAAACACAGGAAAAGGGGCCTTAATGACAATTTCTTTGTTTACACTCTAGAGGCCACAAATATGTTTCTATCTTCATGAAACTTTGCCAGAATAATTGTTAGGTCATAAGGATGAACCCTATTGATTATTAGAAGGATCTTTCCAAAAACACAGGAAAAGGGGCCTTTATGACAATTTCTTTGTTTACACTCTAGAGGCCACAATTTTTGCTTAATCTTCATGAAAATTGGCCAGAATAATGGTTTGATCATGAGGATGAACCCTATCAATTATGGGAAAGGGCGCCTTAATGACAATTTCTTTATTAACACTCTAGAGGCCACAATTTTGGCTGAATCTTCATGAAACTTGGTCAGAATAATTGTTAGGTCATAAGAATGAACCCTATTGATTTCGGAAAGGTTCCATCAGAAAACACAGGAAAAGGGGTCTTAATGACAATTTCTTTGTTTACAGTCTAGAGACCACAATTTATGCTCAATCTTCATGAAACAAAGCCAGGATAATTGTTTGATCGTGAGGATGAACCCTATCGATTATGGGAAGGTTCTTTTGGAAAATACAGGAAAAGGGGCCTTAATAACAATTTCTTCGTTTACCCTCTAGAGACCACAATTTTGGCTCAAATTTCATGAAAATTGGCCAGAATAATTGTTTAGTCACAAGGATGAACTCTTGATTATAGAAAGGTACTTTTGGAAAACACAGGAAAAGGGGCCTTAATGACAATATCTTTGTTAACGCTCTAGAGGTCATAATTTTGGCTCAATTGTTATGTAACTTGGTCAGGATACTTGTTAGATCATAAAGATGAACCTTATAGATTATGTGAAGGTTCTTTAGGATAACACAGTAGAAGGGGCTATAATGACAATTTCTTCGTTAACAATAGAGAAGTCACAGTTTTGCCTCAATCTTCATTTGTCTCTAGTTGCATTTCTTTTAACAGCAGACAATTCAGGTGAGCGATCTAGGACCATCATAGGGCATAAAAAGGAGGGATTGTGTGGGAATGGGTTAAAGCTTACTTTTCTATTTACAAACACTCTAAAATGTCGTCTACAAATTCTTTCAGTTTGGATCTGTCTACAATTATGTGGTCTAGCAATGGCTTAAAGATTTATTTACAGCATGAAGATGAGGATTCATGGGCAGAATCTGATGAAGATGAAGAAGAAGTGAAAGAAGAAGAATTTACAGAAACTAAAAGGGTTGGTATGATAAAAACTAAGATAAATAATCAAGAGTAACTTTTAGCTCCTGGCTGAAGGCATTGTGTCTGTCTATGGTCCATTTGTCTTTGAGTTTGTAATCCTTTTCTCTGATAAGATATCATCAGAAAATAAGTGGGGTGATTGAAAAGTCATAGGATTAGGGAAGAAACAGACCTCTTATAAACATACAACACACAGAAATGCTTGATAGGTATCAGTTATCATTTTCATATGCCCGTCGAAGTCGGGACATATTTTGGGATCACCCGTGGCGTCCGGGCGTCCTGGTGTCCGGTTGTCTGGGCGATGTCCACTTCTTTGTCCGGAGCATAACTCTGTCACCATAAGTCCGATTGACTTTAAACTTGGCAGTTATATTCTTCTCATCAATACGGAGTGCAGTGCTCAATAACCATAACTCTACCTGGCCTATTTTTGAGTTATTGCCCTTTGTTGTTTTCATACTTGAATCTTGTCCGGAGTATATCTCTAAAAGTATAATAGCTAGAATCATGAAACTTCATGGGTGTATAGATCTCACCAAGGGGGAGTGCAGTGCACAAGAACCATAACTCTACCTGGCCTATTTTTTGAGTTATTGCCCTTTCCTGTTTTTCATACTTGAATCTTGTCCGGAGTATATCTCTAAAAGTATAATAGCTAGAATCATGAAATTTCATGGATGGATAGAGCTCACCAAGTGGGAGTGCAGTGCACAAGAACCATAACTCTACCTGGCCTATTTTTTGAGTTATTGCCCTTTGTTGTTTTTCATACTTGAATCTTGTCCGGAGTATATCTCTAAAAGTATAATAGCTAGAATCATGAAATTTCATGGATGGATAGAGCTCACCAAGTGGGAGTGCAGTGTACAAGAACCATAACTCTACCTAGCCTATTTTTTGAGTTATTGCCCTTTGTTGTTTTTCATACTTGAATCTTGTCCGGAGTATACTCCATGGGTAATGATTTTCGTGAAAGAACTATAACTACATCAAGTAAAAACTCAGTGATCATGTAAACGAAATAAGGTATATACATCTATGCCTGATACTGAATATATATGTGAACTTTCAATCATATTCCTCCATCAGTCAGTGAGATATTGAGTTGACAGTATATTTACATGCTGTGTCTACTTTCTATAAAAAAAAGAAAATTGTCTGCACTTTCTTTCATTTTATACCAATCTGAAATTTTGTTTTCTGTGAGTGGCTTAAAAAAATACTATATATACCTCTTTCCTTTGTCCATCTGTCTGTCTACACAAAACATGACAAAAAATATTCATTCAAAATAACCTCAGTTCTATTCAAACCCCCAGTTAATATCAAGCAGTGTGACGGGCGTATCTTGTGACAATTTGGCACCTTGTTGGAATTGTAAAGAAGTCAGCAACATAAGTCTGTTGAAATATTGTTCCAGATGTCTAGTGTTACTTTCTGTTTAACACTTCAAATTGACAAGGTGTGATGATTAGGTGATTGTCAACATTTTAGTAGCTTGGCTGTTTTGGAGAAAACACAAGGTATTTCTGTAGCCTCGATATTGTCTGCATTCAGGTCTGGGTTGTTGTCGAAAAATTTTAACATTTCCAATATTTCCGTATTAATGAATGCATTCACTTTGAAACTGGGAAAATACATTTACTAATGAAAGAGCGACTTACACCAACTCTTCATGACCATTTTCTCAGTAAGAAAGTTAACCCACCATTAAGCATGTGAAGAGTGGAGCGTTGACATATACATACAGTGATTGTGTTTTTAGTGATCTCCATGTTATAGATCTTTCACATATTTCAATCAAGAGTAAATGGAAGCATAGTCAGTAAATGAAACATAAACTAACCTTTCAGACTGGAAATTTGGGTTTGCTTGTACATAGTGGGAACTTTTAAAATTTTCTGCTCAGAGGGTATCATGGATTTCAACCAAATTTACATGTTTGATATTTTTATGACCTTTAATTAGATTCCTTGAAGAAATTTTGATTGATCCCATGCTTTTTTACACTCCTCAAGACAAATGCTTTGGTAAACATAGTGGAAAATAAAGAAATTTTGCTCTTAATGTTGGTTGTCTGCAACGTCTTTTAATTTGGACCAGTCTAAAAATTTGTCAGTTAGTATTGGGTTTAACCATTTCATGTTCACAAAAGTTTAGAAGTTGCAGATGACAGTTTTAAGTTTGGGAAATTAAAAATAATTCTAAATTACTGATTAAATGCCCTAACTGAAAAGATTTTTGATGTCAAGTCCTGATGTTTCATGAAACATTTCTATACATAAGAAGTAGTGCATATCAAAGTTCCATAACTCTACTGAGATTAAATACATAATTGTCTCTCCTTGAACTTATTATTTTTTTGTTCAATTCTTAGTTAACTGCTTTAACCCTTTCCTGGTTTATGAAATTTTAGACTGGTCCAAATTGAAAGAGGATGCAGACGACAATGAAAATTGGATGCAATTCCAAATAAAACCATCCTATGTGGTAGAAAACAATGTGGGAAAAGGAGAAATTGCTTATTATAAGCAATTTCTCCTTTTTCCACAATGTTTTCTCAAGTATAAAATCACAGAGACGTAAAATCCCGGGTTTATCCAGGAAAGGGTTAACTCAGAACCTATATGACAAAATGATGACAAAGGGATTATAATTTCATCAACTTAATATTGTCTGCAAACATCTTTCAATTTAGACCAGAGCACATTTTTATAATCTGGTATTTGGCTTATTTACAAATTGTGGCTGTCAATCATGTAATCAGTCGATTAATTGGCCATTGGCCGCCATTTTGGTGAATCATTTTTGTTGGTTTGGCGACTTAAGCATGAACCATTCTACTTATTTGTAACATGCTGCTGGCCCTAATTTTTGCAAAATAACACCATTAAAAATCAAAGCGAACTTCATGTGGGAGTCACTGGGCAGTGCAAAATGAGTCATTGGGTGGGGTCAGCAATTTTTATGCCCCCCGCATAGATAGATCAGGGGCATATTATTTTACCGGTGTCTGTCTGTCTGTCTTTCTGTATGTCCGTCTGTCTGTCTGTCTGCAAAATGTTTCGAGGGCATGGTGTTTCACAAACACATCTTGTTCATTCATATTTGTGATTTTGTAGTCTTTACCACAAGCTCCAATACCAAAGCCTCGAGCTCAACCAAAGATTCCTGGTATGTCAGAGGAGGAGGAGGAAGAGGAAGAAGAAGAGGAGGAAGATGAGAAAAAGCCAGTAGAAAAGCAGAAAGATAAAAAGAAAAAAAGTATGCACTTCTTTGTATGGTTTGTGTCTAAGGAAAATTTATCTCTCCGGTTCTTTGAAATGTTTAACCCTTTCCTGTTCAAACCCTGGTTTTTACGTCCCTGTGTTTTTATATTTTAGAAAAGATTGTGGAAAAAAAGAAATTACTTGTCACAAGCAATTTCTTCTAGCACAATAATTACTACCCTACTGATTGGTCATTTTTCAAATAAAATAGACTTTCAATTGCCGTCTGCAAAACAGATAAGGGTTAAACCAAAAGAGGTTGCAAAAAAAAATGAATATGGGATGCAATTTGAGATGAAACCATCCTATGAGATAGAAAATATTGTTTGAAAAGTAGAAATTGCTTGCTATAAGCAATTTCTTCTTTTTCCAGAGTGTTTTCTCAAGTATAAAGTCATAGCAATTTTAAAATCCAGGACTAATAGGTTAACCCATTCCCACAAATGATACCTTTTGACGCCCCTCAAGGAAAACAAGTGGGTAAACATTATGTAAAATGAAAAAATTGCTTTCCAAATAACAATTTCTTCATTTTTCACAGTGTTTTCCACCAAGAAAGTTGAAAAAATCTAAAATTTCATATACTTTAAATTGTCATCTGCAACTCCTTCTAATTTGGAGAAGGCTAAGGTCAGGAATAGCTGTTATGAATACCTTTAAAATGTGTATTCTTTGTGGCAACTCAAGCTATTGCTTTGATTGCATTAATCATAAAACCTTCACTTGTTCATCTCCCTGTAACTCATTTCTATCTAAGAAAATGAAAGTCAAAATTAAGAGAAGTACAGACACAATTTACAGTGTGTTTTTATTAACCCTTTCTTATTTTACAAAGTTTTAGACATTTCCAAATTCAAAGGTTTTACAGATGAAAATTTGAAAGTGGATTTACTTAAAATAAAATAACCATTCATTAGGATAGAAAATATTGTGGAAAAAAAAAAAGAAATTGCTTGTCACAAGCAATTTCTTCTTTTTCTACAATGTTTTTTCAATGAAATCATTGGGAGGTAAAAACCAGGGATTGCATAGGAAAGGGTTAAAATTATGCTTATGATATAGCATATAAAACGCTGTGAGAAATAGAGAAGTAGATTGACTCTGAAATGTGAATAACATGTTGAACAGAAGTTAGGGATGTGAAATTTTCATGGCATATATTAACCCTTGTCATGCTGAACCCAGCATATTCCTGCTTTGGCAGGAGGTGTAGACTAAGATTTGCATGCACGTATGTATAGTCTGATCATGTTCTAAACCTCCTGTTTGTCCGTTTTAAGTCAGAGTTGTTTCGGAAATTAATTTCCAAAAGAAATATTGACCCACAACTAGTGCTTGCAGTGCCTTCGTCCCTTTGATTTAATGCTACTCTGAATATGGTTTTATTCAGTTTGACAATATGATAAATGGCAAATCCTTTTGTTTTAGAAAAAGCTAAAGGTGTGACATTATTTGGAAGGAAGAAACCAGATTTATCTGATGAGGAGGAAGAAGAAGAGGAGGAGGAGGAAGAGGACAAAGAAAAAGAGACCAAAATAGAAGAATCTCAAACAGTCAAAACATTACAAGAAGAGAAAAGTGATGGAGAGAAAGAAGAGGAGGAGGAAGATGAAAAGAAAGATAAAAAAGACAAGAAAAAAGATAAGAAGGATAAAAATGATAAGAAGAAAGATAAAAAGAAAGACAAGAAGAAAGGAAAAGAAGATGAAGATGAAGGTTTGATTTTATTATCTTAGCCCTTTTCTGTTCAATTTCTGGTTTTTATGGCCTTGTGATTTTATAATTGCGAAAAAAATTGTGGAAAAAGAAGAAATTCATTGTAACAAGCAAATTCTTCTTTTTCCACATTTTCTACCTACTATATGGTTATTTTTCAAATTAAAGGTCAATTGTCAAATATGGACCTTGTCTATATCTCTTGATCATGTGGTCCAATTTTCAGAATATTTTGAACATTTTGATATATATCATGCTCTGAGCAATCTCCTTGTATTATCAAGTTCAAGGACACAGCCAAAGGTCACTAATAAAAAATATACCATGCCTATTTCTCTTCATCCTCTTAATTCTCATAATATTTTACACACTTTGACATCTTTATGAGAGTAAGAGTGCTGGGCATAATTAAGGCTAATACTTGTAAGGCCAGGGCCACACCTAAAAGATCATAGGTCATATTTTGACATTATCTACATCTTTTGATCCTGTTTTTGGAATCTCAAATTATTTCACAGATTTGTACATAGTGATAAGAGCAAGTGCACTTACCTTGCTGTAGGTTAATCTAACAAATATTAGGATCATAAAAGAAAGTCAGAGATCAAATTCTGAGATAGCCCAAGTCTTTTTTTATGCCCCCAAAGGGAGGTATAAAGTAATCAAACTGTCTGTCTGTCCGCCCGTCCGTCTGTCCCGTTTTCATGTCTGCTCTGTAACTTCTACATGCAATAGAGGATTTCAATATAACTTTGCACAAATGTTCACCGCTATAAGACGATGTGTCGCGAAAAAGACCCAGATTCCTATCTCAAAGATCAAGGTCTTTTTGTCGTGTCCGCTCTGTAACTTCTACAATTATGCACGCAGGTCCAAATTTCTTTCATGCAAATGTTCACCACCTTCAGACAACGTGCTGCGAAAAAGACCCAGGTTCCTATCTCAAAGATCAAGGTCACAATCTGGGGTCAAAGATAAAAAATGGGGACTTTTTGCCGTGTCCGCTGGCATCAAACTTTTTGCTTTGACAGACCAAATTTTTTTCAGACAAAGAAGAAGAAGAGGAGGAGGAAGAAGTCAAGGGAAAGAAAGCCAAAAAGAAGGACAAAAAAGATAAGAAGAAAGACAAAAAGAAAGATAAGAAGAAAAAGGGTGGAGATGAAGATGAAGAAGATGGAGAGAAAGAGGTAGATATTCTTGACTGTTCTTAGCTTTTCTTTAACCCTTTTCAAGTCAATCCCTGGTTTTTACATCCCTGTGATTTTGGAGTTGAGAAAACATTGTAAAAAAAAGAAGAAATTGCTTGCAACAAGTAATTCTTGTTTTTCAACAATATTTTCTACCCTTATGAATAGTTATTTCTCAAATTAAGTCCACTTTTAAATTTTGTCTGCAGAAACTTTTAATTTGGGCAGGTCTAAAATTTTGCAAAACAGGAAAGGGTTAATGCTATGACTGTTTGATGATACATGTAATATCTTTTTTAAGGTGATTATAGGTTGGTATTGAGTTTACATAGAGGATAATCAGCTGGTTATTTTTGATATGAAAAATCTTTAAAGAGAATGCATTGTTAGGCGTTGAAAAACGAGTCCAAAGGACGAGTTTTTCTAATTCATAACAATGTATTCGAATAAGAGATTGTTCTTATAAAAAGTAACTAGTTGATTATTCTATTTATTATATTCGAAACAGTTTTATTTTTCAATCCTTACCTATTTATTTCAATTGCATTTGTCATCTTCAACCTTGGGAACCGTGCGCATTAATATCAACAAATTTTGTTCTCAATAATTTCCGTATGCCTTCTTGGATTGCCTTCCTAAGTGGGCGATTGTTTAAAAGGAATTTTTTAGGGAAAGTTCGTATATTAATAACTTTTGGCAGTGTCAGGCATGAAAATAACTTGGGTGAAACATAGACAGTATTTAAGGGCGACAATCTTATAGATCTAAAGGCCCCCGGATATTTCGAACATCGAGTGACCATCCAATACTTGGAATTGGACAGAATCATAGGATAGGTAGTCTGTGATCACTCAGTCTCCTGACTTGGGCGTACAAAACAAGCTCATGCGGGTTAGGTTTGAGTGTCTATCATTTTAACTGCAATATCATCAGTATTTGAGGAATACTTTGTTTGAGTCTTCTGTGATAACACAAACATCAAGGTTTGTTATTGTTTCAAACCAGTTGTTAACAAAACGCTTATTTTGGTGTTGTAGTTATGTTTGTTAATTTCTTTTTATTGTGCTCAAGGTGAGCTATTGTTATCAGTAAATGTCTGGCGTCCGTCTGTCCATCCATAAACAAATATTGCAAAATCTTCTCCTCCTAAACCATAAGGCCTAGAGCTTTTATATTTGGTAAATATCATAACCAATTGACCCTCTACCAAAATACTTCAACGAATTACTGTACTCTTAAAATTAACCCTTTTCTGAGCGATTTCTGATTTTACAAAGGAAATCTTTACAAATCTTCTCCTCCTAAACCATAAGGCCAAGAGCTGTGATATTTGGTACATATCATCACCTATTGACCCTCTACCAAAATACTACAAAGAATTATCATACTCTGAAAGTTAGCCCTTTTCTGTTCGATCCCTGATTTCACAAAGGGAAAATGAAGGAAATCTTTGAAAATCTTCTTCTCCCAAACCATAAGGACTAGAGCTTTTATATTTGCTATGTATGATCATCTATTGACCCTCTACAAAAATACTTCAAAGAATAACCCCATCCTGAAAATTAGCCCTTTTCTGTGCAATCTCTGATTTTACAAAGGAATTAAAGAAGGAAATCTTTTAAAATCTTCTTCTCCCAAACCAAAAGGCCTAGAGCTTTGATTTTTGGTACATATCATCATCTATTGATCCTCTACCAAAATACTTAAAAGAATTACCGTAAGTTGAAATAAGCCCATTTTCTGTGCGATCCCTAATTTTACAAAGAACTAAAGAAGGAAATCTTTGAAAATTTTCTTCACCCAAACTATAGGGCCTAGAGCTTTTATATTTTGTACATATCATCATCTATTGACCCTCTACGAAAATACTTCAAAGAATTATCATTTTCTTAAAATTAGCCCTTTCTTGCAGATCCCTGATTTTACAAAGGAATAAAGAAAGAAAACTTTGAAAATCTCCTCTCCCAAAGCATAAGGTCAAGAGCTTTGATATTTGATACATATCATCAGCCATTGACCCTGTACTAAAATACTTCAAAGAATAAATGTATTCTGAAAAATAACCCTTTTCTGTGGAATAAAGAAGGAAATCTTTTAAAAGTCTTCTCCCAAATGAATAGGCCTAGAGCTTTGATATTTGGTACACAACATCAACTATTGACACTCTACCAAACTACTTCAAACAATCAGTTTTCTGAAAATTAGCCCTTTTCTATGTGATCCCTAATTTTAGTTAGTAATAGATAATGATATCTTTGAAAACTCCCTTCTCCTAAACCATTAGGCCTAGAGCTTTTATACTTGGTATGTATTGATGTCTATACTTCAAAGCATTACCATATTCAGGAAATTAGTGCTATATGGTGGGACCATCAATGTACCTAGGATTAAAAGAGAAAATCCTTTAACATCTTCTCCAAAATAATTAGACAGAAGGCTTTGCTATTTTGTTTATATCATAAAGCTATGAACCATCATACTCAGGGGAGTGATTTAGGACCATCATGGTCCCCTTGTTGAATTGATTCTTAGCCTAAGAAATTGAAAGAAAGGCAACTGTGCATTGCCTGTTTACATTCAGCTACATGACAATAAATCCATTCCAAGACAATGATGCTTTTGTATGCCCCTGAAGAAAAAACAATAGAGTAAATATTGTGTGAAATGAAGAAATTGCTTCTGACAAGCAATTTCTCCCATTTTACACTATGTTCTCTACCCAGAAAGTTGAAAATATATGAATTATTATGAATTTCTCTGCATCTGCATCTCCTTTCAATTTGGACAAGTCTAAAATTTTGCTTTCTGGTAATTGGTTAAGATTCTTCAACAAATATTTTATATTCATTGTCACCAACTCCCATATCAAATATCTACCATTATGTGTTGGTTATTTCAATAGGAGCAAAATGTTACATGCTAATAAATATTTGACACCTCTCGGAATCCCTGGGACCTCTATTTAAAGAAGCAAGAGCTTTACCATGTCACTTCAAAAGCTAGCTTGTACGGCAAGGCAGTTTGATATACACTACCGGGCTATAGGTGTATGAATCGCCATTTAGGAAACTTTTTTTCAAAAAGAAAAATCTTACTTCAAGGGAGTGTTCACTTCAAATCATTTCTTGATTCTACTCTCAAAAATATTTTTGGAAGACATTAAACTTTTTTAATTGTAGATATTCAAGAACCTGTCTTCTGCAACTGCTTTCAATTTGAAACAGTCTAATATTTTGCCGTCTGGTAATGGATTAAATTGTTTTATTTAGGAGGAGGAGGAAGAGGAGGGAAAGGAGAAAGACAAAAAGAAAGATAAGAAAGACAAAGACAAGAAAGATAAAGATAAAAAGAAAGATAAAGATAAAAAGAAAGATAAAAAGAAAGACAGGGTAAGTTCAACTGTAGGCAACATAATGTAGAGACTACAATGAGATTGCATATATATGTGCAGGCTAAACTTTACTTATATTGATTGTCATTGTGATAATATCCTTTGTTCAGTAGAGGAATGCTTAACCCTTTACCAGACAATAAAATCTTATACTTGTCCAAATTTAAGGAATTTGAAGTCTACACATTAAGACGCAACTGAATCTGAACTCTGTAAGAAAGGGATGAAAATACTGTTGGAAACAGACATTGTTGGTTTGCCTACATTCTTTCCTTTTCCCACAATCTTTTAAAGCCATATATTTCTTCAGCCCATTGAAATTGAGACGGATGTTTATGGGTCAAGACTGATGTCAACTAGAAAACAGAAAAAAATCTCTTATGTATCATAGCTAGTGTGATTGATATTTTCCTTAACCAATTTCCACACAGTGATGCATTTATACCCCCCCCCAGGCCACAGTCGGTAGCGCGTCAGACTCCTAATCTTCAATCTTGAGATGTCATGGGTTCAATCCCAGGCGGCGGCACATATTCTTTCCAACTTTTGTCTTTCATCAATGAGTGGATAATCATATACCTAAGTGGGATAGCAGCTTGAGGCTAGGAAAGAATGTAGCGGTAGTACTGATGTGAAAAATACCAGGAATCCATTGTTAGGTGCTCCTGCCACCGAGATATGACTGAAATACTGTTAAAAGCGGCGTTAAACCCCATTCAATCAAGTAATCAAATAAACGCCTCCCGCCAAATATGAAAGCTTTAGAAAACATTGTGGAAAATGAAGAAATTGCTTAGTACAAGCAATTTCTTCATTATCCATAATGTTTTCTGGCCAAATGGACAAAGATTTTAAAGATTTCACCAAGTTTAAATTGTCGTCTATGGGTCTAAAAGTTTATTGTGTGGGAACGGGTTAATATTTTTTGGTAGCATCACCACAAAAAAGATTGTATGTGAGAATCGAAGAATAAAGATGTTGAACTTTGAATTTCAAAAAAATTGTAAAATTACCGATGGAAAGAAATACATAATGCTATTCACCAGGCCTTTTGTCTATCTGCTCTGTTTCCTGTATTCAAAATATCATTTCTCAAAGTTATGAAAGAGTTTTAAGTTGTTATTAAAGTAGCACTTCCATTTTATGTGCGGATAGGAGTTTGAATTATTGTATGATAGGAGATTCCATTCTTTACCTGAGAAAGGAGTAATTATTTTGATTTTACAATTTGGTAGGGTGATGGAGAGAATACTGAAGAAGAAGAAGAAGATAATAAGACAGAAGATGAGAAGAAAAAGGAAGAAGAAAAACCCAAAGAACCTCCCAAGAAAAAGGTAGGAAAATATAAGATATATCATTTGACTTTCATTTAGACAGGCTGATCTTAAGCCATTACAAGATCTCACAATTATGGACTGTTCCAAATTGAAAGGAGTTGCAGATAAATTTTTGTTTAAAGAAAACCTAAGAACATTTTTCTTTTTTGGTAGAAAACAATGTGAATAAAGTCAAGGTCACATAAAAATCCGTGACTACTCCAGATCAGCAATTCTTATTTTTCAATGGCTGATTGGTAATTAGACCAACATGGTGATTGCAGGATGGAATATTCATTTTGCAGTCACATTAAACTGCTGCTGATATTTCTTTGCCAGGAATGATGCAACTCTTGTACGGTTGATGAGGCATAGTATACTATCAATAACTCCAACTGGTAAAATATTGACGACTAGTCGCCAGCTCCTATAGGAAGTGAAAAGATTAGAAAAGAATTAAAGATATATTTCCGATGTGTACAAAATCGGCCATGATAAATTGAAAATAGAGAAGCAGTAAAATCCTGAGGGTTGACTTGTTGCAGTCTAAATATACTAAAACGTGATATTAGATATATTACCTTTTGTTGTTTTCAGTCAAGAACTTGTACAATATTGTGATGAGTGAAGGACAGATCTGGCTTTACATGCTTATGTTTGTGACACAGAGGAGATGATATTAAAGTGCTAGATGAGAGCAGAACAGAACATGTCAGCTCGAGTATAATACACAGATAGACTCACGATGGTGCTAGTGTGTGATACAGAGCCAATTTACACATCTCGTCAGTACCTTCCTTGTAATTGACCAATTGTGGCTGTCAATCAAATAATTAGTTGACCAATGAAGTCAGAACAGAAGTGAACTTTGAATTCTGATATTGGCCACCATTTTTGTTAAGTTTTTTAGTTGGTTTGGCAACTAAATTTTTTATAACTATAGCTTATTCAAGCTGTAGTTACGACTTTTAGGTTGCCCACCAACCATTCCACAATTTAGCTCACCTGAGCACAACCCTGATTTTACCAAGGAATAAAAGAAGGAAATCTTTGAAAATCTTCTTTCCCAAACCATAAGGCCTAGAGCTTTGATATTTGGTATGTATAATCACTTATTGACCCTCTACCAAAATACTTCAAAGAATAACTGTATTCTTAAGCGCTTTTCTGTGCAATCCCTGATTTTTCAAAAGGATAAAGAAGGAAATCTTTGAAAATCTTCTCCCAAACCATAAGACCTAAAGCTTTGATATTTGGTACATATCATCAGCTATTGACCCTCTGCCAAAATACATTAAAGAATAACTGTATTCTTAAAAATTAGGCCTTTTCTGTGTGATCTGTGATTTGACAAAGAAATAAAGAAGGAAAACTTTTAAATCTTCTTCTCCCAAACGATAAGGCCTAGAGCTTTTATATTTAGTACATATCATCAGCTATTGACCCTCTACCAAAATACATCAAAGAATAATTGTATTCTGAATATTAGCCCTTTTCTGTGTGATCCCTGATTTTACAAAGAAATAAAGAAGGAAATCTTTGAAAATCTTCTTCTCCCAAACAATTTGGCCTAAAGCTTTGATACAGTTAAACCTCGGTAGTTCGTAGCGCAAGGGACCAATGAACTTTATATGAATTAAGCGTAGTACGAACAAAACGAAGGGCAAGTGATCTGCTGTTTGAGATGCTCGGAATCAGGCACGGTCTTGTTCTGTCCCCCATTTAGGAATTGATTCTAAATTGGTTATTTTTTCTAAACAAGACCCCTAAATATTGATTTAGGAAAACATAAATAAAGAAAATACTGATCTTGTATTTTTATGCTTTATTAATTTTTGTTAATTTTTGGCATTTTCGAAAGACAGTGTTGTATCAAATTTCTACATCCATCTGAGTGATTTCGCTTTGCAATGCATTGTGTCAAATCACTCTGAGTATTCTAGCATCAAATCATAGAATTAAGGACCGACGATTGTGAAGAAAGCAACGGCAGATTAAAATAAAATTGTTAAAATTTCGAAATAACCAATAACACTGATACTAATGGGTTGCGTCAATTTAAAGTAAATTTTCGGCGATAATTCAGGAAACCTTTATTCAATTAATAAACCAAACAACCACTTTTAACTAAAGGTACATGATAGCACATTATTTGTCGAATAGATCAGCAGGTGTGACGATCAAGGTAAGTGGTGATTTGTACAATTTATTTATCACACCTACGAATTAAACATAGGAGTTTATTCTATAATCATACTTTAGGGACTTAAATTGGCCTATGAACTACGAACCACTGATGATCGAATTAGAGTTTTCTAATAAAAATAAAGAAGGAAAAAGATTCGGACCACATAAAGTATACGAACAAACGCATTCCTATGAACCAGTGACGTATGAATTAATGAGGTTCAACTGTATTTGGTACATATCATCACCTATTGACCCTCCACAAAATTACTTCAAACAATAACTGTATTCTGTAAATTAGCCCTTTTATCTGCGACCCCTGATTTTACAAAAGAATAAAGAAGGAAATCTTTGAAAATCTTTTTCTCCCAAACCATAAGGCCTAAAGCTTTGATAATTGGTACATATCACCTATTGACCCTCTACCAAAATACATCAAAGAACTACTGTATTCTTAAAATTAGCCCTTTTCTGTGTGATCTGTGATTTTTCAAAGGAATAAAGAAGGAAAACTTTTAAAGTCTTCTTCTCCCAAACCATAAGGCCTAAAGCTTTGATATTATGTACATATCATCAGCTATTTACTCTCTACCAAAGTACATCAAAGAATTACTGTATTCTTAAAATTAGCCCTTTTCTGTGTGATCTGTGTGATATTTGATACATATCATCAGCTATTTACCCTCTACCAAAATACTTAAAAAAATACCGTATTCTGGGAAGTAGCGATCCCTAATTTTAGATAGGAATAAAGAAGGATATCTTTGGAAATCTTCTTCTCCTAAACCATTAGGCCTAGAACTTATATATTTGGTATGTATTAATGTCTTTTGACCCTCTAACAAGATACTTCAAAGAATTACCATATTCAGGAAATTAGGGCTATATGGTGGGATAATCAATATACCTAGGATTAAAAGAGAAAATCCTTAAACTTCTTTGCCAAAATAATAAGACAGAGGGCTTTGCTATTTTGTATATATTATAAAGCCATGAACCATCATACTCAGGGGAGCGATTTAGGACCATCATGGTCTTCTTGTTTGTTACATGCTACTGGCCATATTTTTGCAAAATAACTCCAAGTATCAAAGCAGAATCAATAGGCATGGCCAACGGAGTAAGTGGGTGAGGCCAGCAATTGGTCAAATATTGGCTTGCTATGGAAGCCCACTGACTCCAAGAAAGTTTTCCTTCGGGCAATTTTTTCCAAAATTTATGGTCAGCTACAAATAACAAAAAAGTGAAATGGTTGGTGAACAAAAGTTGTAACTAAAGTTTGAATCACGTATTCACTTTGATTGAATTTTTGCTTCTTTTTAAGACTGGCATAAGCCAAAGTTCATAAAATGAAGTGTTGCACAATTCAGTTTTTGTTTGTTGTTAGAAACATGACAAAAAGAAACATATATCCTAGAATTGTAATCTATTTTAGATTGTACATGGACAGATTAATATATAAACATGTGATGTTTGGTGGAAAGAATTAACAAATTTGCTAAATCTATTGTAAAAAAAAGTTCTCCCCAGCTATCTTTATGTTCTATATGCTACAAATTGTTTACTACAGTTTTCCAGTTCAATATCAAGCTTGATGTCCTCAGTTCATATGAATTCCAACTTGTTTAATATTTTCATGTTTTCCCTTTTCTGTTCAAGGTAGGCACATTCAAAGCTTTTATAACGTGATTTGATTTTATTAGCCTTCCACATACAAGATAGATAAAACTTGTTTTCGAGTTGATTACAACTCATGTTGAAAATAACTTGTAAATAAAGATCAAAGCTTTAGGCTGTGATATAATCTTTATGTATGTAGTATATTGCACTCCTTGAAAAAATCTGTGAGAAATCTATTTTGAAATACCAAAAGAAATTACAACTTTCAAATTAGATAAATTGTATTGCTAAATATGACTTGATGAACAATGGTACTTTTATAACAAATGACAAAAAGCAAGAGCTAGCACACAATATAATGAATTAACCCTTTGAATAAGTATCAAGTAATATTAATCAAACTAGCAATGGACTATTTGGAAAAGACATCAAAGTTCAAATTTAATGTGGAACTATGTCAGAATGCATAAGATACTACTCTTGTTTGAAATATGATTGTGTTTTGTCAGGTTTCACAACATACTTCACAATCTAGTTGAAGTACAGATAATTATCTAGTTGTTCGAACATAGGGTTGCTTTGGTTTACTTCTTAGTTCGGAAAAATTCAAGTTATTCAGAAATCTGATAAATATTTAAAATTTTTGTTAACCAAATTATATGCATGAACTGTGACATTTTTTAAACTATCCCTTAATGTTCAGTTAAATAGTCCATTGAAAATCATTTATTTTTGTTTTTTTACATCTTCATGTAAATTGCAAAAATGGTTTATTTGTGTCAAAATATATTAAAATGTTTAATATATCCACTAACTGTTCATCATATGTAAAATGTTTAATCCATTACTACACAATCCCCCATTTCTATGCATTTAAGAAATATAGGTATGGAAGACATTGTGAGAAAAGAAGAATTTTTTTCTTTTCCTGCATCATTTTCTACCTCATATGGCTATTGTTTTTTAATTTATCCATTCCCACTCAATGACCCATTTAAACACCCCTCAAGAAAAATAGTTGGGAAAACATTGTGTAAAATGAAGAAGTTGCTTGTCATTGTCTATCAGTCAGTTGATCTTTTTTTCCCTAATCTGGAATTTCTCAAAAAATAGACTTTTTGAATGCAGCATCAAAAATGTTGTAGTAACAATGTCCATATTTCATTGGAAGACGCTCGTCATTGGTATATATGATTACAAAATCATTAGGCAAGGTCAAGTTCAAATGTCATGGTCATATGCAAGAGAATTTGCTGTTAGGACACTTCTAATAAAAGCATACAAAAAATATGATTCTCCTATCATAGTAACTGATACTTTTGTTGTAATTCATAACTGTTGTCATCTACATTGACAGAAACAATTTCGATTTTGACATTTCTTTAATGTTATTGTTCGGTAATGGTTTATATATAAAAAAGTAGTCACTTGTATGAATCACCATGCTGCCAGTAGAAAATTGCCCATCAATTAACCCTTCCCTGCACAATACTGCATTTTTATGCCCTTAAGAAATCAACTTTGGAAAACACTGAGAAAATAAATAAGTTATTTGGCTTGTTACAAGCAATAATTTCATAATCCACTATTTTTTCTGACCTAAAGACAAAGAATTTTTCAATTTCCCTAGCTTAAAACTGCTGTCTGCAACTTCTTCAATTCGAAATAGTTGGAATTTATTAGTCTGGTAATGGGTTAAACACATGTTACGTATGGTACTCTCTATATTGATATGTATTGTTTGTTTTGTAAATAGATATCTAATGTTTATTTCTTGTGATATATGAAGATACTTCACCATAGAAACTTTATTCCGTCCATATTTATCATTTTATGTTTGTTAAAGAGAATGTGTTTTTGATATTTATGTGCCAAGGAAAAGTATAGTTTCCTTATAATTAAATTTCTAGTTTCGTCTATCAAAAACGAGCTACTGATTGGTCGAAAAAAATTATTCATAACTCCATGAACAAAATTTTGAGCACGCAGCAATTTTGTATGCTTCCGCACAAAATAGTCCCATACAAAAAGGTATCAAAATTTGTAAAGCTTTCGTTTTTTTGCTCGATGCTATTGAAATATAAGAAATGAAGAGAATATTTTTTGTTTTCATGGAGGTATGAACCGAAAAACCTAATCACACAATGTATGAATCCGCTTCGCGTATTCATACAGTGTGATTAGGTTTTTCGGTTCATACCTCCATGAAAACAAAAAATATTCTCTTCATCTCTTAAATGGTATTAGACCCATAAGGTATAGTGTCCTTATAATATTAGACACATAAGGATGTCAGGAGAATAATTTAATATTGGTTTTCAGATTAAAAATTTTTTTATAATATCAATTTGGAAAGGGTGCTGCTTCCAGTTTAGAGGTTCATATTTGTGACATCTTGGTGAAATAAGTCATTTATTTGATTTTGCTTTTGTTGATTCTGCAATATCCCTAGCCAGGCAGTAAAGACTTAGATCAGCCCAAAACGTACATGCACTCAGAGATGGAGTCTTTCAAAAAAGATTTACAAAGTACAAGATTTCTGATGATTTTTAGCTTGGCTGTTTTAGGAGAAAACCTGAGGTATTGTGATCACCTTGGCATCGCTCACTTTGGTGTTGGTGTTGGCATTGGCGTGACAAACTTGAATCTTGGTCATATCTCTGTTGTTATTGAACATATCCTCATGAAACTTGGCATGTGTATTAACCATCACACGAGCTATCTAGACTATCAAGGGGATAACTTTAAAAGTGTTTTTGTAAGAGTTATGCCCCTTTTTGACTTGAAATTTTTGCATTATCCAGCACCTGCATCCGAGCATTGGCACCTGTGGGCGGTGCTCTTGTTAATTCATATATCTCTGATTCCACTGTAGAATTTCTGAAATGTGAAAGATATCCCGTTAAAGGAATTGTGTCGGATTCCTTTAACGGGATATCCCGTTAAAGGAATTGTGTTGGATTCCTTTAACAGGATATCTTTTCAGGAATCCCACACAATTCCTCTTTTTTGCCCCTGAAGGAAAAAAAATATTTCGAAAATATTGAAGAAATTTTCTTCATTATCAAAAATGTTTTCTTCCCTAATGTCATGTAATTTTTATACGCTGCCGGAGGCGGTTGTATATTGGCTTCATCTTCTCTGTCTGTCCGTCCGTCCTACCGTATGTACGTGATTTTTTCTTGTTAGTGCAACTCCTCCTAAGTTTCTGGATGGATCTTTTTGAAACTTGGTCAATGTTATCACCTTAATTGGTAGATGGGCATGAAGGAAGGATTTTATAGTTCATTGATTTTTGCCTCAGTAATGCCCTCTTAAAACTTAGTCTCTTTGGCTTATTAAAATTGCAGCCTTGTGAACGAAACTCCTCCTAAGTTTCTGGCTGGATCTAAATGAAACTTGGTGGATGATGTCACCTAAATTGGTAGATGTTCATGAAGGAAGGATTTTATGGTTCATTGATTTTTGTCTCAGTTATGCCTCCTTAAAACTTAGTCTCTGGGGCTTGTTGTTATTGCAGCCTTGTGAACGCAACTCCTCCTAAGTTTCTGGCTGGATCTAAATGAAACTTTGTCAATGTCATCACCATAATTTGTAGGTGTACATGGATCAAGGATTTAATGGTTCATAATTTTTGCAAGAGTTATGCCCCATTCAATCAATCAAACATAACAAACAGTTTGAACTTGACAATTTAAAAAGGTAGTCAGCAAATGTTTTGAATTTGGTTCTGTCAAAATAAGTAGTGTCTACAATTATTTTTTCATGAAACAGCAGCAAAGTGGCGGAGTATATTGTGACGATTGCACTCTTGTTTCTAATTTTATCAACTGAAAGCTGCAACTAAAATCATACAATTTTTTAGCTTGGCTGTTTTTGGAGAAAACATCAGGTATCGTGATCACCTTGGTGTCGTTTAAGTTACACACTTTAACTTTAGTCATAACTTTGGTCATATCTCTGTTGTTATTGAAGATATCCTCATGAAACTTGGTATGTGTATTGACCATCACAAGAGCTATTTTGACTACCAATTGGGTTAACTCTAAAAACGTATTTGTAAGAGTTAAGCCCCTTTTTTGACTCAGAATTTTTGCATTATCAAGCACCTGCAGCCAAGCGTTGGCATCCGTGGGTGGTGCTTTAGATCATTTTTGACATTGTTTTCTACAAAGAAAGACTGAAACTATGGTTTTAACCCATTCCAAAACAATAACTGTTTTTGACGGGGTCAAAGGGATAAAAAAAACTTTGAAAAACATGGAAAATGAAGAACTTGCTTGTCATTTTAAACAATGTTTGCTGTCCAGAAAGACAAAGATTTTTGAAAAGTCATCAACTTGAAATGTTGTCTGCAGCTCTGTTGAATTTTGGCAAGTTTAAAATTATGAAGTGATGGCATGATTTAATAAACAATTTCTTCATTTTCCACATTGTTTTTCAAATGCTGTTCTTGAGGATCATAAAAAATGGGACATAAATGATGCTTTTCAACGTCCCTCAATATGAAAGCTTTAAAAGACATTGTGGTAAATGAAGACACAATATTTATTACACAGAAAAGTGAAAAAATCTAAAATTTCATAAACCTTCCACATAAATTGTTCTCATCTGGTAATGGGTTTAAAGAGAGATTAGATCCAGCAGAGATTAATCATAGATTGTATTGTAAAACTGAATATAAAGTGAGGTAGAATGACCACTCCACATTAAATCTGCCCAAAACAAAAAGTTTTTGATAACCATAGGCTGACCAGATATAAAAGATATTGAGTTGGCATTAACTTTTCCGATCATAAAGTTGCCTTTTTATCAACTTAATTAGTAAGATATAGGAAAACTTTGTGGGACAAGAAGTTGTTTGTTAGAAATAATTTCTTCATTTCCCTCAGCAGTACAAGAAACTTTCTTTTCTTTGGATCATCATCTGCAATTTCGATTTATTTGGACTAATCCGAGAAATTTTTGTGATGGTAGATAATGCAATGCAAAGTATCTATTGGTAAAAAGATGAATCAGGATTCATCTATATACAGTGTTGGTTTATACAAATTTATTTTAGTTAGATTACGAGGAAAGCTTCAACGTTATAGAGTCGCTCTTGAACGACCACAAACCAGATGTTTTCATGTCCCTGAAAGAGAGGCAGTGATTAAAACCCACTGCTACCAAATTGTAAAGCTTGGTAAACTCAGGCTGGCTATTAAGTGTCTTGCCCATGAACACACACCGTGACAGGGTTCCAACCCGTGACCTTCAGATCACGAGTCAAGCACCTATACCATTCGGCCATCGAGGCAGTCAAAACAGTGTAAAAAGTGTTGTGATCTTATACCTCAATTTTATAGATCTGAATGTGCATTTAACCCCAGAGCAATTTCAGTTACAAAACCTTAATTTGCAGGATTTACCCATTTAAATTTGCTGAGGAAAAGACAGAAAATATATTGACAGTGGGACACCAAAATAAAGTAAATACAGCTTGAGAAAAGCTGTATCTATGGCAATTCAGGAGCCAAAAACAACAGTGTTTGAAGACACCCTAAATGTTGTTTCTACACCTCAAATAAGCTTTAGTTTTGATATTTGGTCATCTGTTGACCAAGTGGTTTATTAAAGTGTCACAGATAAACATTGTCTCTTGGCCATTTAAATAGTTTGACTCATTATATGTTGTTTTATTGACAGAACCTTTTAACCCATTCCCTAAAATGACGCTTTTGGACGCCCCTCCAGAAAAGCAATTTGGAAAACATTGTGTAAAATGAAGAAGTTGCTTGTAACAAGCAAGTTCTTCATTTTACACAATGTTTGGTACTCAGAAAGTTGAAAAAAAAACCCTAAAATTTCATCAACTTTTAATTGTCATCTTCAACTCCTTTCAATTTGGACCAGTCTAAAATTTTGACGTCTGGTAATGGGTTAATGTTGAAAACGTACTATTAATTACATCATTGACAAATGATGGTTTGCAGGGATATACTAGAATAGGCCTGCTGTATTTTGTCTGTCTGTTTACAATAACCTATCTATCAAGTCACTAACTCCTACAAAATTGTGGCAATTGAATAAAATCAACACAGAATCTTTATTCATGTGTTAGTTTATGAGACAAAAATCTGAAGTTTCAAGTCCCCTATGTTGAAAATCATTATCTCCCCTTGATTTGGGAAATCTTGTATTAAGTGACCAAACATTGGATAACCAAGATGTAGTCAATTGTTCAGCGTGAAACAGTTGTAACTGCGTATAAACATATAGGCAGTTACAACTGTTTTGCGCTGAACAATCATAGTGGCTTAAGAGAATGGTTGCTTTAACCCTTTCCCGTTTTTGGAAATTTTAGACCTGTCCAAATTCAAAGGTTTTGCAGATGATATTTTAATGTGGATTTAATTTGAATAATAACCATTCAATAGGGTAGAAAACATTGTGGGAAAAGAAGAAATTGCTTGTAACAAGCAATTTTTTCTTTTACCACAATGTTTTCTCAGGTATAAAATCACAGGAATGTAAAATCCCGTATTTGAACGGGAAAGGGTTAAAACATTTTTGTGAAATATATGAAGGATTGATTAGATAACATACATAATTCATTACCAAATTCTCTTTAAGTCCCATGTTGTTGGGACTCGATAGAATCGTCTAACTGAGACATTTCTAATGAGTTCTAACATTAGAAATAGGAATGAGTTGGATTTTAGCAAATGCCGCCTCTTCTTTATGAGAGCTTTTGATTTTGAAAAGGGGATTTCGATTGTGGTCACTTAATAAAAGTGATTGCTTAACCCTTTCCTGTACAAACCCTGGATTTTACGTCACTGTGATTTTATACTTAAGAAAACATTGTGGTAAAAAGGAGAAATTGTTTGATACAAGCAATTTCTCCTTTTTCCACAATATTTTCTACCAATTAGGATGGTTTAATTTCAAATTGCATGCAATTTTCATTGTCGTCTGCAACCTCTTTCAAATTGGACCAGTCTGAAATTTCAAAAATGGGAAAGGGTTAATAGAGGGGTCGGTTGAGCAAGATTGATTGTATTTTTGTTGTTGGACTTTCAATGCTTTAATCAGAATGGCAATTGGCTTATATTTTGAATCTCTTAGTGTTTCTTCACTTTAATGTAACTGGATTGTACTGATGCTTTTACATTCATAGTGTATTGAACTGTGAAAACATATTAATCCATTCCCACTCAATCCCTCCTTTTTACGCCCCTCAACGAAAAAGCTTTGGAAAACATTGTGGAAATGAAGAAATTGCTTGGATCAAGCAATTTCTTCATTATCTGCAATGTTTTATATCCGAAAAGACTAAAAAAATTAAAATTCCATCAGCTTGAAATTGTCGTCTGCAGCTCCTTTCAATTTGGACCAGTCTAAAATTCCACTGTGTTGGAATGGGTTAAAGTATAATATGTCAATTTGATTCTTAAACATTGTAACTACAGCTTGAATAAAGGAATAGAATTAAACTGGCAATGTTCCTGCAGGCTAAAACTTCACTTGACATTGGTTGTTTAGCTTTTGTTGCCATATTGTAACTTCTCAGATAAAATTGTTATGTAAAGTAGAAGAACTATGTCTCTTGGACATTTTAACCTGTTTGCAAACAATAAAATTTTAGACCGGTCCAAGCTTAAAGGAGGTGTAGAGGAAAATTTAAAGTTTATGAAATTTTAGATTTTTTTCAGGTCTCTGGGTAGAAAACATTGAGGAAAATGAGGAATTTGCTTGTTGCTAGAAATTTCTTCATTTTATATAATGTTTTCCTGATTGTTGTTCTTATGGGGCATTATAAAAGCATCAATGTGTGGCAATGGATCAACACATTACCAGAGATCAAAATTTCACACTGGTCAAAACATTTGCTAATTCATTGAGTAAATTGAAAAAAAACCATATAGGAGACAAAATATGAAAAAGAAAAATCCTTTGATTTTTCACTTTATATAATTCTTCAAAAGTGAAGCATTGAGAACTCACATGTTGATGGGTTAACCCATTACCACTCAATCCATTAATTTTATGTCTAAGAAAAATAGCCATATAAAACATTGTGATAAGGGAAGAAATTGCAAATAAGCAATTTCTTCTTTTCTCACTATGTTTTCTACCTGATGTGGCGCTTATTTTTCAATTCAAACTAACTCTGTTTTGTTTTCTGGAATCTCTACATTTGGATCAGTCAAAAATTTTGTTATTTAGGAATGGGTTAACCAATTCCCACACAGTGACGCTTTTAAACGCCTCTCAATTTCAAAGCTTTGAAAAACACTGTGGAAAATGAAAAAAATGCTTGAAACAAGCAATTTCTTTATCATCCACAAATGTTTTCTTCCCCAAAAGACAAATACTTTAAAGATTTTACCAACTTAGAATTTTCATCTGCAACTTCTTTGAATTTTGACCAGTCTAAAATTTCATCATGTGGTAAAAGGTTAATCTACATTACAGTACAAGTCAGTGCTGTAGTATATTCTAAATTGTTTTGTACTGTTTCAGTGTTTGTGACTTGTTATATATTTCAGATTATTTTAATGTTTTAGTGGTTAGATCATGACATCATACATTTATGAATATTTTTGCTCATTGATATATAATAAACGAAAGTAAATTATTATAAACTGATCATTGTTGTTAGTTAAAAACAACCCTCATCATTGTCATGAATTAAAAATTCATTTTGGCATTCTTTTTATCCGCTGCCAAAGGTGGTGGTATATTGGTATCGTCCTCTCTGTCTTAGTGCCGATGACCGTCTGTTCAATTTCTTGTTAACACGTCTGCTCCTACATCTGTGGATAAAATTTTCACAGAATTTTCTTAGTCAACTGACCTTGTGAATATATTGTGTATTTTATAGGTTTTACCATTTTAGGCTGCTTCAAAAAAGATGGGCTTAATGGAAATTTCTTATCAACGCATCTCCTTCATTTTTTTTATAGACAAGTTCAAATGAAATTCCTTGTTACCTGACCTCGTGAATGTTGTTGAGTTTTGCCATTTCAGGCTGTATCACAGACAAAGGGGGCTTGATGCCAAAATTCTTGTCATGGCTAAATGGTGGCATTTATTGTGACTATAGCATTCTTGTTTTCTAACCCTTTAGGAGTCTGCCAATCTTGCAATTTTATGTCATTCTATTTATTCTTAAAGTTTGTGACAAGGACTTATTTATGGAGTATAATCCGTCTCCAATGACAATTTTCATGCTCCCAAAAGGTTGTAAAATGTTATGGCCCCGGTCATCCGTCTGTCTATCTGACTTTTTTTTGTGTGTGTATGTCTGCACAACTCTTCTTACAGTTTAAATAGGAATGAACTAAAACTTGCCAGGGTAAATTTCCATGATGTCTGAATGTGCATGCAGCAAAAATTATTTTGATCCCTCTAGTCAATTCAGAATTACCTGCCCTTGACCTAGCAATATAGATAAAAATTGATGTGTACATTTGTGTGTGCAACTCCTCCTTCATTGGACGAATTGGAAATTGCCACAATCTCTTTGATGTCTAATTTTGTACACGACCAAAATAATATTGATCTGTGAAGTCGTTTCGTAATTATCTGCACTCGACTTAAAATTACTTGATTGAATTGGGTTTAAAGCCGCTTTTAACAGTATTTCAGTCATATTGTGGCGGCTGGAGCACCTAACAATGGATTCCTGGTATTTCTAACACCAGTACTACCACTACATCCTTTCCTAGCCTCCAGCTGCTATCCCATTTAGGTTTACGATTATCCACCCATTGGTTAGAGTTAAAAAAGAATATGTGCCAACGCGGGGATCGAACCAATGATTGAAGATTAGGAGTCTGACGCGCTACCGATTGCGCTATGACGGTGGCTGAAATTTCTTAAACTTACAATGCTTATTCACTGACGGACCCTTCAATGTATTGTAAGCGCTGCTTTGCAAAACTCTTGTTAAACATAGGAAACTTATATTCAAGGTTAATCTTAACTGGACTTTGACTGAATGAGATAAATACCTAGCAAAGGCTCTATGTTACAGGAAATCATTTTGTCACTGGAATAAAGCCTTTTTAGCTCACCTGAGCACACCTAGCTCAAGATGAGCTTTGTGGTTGAGTAATGTGTCATCTGTCTTGGACATTTACGTTGATCAATTTTTACTTTTGGAATAGTCCACTGCTTTCTAGCTTCTGTCCATTGCGTGTTGTCGGTCAACAATTTCTTGAAACAAAATCTCCAAAACCACTGGGCAAATATGAACCAAATTTGGCAGAAATGTTTCTTTTTATACAAGAATTATACAAGAATATAAATCTGTTGAAAATTCTTGTTGCCATGGAAGCAAAAGTGAAATTTAAAATAATCTTAAAAAACTTCTCCTGACCAAGAAGGCATAGAGCCTTGATATTTTTCATGAAACATGAGTATAATGGCCTCTTTCAAAATTGCTTTAACCCTTGGGTTTCCAGGGATAGAGCCCCACCCTGGTGGGGCCTATATTGAAATGAAGAATGATTTTTGAATGACATCTCCCCCAAAACTTGTGGACCAATTTCAACTAAATTTAGCAAAAACTTTCCTTAGATTGTCCTCTTTCAGAACAGCTTAAATGACAAAAATCTAGTGGAAAAACTATGGTTGCCATGGCAATGAAAGTTAAATCTTTAAAAATCTTCTCATGTCCTGTTAGTTTATTTCTGGACATTGTCTGGTGAAGTGGTTTATTTAAGTACACATAGTTCTGATTATTGCTTATTGAATGTAGGTCTGCAAGTGATTTACATTTTTTTAAAATTAAGGACTTTGAACGGTATACAGGTAGATTTTGGTTACCTTTTTCTCAGCAGCATTCACAAACATCCACTTGACAAAGATAAGGAAGAAAATCTTTGCTTTTTGAATTAGATTAATGATCCTTTTCTAGAATTATTGAATCCCTGCTTAAGAAAAGGGGTTTATATTGGGTTCCCTCTGTCTTTCGGTCTGTAACCAATATTTTTGTTGGAATTTTTTTTTCAGCAACAATTAATTTGGTGCAGAGGTTCAACAATGGGTTTCACTTGGTGCTTACTTAATTTAGATCCAAGACTTATCTACCATAAGTTTGTCTTGTGGTATAATTTTGTCGTATTTTTCTCAGCAATATCGAAATTTAATTTGGATGTTCATCTAGTTGTCATACATGGTGGTCCTTTCCTAATTTAGGTGCATACATTATCTACTTTCTAATGAATGAAATAGTTTTTTTCTTACATTTACTGGTATTGTTGCATTTTTTGACACATTTTTCTCAGCAACTATTGAATGCATCAACTTGAAACTTGATGTTCAGCTAGGGGTCCCACATGGCACTACTTATTTTATTTCTGGACATTGCCTGGTGTAGGGGTATATTTTTTGTCACAGATTTTTTTCCCCTTGTTCAATTAGTAACTCTCTTCTTCTATTATTTTTTTAAAGAAAGACAGACAGACCATCTCACTTGATCATATAGTTGCCCTTTCAAAAGTGGGAATACACTTACAGTTTCATGCAATTCACAAGGTCAGATTTGCCCATGACATTATGATTTCCAAGGGATTTTTTTTGGAAAAGGTTCACCAAGTATAAGTTAGTACAAACTAATTTGATGTGAAATATTTATTCAAATTACATAATACATTTATCATAACAGTAAATTACAGAGAAAAATCTACAACACCTTTGCTTATAAAGCACAGCTCAAGCGTACAAAAAATAACAATACAAAATAATTAATAATCACTCTCATTTAGCACTCTCATTCAATCTACTTTTAAACAGCTAAAATCTATATCCCCACAACTTGAGTAGGTACCGCAAATCTGTTGCAATCATACCTTTCTCAAACGATCTAGACCTTTTACGACTCAAACAAATATTAAAAGAAACATTTTTGGAAAATAGCAAATTGCTAGTCACAAGCAATTTCTACTTTTTAAACTACATTTTCTACTGTTACAAGCACCCTTTACCCATTACCACCCAAATTATTAGATAAGTCCAAACTGAAATTGAAAGGATTTGCAGACAACAATTTCATGTTTATGATTTTTTTTTCAACTTTTGGGTAGAAAACATTGTGGAAAGTGAAGAAATTGCTTGCCAGAAGCAATTTATTCACTTTCCACAATGTTTTCCAAATTGCTTTCCTTTAGGGGTGTCAAAAAATGTCATTGTGTGGTAATGGGTTAAATTTCAACTCTTTCAGCTAGCACAGTGTGATGCTTGGTGTTGTCCATCTATTATACACTTAAAGTTTTAAACATTCAAAAAGAGCCAGTTTATGCTTATCTAAACCTACAGACAGACGCGCATGCACTCTAGGCTTTAGCAATATCCAATAATGGTGTGTGAATAATGCTTGTTATGTAATAGTTGACAAATCAAGGAATCAACTGACCAATCAAATAATTCACTCAGTTCAGGAATTGATCTTGAGCTCCAACATTGGCTGCCAGTTTTGTTAAGCTTTTTTGTTAGTTTGGCGACTTAAACATAGTAACTTATTCAAGCTGTAGTTACGATGTTTAGGTTACCAACCAACTACATCATTATTTTGTTATATGCTACTGGCTATGAATTTTTAATGCCGTTTAAAATTTAAGGGAGATTTCTGTTGGAGTCAGTGGGCGTGGCCAAAGGAGTAAGTGGGTAAGGCCAGCGATTGGTCAATTGACAGATCGCAGGCCCTCCCCACTAACTCCACTGGCCACATCCATCAACTCCAACAGGAAGTTCCCCTTCAATATTAAATGGTATTATTGTTCAAACTTTGAGGCCAGTTACATGTAACAAAAAGTAAAATGGTTGGTTGGCAACTGAAATGTAATTACTATAGCTTACTCAAACATCGTTCAAGTCCAAAAGCAACAAAATTTATACTAAGTAATGGAGGAAAGATATAGTTTTTAATTTTCAATAGTTTTAATTTGTTTCTTGATGAGGTCAAGTGACCGAAAATTTGAGACAGAGTGCTCTTGTAATAATATATTACAGATAAATAGAGTTTGAAGATAACAATTAAGATTGGAAAAAGTTCAAAATAGAATGAGAAACGTTCAAAGAAAAAAAGATTGCTAGTTACAATTTCTCCTTTTCCAGCAATGTTTTCCCAATCTATTTTCTTCAGTGTGTCAAAAAATATATTGATAAGTTATGGGTTAACAAAAACTACCTAAAATAAACCGGTATCTTTACATACAATCTTAGAATATCAACAATAACTTTGCGCTCCATAAAATATCTAAGGTTCAACATAAAGAGCTTTACAAAATGTGCGTAGCAAATTAGATATCACAAGATCACTAGAATCAACGAAGGATATTGACAGATCTCTGTCCAAGCCAACTGACCTCTGACAAAATTGTTCAACTGATATATCAACCCATTACCAGGCAACAAAAATTTTTAACTGGTCCAAATTCAAAGATGTTGCAAACAATAATTTTTGGTTAATGAAAATTTGGATTTTTTTACTTTTGGGATAGAAAACATAGCAGATACATATTTTAATGAGCAATTTCCTCATTTGCCACAATGTTTTTTGTGTAAATGTATTAAACAATGCAAGTTTGCCAATAATATGGTCAGGGTCATAAAAGAATAAGAAAATTTTTGATGTAAGACTTAAACATTGTAACTAAAGTTTGAACAACAATTTACAAGCAATTTATTCATTATTCAAAATGTTTTCTACCCCAAAAATAAAAAAAGATCCAAAATTTTACAAGCTTTAAATTGTCGTCTGCAACTTCTTTCAATTTGGGCAAGTCTAAAATTTTGCCGCCTGGTAATGGGTTTAAACATTATTCCTTTTGTATACAATCACTGGGTTTCATAACTCATCTAACTTAAAATAAAAGATAAGACTATGGGAAAGGAGAATATAGCTAGTCACAAGTAATTTATTTTCCAGTATGATTTTTGTCCTATATCATACATATTCATGATTTACACAGCTTTGAATTGTGCATTACAAAGTTGTTTTTTCAACATGGACTAATTTAAAATCTATTTTTTTCTAGTAAAAAGTTAAAAAGTAATGAATAGGCAAGCAAAACTTGAGGTATCACGCAATTTCCCCATCTGTTATAAAAAGGCTTGGAAAATATTTTACACCAAGTGTTATGTTTGAACAGACAATCTGATCTAATATACCCATGATTCTTTGACCCATTACTACAAAATCCAGCTTCTGACGCCCAGAAGAAATATACTCATTGAAAACATAGTCAGAAAAGGAGAAATTGATTGTGTCAAGAAATCTCTCCTTTCCTCATGATTTTTTTCTCCCTTAATTAGCCTTTATTTTCACATTCTGTCCCCAGGTAATGGGTAAATGTAAGAGCTTACAACAAGTTCTCTGATCTGCATAAGTCTTATCATACAAACAAACAAATTCAGCTCATATTGAAATAAAGCAACAACAAAATTATTACGAATAGTAGGTGTTAAAAGAATTATAAATTAACTGATAAAGACTTTATCAAAAAGGCTTTGAACGAACCTTTTGAAGGTAATATTCACATTTGGAATGTTTAATCATATGCAAAACACAAAATTCTTGATAAATAATTTCATTAACCCATTACCAGATGACAAAATTTAAAACTAATCCAAATTGAAAGAAGTTGCAAACATTTTTTATTGCGCTTAAATTTGAAATAAGTTCCCAATAGGGTAAGACAAGCAATTTCTCCTTTTCCCACAAAGTTTTCTACAACCATATTTCTCCAGGGTGTCAGGGCATCATAGTATAATAAAGGGTTAATTCACTTATTGAGGAATCTTCTCTGTCAATCAAGCAATCATACGACCAATCAAATGATTCATTTAGACTGAAAAAGCAATGTTGACCTCTAACATTTATGCCAAACATTTTTGTTGGTAGGCAACTTAAACATCGTAACTACAGCTTATATAAGCTGTACTCACAATGTTTAAGTCCCAAACCAACAATTTGCTTTTGTTTAATGTCCCTGATCATGAAATTTTGCAAAAATAATGGCGTTTAATTTTTCAGACAATTTGCCTGAGTGGGATGGGCACGGCCAGTCATTTGTCATATAAAACTGTACTGCGGCGAGCAAACAACATTTAACTCTTCATCAGACAAGAAAGAACAAAGTGTACAGACAGACAGAAGGTAAGAAATAATTGGTAAACACATGGACAGAGGGAATGCATGTATATGGTTGACCAGCACCATATATCCACACTTTGAACGACTAGAAACTGCCTAATACAATGACATGAAATATGGCCCTATTTCTTCTATTGGCTATGGTAAACATGTCTTTTTGAGCATTTTTACCTATTTTAACCCTTTCCGGGACAAACCCGAGTTTTTACGTCACTGTGATTTTATACTTGAGAAAACATTATGGAAAAAGGAGAAATTGCTTGTAACAAGCAATTTCTCCTTTTCCCACAATATTTTCTACCACATAGGATGATCAGATTTCAAATTTCACGCATTTTTCATTGTCGTCTGCAACCTCTTTCAAATTGGACCAGTCTAAAATGTCATGAAACAGGAAAGGGTTAAGACAATTTTTGTCTGGTCAGAAAAAATAGTTAGAAATGTTAAATAAGAGAACCATTGGCCTTAACCCATTCCAACACAGCAAAATATTAGACTTGTTCAAATTGAAAGAAGCTGCAGACGACAATTTCAAGTTGATGAAATTTTGAATTTTTCTGTCTTTTTGGATAGGAAACATTGTGGATAATGAAGAAATTGCTTGATACAAGCAATTTCTTCATTTTCCACAATGTTTTCCAAACTTTTATTCTGGAGGGGCGTAAAAAGGAGGGATTGAAAGTGCTCCTCTGAGTTGCTGACGTCAGAAGAAAAAGAGCCAGAGTGACCCAATTTTGGCTGATAGTGAATGTTTTCAAATCTTGTCTGATAAATAAAAGAACAAACATTTTTTAAGAGTTTCAAGGTGTTTGTGCCAGAGAAATAGCTAGTAAATTGCAAAGACTAGATTAGATTTGAATTACCTAGTTTTTAACCCAATGTGACCAAAAATCAATCAGACTTTGATTTATATGCAGACAAACATTCTGAACAAGGTATTTTTAAGATTTTACCTAATTACCTACTTTTTGGCCCCATTTGATCCAATATCAAACTTGACCAAGATATTATGCAGACAAATTTAAATTTTCTGACCAAATATCAAGACTTTTGCAGCAAAAATGTGCCCTCTAGAGTGCCAAAAAGTTTATTTTTAAGATTAGACCTAGTTTTTGACCTGTGTGACCCAGTATTGAACTTGTATAAAGAACACGGAGACAAACATTCTGACCAAGTTTCAAGAAATTTGAGCTTAAAGTGTGGCCTCAAGAGTGCACACAGGATGTTGACAGAAGCCAGACACAGTAAGATCACAAAAGCCCATTTTAGCACTTCATGCTAAGGTGAGCTACAAATCAGGGGGGAAAAAAAGAGTCTCAACCCTTTTCAAAATATTCTCTAATTTTCTATAAACACAAAGAGATAAAAGGTCAAAGAAGAATATGAAGATAATGCACATTTTCTCCTTCCAAACCCTAATTTTGGAAAACGTTGTGGAAAATGGAGAAATTGCTTTCAATTTGGACAAGTCTAAAATTAACAATAATCAACAAAAGTTTAACAATACTTATATTCTATCATCTGGATAAACTTGACCCATCACCACTCAATCCCTCAGTATGACTCACTGAAGTAAATTAGCTTTATAAATCACTGTTGTTAAAAGAGAAATTGGCTGGAACAAGCAATAATTATGTCCTTTTTTTAAAAGTTTCTACCCAATGTCTCACTTATTCAATTCAAACTCTGTTAGTATTGTTGTTTACATCCTCTAGATATTTGGACAAGTCTAAATTTTGTCATCTGCTAATAATCTAGTACAGTACACAAATCTGAGTGCATGCACACAAAGTGGTTCCATAAAAAACTCTCCCAAGCTGGTAACTTTATGGGCTTTTTATGCTTTAATCCATTCTAACACAGTGACTCTTTCTGACGCCCCTAGACAAGGTATTTAGAAAACATTGTTTAACCCTTTCCTGGATAAACCCGGGATTTTACGTCACTGTGATTTTATACTCGAGAAAACATTGTGGAAAAAGGAGAAATTGCTTATAATAAGCAATTTCTCCTTTTCCCACAGTGTTTTCTACCACAAAGGGGGTTTTTATTTGGAATTGCATCCGATTTTCATTGTCGTCTGCATCCTCTTTCAATTTGGACCAGTCTAAAATTTCAACAAGCAATTTCTTCATTTTACACAATCCAGAAAGTTGAAAAAATCTATAATTTCACAAGCTCTAAATTGTTGTCTGCAACTCCTTTCAATTTGGACCTGTCTAAAATTTTGCTATCTGGTAATGGGTTAAATACAAAGTATAAGAAATGAAGAGATTTTGTTTTTATTTCACAGAGGTATGAAACAAAAAATCCAAAATTGCTTCTAAATAAACCTACTCCGTGACTTTGTGAAGCTGATAAGGTTTTCTTTGTCTCCTACCTCAATAGAAAACAAAGATATGCCCTTCATCCCTTAACCCTTACCAAATGATGAATTCTCAGACTGATCCAAATTGAAAGAAGTGGCAGACTAGATTTCAAATTTCACTAAAATCAGATAATAAGTTCCTAATAGGCTAGAAAATATTGTGAAAAAAGGAGAAATTGCTTGTTATAAGCAATTTCTCGTTTTTCTACTAAGTTTTCTACAATAGTATTTCTTCAAGGCATTAGAAAGTGTCATTGTGTGGTAAAGGGTTAAATGCTTCACCATTTCCTGATTTTGAAAACTTTAGACCGGTCCAATTTGAAAGTAGTTGCAGACGACAATTAAAAGTGAGAGCAGTTTGAAAAGTAACCAACATACAGTGTAGAAAATATTGTGAGAAAAGAAGAAATTGATTGTTATAAGCAATTTCTTTTTTTCCCACAATGTTTTCTCAAGTATAAAATCACAGGGACGTAAAAACCAGTGATTGTATGGGAAGGGTTAAATACACATCACACTTTTCGCTCCCTTCCACTCTGTATTTTATCCATTTTTTCCTATAGTTTGCCCCTTGGTTTGTTTGTTTGAATGGGGTTTTACGCCGCTTTCATCAATCTTTCAGTTATATCCGGCTGGAGCACCTAACAATGGAATTCTGGTATTTCTCACACCAGTACTACCATTACATCCTTTCCTAGCCTCCAGCTGCTATCCCACATAGGTCTACGATTATCGACTAGTTTGCCCTTGGATTTCTTATTGTAAATTTTAGAGAGGATCTTTAAGTTAGCAATGTAGAGCCTGACCCAGTATTGTGTACATCTTATAAAATGTAAACCACCTGTACAAACTTTGGAAAAGTCTTTAACAAATAAAATTCTATCCATGTGAATGTGAAGAAACCATTCTTTGTAACAATTTTAACATAAAATTAACCCATCTCCTGCTAAAAGATAACACAATGATCAACAAGAGCAAAATGTGCAGTCTATTCTTAGTCTACACTAATAGTCTTGGTCACTTCAATAGCGTTTCCAATGAAAATTCATGACAAGTAAGATAGCATATTTATAATAAGAATTACAGCATGGAGTGAAAACAAACCTATTTTTCATTGAAGGCATCATGTTTTACCCATTATCATTTAACCCTTTTCTGTTTTTCAAAATTTAAGACCTGTCCAAATTCAATGATTTTGCAGATGAAAATTTAAAGTGGATTTAATTTGAAAAATAATCATTCAGTAGGGTAGAAAATATTGTGGAAAAAGAAAAAAAACGATTGTTACAAGCAATTTCTTCTTTTTCTATGTTATCTCAATTAAGGAATCACAGGGTTGAAAACCAGGGATTGAACAGGAAAGGGTTAAAGGGAGGTATCGATGTTTTTCCATGTCACCGATTTTAATTATCTTTATTTCCTCTCATACATTATTTGAATACAATATTCCGAAAAGAAGTTTTGCGAAAATTAGAGGGTGTTTATCAAAGTAAGCCAGGGTATTTCATTAAGAGAATTACAATGAGACAGTTACAGTGAATATTGGGACATTCACATGGTGTGTATAACCGTTGAAATCACACAATCTGCTTGAATTCGCTCAAACCAACTCAATTGTGATGTCATCAAGAGTCAAGTTAGCTATTCTGTTTTCAATTCCGTACATATCAGTCCCAAATTGTTGTACAAGTTACTTTAAATATAGCCATTTTCCATAGCTTTGCTCTTAGCACTTGATATGACAAAATTCAGAAACTTTGTTTCCCATCAATTTGTTACTTTCTGATGAATTTTGGTCATATGCAAATGAGTCGTGCTATCCAAAAAACTGTATCATATTATAAACAAATATCAAATTTTGTCATGTGAAATGTCAAAAAAAAGGTGAAGCCTATTTTTTTCTTTATTAAAAAATTGTAATGTTATTTTTTTTTTTCAACAAAAATAATCATTATGGTGTTATTTTTCTTAGCAGGACAAGGGTTATAAAACATAACTCTAAACACATCTACTGTTATACAGGCTCTGTGGCTGTCTGCTGTCTTCCATTTTGATTGGATGTGTAGAAATATGTAGAGTGAACAGCTGGTTTCTCATTGGTTAATGTTGTGTAGTGAATCGTGTCACTTGGACTGGTTACCTTCCAGGCCTCTTTTAAACATTCTGGAGTAGACTGTCTCACAGACTGATCTGAAAAAACACAGACAAAGCAACTTCTTTATTTCTACCATATCAGTGAAAAGTCAAACCTTTCAGAGCTAGCAGTGTCACACAGTTTTGATAAGATGTCCCTGAGAGAAATTCTTCTTTATACATATAGGCCTCTTATTTTAGCAATTGTTGAGCTTATGGTTTGGGAGAAGAAGATTTTTAGTTGCCATGACAACCAGAGTTTTTCATCTATTCCGATTTTTTGAAGAATTTTGAAAGAGCTGCATTTCATTTCTGTGAAGTTTGACTGAAACCTGATGGTATGTTACGGAGAAGTTTGTTTGCTTTTTGAAATTCTGGATAGTAGGACTGACAAAAGGCAGATGGATGATGGACAGCAGACCTATCACAATAGCTCATCTTGAGTACTTTGTACTTAGTTGAGCTATAATAAAGATTAATGGTGAATTGCTTCTAAATGCCACACTGTACATTAATATCATGATTTAATTATATGGATCTAAGGTTTCTCTGCAATATCACAAATTATACATTTTAAACATGATTTACAACAATAAATCCAGTTTCTCAAGGGTTTTTTTTCTAAGGTTTTGTTGGAAAATAAACTTAAAATAAAACCTATAATATTATCTTTTTTCAATATTTTGAATTGCAGAGCACTTCTCGCAGTTATGTTACTTTTAAACCCATTCCAACACAATTCCTCCTTTTTACGCCCTTCAATCAAAAAGCTTTGGAAAAGCAATTTCTTCATTATCAACAATGTTTTGCATCCAAAAAGATGAAAAAAACTTAGAATTCCATCTACTTGAAATAGTTGTCTGCATTCCCTTTAAATTTTGACAAGTCTAAAATTTTGTTATGTGGTTGGTTAACTTGTAAGGTTACTCTTATCAATCCAATTTTTGATTCCCAAATGCCACTCAGGAAAAAAGCATTGTTAAACATTGTGGACAATGAATAAATTGCTTGTAACAAGCAATTTGTCCAATATCCATAATGTTTTCAATCCAAAGAGACAAAACAAGAGCACCGCCTACGCTTGCCTACACTTGGCTGTTGGGTGCTGGATAGTGGACAAAATGCATCTAGACTTATCCCCCTTGATAGTATAGGTTGCTCTTTTGATAGTGAATAAGTGTGCCAAGTTTCAAATGAATGCCTTTAGAAGAACCAGAGATATCACAAATGTCAAAGTTTTCTCACGCTGCGGACGACGACCACACCAAAGGCTATCGCAATACCTCGGGTTTTCTCTGAAAACAGCCAAGCTAAAAATGAAATTGACCAAAGACTGTAACTTCTTTCAATTTGAACCAGTCTGAATTTATGTTGTCTCATAATGGGTTAAAAATGTGACATTGACCTAGATCATATCACCCTCATTATATGCATTTTGATGAGAAATAAGTTCACTCCAAATATGAACATTGTATTTAAATAGTCTACTTTGCAGGTTAAGTTTTCAAGTAAAGCTTAAGGGATAAGGAGCTAAGAATTTGGCCTTTACTTTGATGGTACACACATAAGATGCATATTGATGAGAAGTAATTGTCCACTAAATACTAACATTGAACCTCAAATAGTTTTCAAATGCACTACCTGGTTTCTACATCTATGTAATTTATATGTATACTTAGAAAATATTGTGAAAAAAGAAGAAATTGCTTGTAACAAGTATTATTTTCTACCACATGGGATAATATCACTTCAGACCAGGGCTCCAGAAATTTGGAAATTAAAATCGGTCCGGGACAATGCCCCCCCCTCCCCCGCCGGCAAAAACAAATCCCCCCCCCCCCCCGTCGGCAAAAACAAATCCCCCCATCCAAAAAAAGGAATACCCCGCCTTTTTTCACCTTTCCCGTATGTAAAGGGTTCATCATTCATATGGTAGTTGCATTCTTTTTCAAATTTATCGAAGATGATTATAATCTTCAACGATTGGAAGATAGATGAAAACAACTGAGAGATGCTACTTTCATTTTGTTTTTGAAAATTCGGCTGTATATAAATTGCAATTCCGGCAATCAACGAAATTCCAATAAATTGTTAAATTAGATAGACAAATAAATTACATAATCAAAATTTATTTCCTTGTAGTACGCATCCCCCCTGAGTACCGCCGATTTAATTGTGTCGCCTCATAGGCGACACTAATTGTGGTATACTCATTCTAATTTTAGACATTACGTCATGAGGGAAAATTAATTGTACCTGAGAATCACAACTGTATTCTACACAACTATTGTTTGCAAGATATATTTTTAAAGAAGTACTATATACCCTTTTTATGAAGTTCATCTAATCTCACAACTAGCCGAAATTTAATGAAAACAAAGTTTCAATTGTTTTATTTTTTGCAAGTTACTGGAAAGTCCCTACTTCCGGTTTGCCCATAAACGGTTACGTCTAAAACCCAACCGATTATACTGATATATGTTTTATGTTACACTCTACTAAATTCCATATTGCCTTGTGCCTATTTTTTTTATTAAATGCCAAGTACAGATACGTGGTATTGTGTACATTGTGTTACATCTTATACTTTAACAAATAGGAAATACCCGTAATAATCCTGATTTTATATTTAAATTTCGTGTGAATCAATTCACGTAGAAACGGTCCGCTAAGATTTGGTAATGTTTATCCATACTAAATAGATATTGTTCACGAGAATATAATTTTTACGATTCCGTTAATTTGAGTTGGACTTTTAACTGCTATATGAATTGCACAAGATATTTCGATAAAAAATCTTAAATTTCTTAAAAGAACATTACCCTACCAAATTCACCCCTTATAAAATTTCATATTGGTTCAAATTGTAAAAAAATATTTTAAAAATGATAGTACTTGCAAATAAGTTGAGTCAAAGCACTGAAAGTCCTGATGCTGGACATCCGTATTTGCATTGTAGAATGATATGCCAGTTTTGCTGTACATAATGGCAATTTTCATATATATTATCTTGTTTAGCCATTTCCTGTTCAAACCCTGGATTTTACGTCACTTTGATTCTTTACTTAAGAAAACATTGTGGAGAAAGAAGAACTTGCCTGTGACACTATTTTCTTCCACATAGGAAAATTTAATTTCAAATTACATCCGATTTTCATTGTCGTCTGCAACATCTTTTATTTGGGGTCCGACGAACATTTCAAAGAGTGGGAAATCTCTCGCCTATCCTGGTTTGTTTAATAAATACATATAATAAAGGATTGAGTCCTCAACACGATCACAAGTTCGGAAAAAAGTGCCAGTGTTAAACACATCATTGTCTTTCACCGATTGAAAAAATGATAAGTAATTTGCCTGTTAAGTTGGCTGAGCAGATATACATGTAATGACCAAAATTTATTGCAGTTGTACATGTTACTGGCGTAAAAAATGACAGAAAGTCATGGTTGGGTGGACCTACCAACCGCGGTTTTACTGAAACACTACTGAAAGTCACGTTAAACCAAATTCACTTGTTTGCAGTCTAACTAGCTTTCAAGATCAATATTTTTTTTACTTTTCCGAGAATGTCATTTTCCGAAGAAAATCCACAAATATATAACATATCATTTAAGAAACTTCGACAATGTAAGATTACCAATATTCATTGAGAATTATTACCTGCAAGAAACAAATGAGAGATTCTAGATCTATATATCTGTTAGACCTTTCGTGATCCAGTAGAAGCTTAACCCAGTTCCCACACAATCAAGCTTTTTTACGCCCCTGAAGAACTGCATTAAAGAAAACATTGTGAAAAAAAAGAGAAATTGCTTTTTTTACAATATTTTCTACACTATCTGGGACTTAATTTTCAATTTCAAAGCGATTTGATTTTTCGTCTGTAATTTGTTGATCATGGATGGCTAATTCAAAATAATTATAACAGTAACTGTAGTATCACTCCCGCGGTATACAGGTGGTATGCAGAGTTCTCAAAACAAAGGGCAAATTACTCCGCGTTATTGAAACCGAGACCGCATCTACGCGAAGCTGGTTATTGGTAGGTGTTTTTGTATTTAAGAGTCTTAACGCGTTCTACAACTAATACAGAAAACTCGTATTACGTCATTTTCAAAAGATACAGTTGTATGTGGGAGACAGGTTTGGAAAAATAAAATTCATTTACTTTCCCTTAAACTATTTTGATTATCTACTACAATACATGCACAAGTTATGGTTAGTAATGAAAAGTCAATTTTGTCCATACTTGTAAAGACAAAACTCACATTTCATCACACACTATAACTTGTGCATCCATGCAACAATTTCAACGTTCCTAATTCCACAAAAATATTACTTGCCTAGCTTTTTTCAATTTTTCAAAGATTTTTGCTATTATGAATGTCATGGCTTCAATAAGCATAACTAGTTCTCCAAATGCCAACCCGGTTAGACCAGCCATTAAGACATTGACTCTCAATTCTGTGGTTGTAAGATCAATCATCATCTTGGCAATCTCTCGTGTGACATTTGAAAAAGTTATTGTGGCATGCCTCATTTATCTTCAACCAAATCATAACAAGTACATGTATGCCTAGGTTGGATGGGCCACAGATAGCTCAGGTGAAATGTTTTCGCTGTACTGGTGTAAGAAACAACAGGAAGCCATTTGTAGCTGCACAAGTCACCACAGTATAACTGAATACTGTTGAAAATCACATTTAATCTCCTTAAATGAAAAAAACTCATATTTCGGAATGAACATATTTCTATCATGCATATATTAAATGACATGGACTAGAACTCATTTCATTTTGTCACAAATAAAGGGAGAGTGTTAAGCAATAAGTATTATACAAGTAACATATTTTGAAAAAAAAAACAACTTTTTTTTAAACTGAAAGTGTCAATTCGTGTTTAAAAATATTATTACAATTCCATTATATTCCTTAGACATCATTTAGGCCTGTATAGTGAATAAGACTCGTGTACCTCTAGTGTTCATACATGTCAAACAACAGTATTAGAAACTTTTTTTAGCTCACTTGATCAAGGTACGATAATGACAGCTATTTTTTAAAACATTGCCTTTTTGAATTTTTAGTTTTGCTGTTACTATGAGGGAAAATACACCAATTTTAATTTTATCTTATAAAAAGTTTATAGATACAGTTGGCTTTTTCATTTTTTTAGAGTCAGCGTGCGGTGAGCGAGATATGGTTGTCACAATGACGGCTCGGTGTGGGTGCATTAGTGTATCTGTTGGTCACTCAATTAGTCCGTCCGGTTTTGTCTGGACAATTACTTCTACATTTATGAATGGATTTCAGAATAACGTTGCAAAATTGTTTTACACTATGAGTATATGTGCTTCAGATAGCTCCAAGGACAATGTGACAGATCAAGGTCAAACGTTTAAATAAGGGCTCGACAGCAGTTGTCCAATGACAACCACCTATTATTTTTAGATAAATGGTATATATATATCCTGATATCACAAATCATTGGTCAGCAGTGCTTATAAGCTCAGCTGTTTTGGCATAGAATATTTAGCTTTTTGATCTCGTCACCAAGTTCGCTTTCATGCATTTGTCAATGTTGTTGTTGATGTTTGCACGACAAATTTTATAAGTCATAATGTATTACTATTCAATACATGCACTTGCAAGTTCATGTGTGTGTTCAAGAGCACAAGAACAATCCGTTCTATGATAGCTCTGAACTCTAGAAGCATTTTTCTGAGGAATTATGATTCTCTTTCAACTTGAACCTTAGAGTTTTTCAACATCAAGATCTACTTCAGTGTTCTCCTTATCTATACTAGTTACTGGTGCTGTTGTCATGCAACTGTATCCATTGTAAATTAGTCAGTGCATGTGGTCATGTTTTTACGCACCCACCCGCATCGACCCATGGAGGGATAATGGTTACCGCTGTCTGTCTGTCTTGCTAGCTATAAATATTGTTATGATTATAAGAAGTATTTAAAAAATTTGATTGGCCAAAATCCGTTTAAGCCGGACCTTAACCCAACAAGATCAAACATTTGCAAGACACAGCATGTTCAGCCATTTAATGTTCAACAGTTTCATTTAACGTGGTATTGAAAGATTCTTGCTATACACAAAGCTTTGGAAGACAGTAAAAGCTTAGATCAGCCTGCAAAGACATGTAGGCTTACCTTAGTCTTCGCTGCCTATATGCTACGTCAGCCTGGTTAAAAGATCCCAATTTGAAATAATATACCTTCAGCAATTTCAAAAAAGAAGACTGTTCACACACAAGTTTTCAAATATTGCTTTATTTACTTATTTTTTCCAAAATTATAACATTTCATCCACTACTTAGATATTGGCTTTTAAGGGCGACACAATTCACTTTGCTGTACATTACAGCAAATTTTTACTTGTTATAGTAATGATGGAAGCTAGTTATCCAAAGTTCTTTAAATTCAACACGAGCCTCTGATAATGGAAAAACACAGCTGACGTCACAAAAATGTCAGGTCAGTCTATTCTATCACATGGGATCGCAGAGTCGTGATGTACATCAAAAGGACCGACGAGACAAACTCGAGTGGGTCGCCCACGTGTTGCACTATTTTCTCAGTGTAGAATTTGTGCACAAATCTCGGTCATTTTATTAATTGTCGTTAATTTGCGATTTATAATTCAGACGTTTTTCACCCCTGAAGTAAGATTTCATAATTCGTTGTTTCTTTAATTTTATTGTCGGAACTAGCTATATTATTAAGCGACGTTTTCGTTTATATTTAATTTATCGGCATTTTGCGGGTACCACCTATTGTTTGAATTCTAAAGGCTACGTTTCTTACCGTGAATGAAAATTAATAAAACAAATATGTGTATTTCCGTTTATTTATCGTCGCTACCGTAGCACATGCCCATATGAGCACGCCCCCAGAAGACGGTTAGTTGTTACGGGGGATAGTGCAAGGATACAGGACGAAACTACTGAGAGTCCCGCCTGGTTCTTTAACGTGCTCAATGGATAGCATCGTCACACAGGGCCTCGGTTTAACGTCTCATCCGAAAGACAATTAGTAAGTTAGTTGATATGGTCAGCCCAGGGCTCGAACCCGTGATCTTGAGGTTTGAAGTCAAGTGCTCTACCAACTGAGCTAATCAGGCTGACAAAACAAATATTAACGACATGACTTCTTTTATACAAACTTCATACCCAGTTTCACGCGCTTATTTGTGATTAATAAATTTCATAAAGCGTTGTGCTGAACCTTACCAAATTCATACGAACAGCAACTGAAGCCTATTCATGTCTCGATCTATATAAGCCGCCCGTATTATAGTAAAAGAAATTTGTTTCATCAGTAATGGCAATTTAGATTGACGCAGTTTTAGATGAGCATTTTGATAAGACCTCGAATGTATGTATGTCAAATCGGATTTTCTATTGCAAATACTCGATACCCAAAGTCTGGTCAAGCGAGAAACTGGCTAACTGCTAATTAGGTCCACGTGCGGATTGGCACTTGACTGGCCGGCGGGTAAACTAATTTCGATTTTTTTGGCACTTTTGTTAATCCCTTAATCTGCAGATAAGGTGTGAAACCCTTGAATAATTACGGTTTTAAAGTTGATTTTGATAGAGGCCTAATGAGCGAGTTTACCAATATTTCAATGAAAATTTCGGACCGATTTTGATGTTATTTTTTGGGATTCCAATCGGTCTGGCAATTCAAAATTCTGTCCAGACCGGCAATTTATCGGATTTCCGGAGCCCTGCTTCAGATTGCACTCAATTTCCATTGTTTTCAAATTTGACCAGTCTAAAATTTTGAGAAACTGGAAAAGTGTTAAAAGTTAGAAAATATGGTTTACAAGTAATGATTTTAACCCTTTTCTATTCAATCACTGTTTTTTACATCCCTGTGATTTTATTATTGTGATAATATTGTAGAATAAGAAGAAATTGATTGTAACAAGTACATGAAGTGTATATCATAAACATGTAGCAAAATATAATTTCTCCTCTAAATAATGTCTTATAAAAAAGATTTCGGTTCAGAATTAAATACATGTATTTTCACAACATTAAGTTAATATATTGGGAATATTGTGTTACGATTGTGACACAAAATCTTGTATTTGCTTTGAGCTGCAGCAGAAAATTTTGATTTTTCATGTGATTGAAGGTCAAGCAGAATATCAATTTTCCTTTGCAGCGAAAAAGCAATATAATATGTTGTATCTCCATCGTTAACATAATATTCCATTTATCATATACCTACATTTATTGATTAAAATTGATGAAATACTAAACAATCTGTATAAATTTGTACATGTTTTTCCATTCTCTTTTACCATTCTGATAACATTTATTCCCATTATGAAGTAATATACAGAATGAAGATGATGTCAACTTTTACCATATGAGCCTGTGCGTGACATTTCCAACAATTTCGCAGGTGCGTGACTCGCACTCATTGAGCACCCTGGACAGCCATTCGGGGTAATTAGAATTATTCGCTGATTGTTTAAAGAAGCTTTGGGTCAGTATCTATCTACAGAGCGCAGAGTGAAGACTCTGATCAGACTGTGCGGATGCACAGGCTGATCTGAGTCTTTGCTTGGCGCACATGTGTAATGGTTGGAAATGTCACGCACGCGCTCATATATAAAACTGTATTTGACATTGTCAGATACAGATTTTTTTCTGATGTGACCCATTTGGTCTATGTCCTATGTACACCTTTTACTAGAAATATTTATAGGTATATGATAAAACATGATTATTGACAAAAAGCTCACAAAAGCTCGCTACAGCTGTTACATGCTACAAAAGAAATAGCAGCTGAAATACAATTTTACTGACAGAGATTGGCAGAAATTGCAATTTCAAACTCAGCAACAAGAGCTCTATGTGGACAGAAATCCTACAATTCTGAGAATTAAATAGTAACAGTAATTCAATGTCGTCATCAGGCATAATTCCACTAAATGAATATCTGAAAAACAAGAACATGTGTATGTGTTAAAACATGACTTAAAACCCTTAGTAGAAACAGAGATAGGATTTTCAAAGTAAAAATGGTTAAAATTCCATAAAGTGAATGTCAGAGTAATGAACATTCGCCTGACAGTTGAAATTTTTCATAATTCATGTGTGAGATTTAACAAAAATTAAACAATTTGAGTTGCATGTAAAACCTAAGCCAAGAATGTCTAGTTCAAAAGGGGTTATATATCAATTTAAATGAATGTCATAGTAATGAATACTTGCTAAGGGTTTGATATTATGGTCATGGAGGCATGTGCCATTGTTCAGAGCAATGGTAACTGTAGGAACAGAGACAGGAAACTTGCACATAAATCTGTAACCAAATATTTCAAGTAAAAAAAAAGAGACCAAAGTTCCACTAAATTGAATTTTAGACTAACAAATATTTGCCAAGGGGATGGTAACAAAGACATATGCAAAGTTTCAGACCAATAGCATTTGTAGGAACAGAGATATATCAGAGATATGGCAGTTGCACATAAAACTTTAACCAAGAAATTTTAGGTCGAAAAAGGGTCAAACTTTCATGAAAATGAATGTCAGAGTAAAACTACTTTCCCAGAGGATGATATGATGGTCACAAGAGCATGAGCAGAGAAACAGAGTAATTGCATCAGTAGAAACAGAAATGAGACTTAATCATTATATTTCAGGCAATTCATTTTATTCCACAATATTTCCACCAAAAAAGACAAATATTTTTTTTCAAATTCCATTAACTCTAAATTATCATCTGCAACTCTTTCAATTTTGGCCAGTCTAAAATTTTGCTTCATACACCACTGATGAAGAACAAGAGGGCCACTAGCCCTAAAGTGTTCACCTGAGTTAACTGCAGAAGTCAAAAATCCCCAAGAGGCTTATTTTTGCAAATAGAGTGACCAGTTATCAAATCCTGTCTATGGAATGAAGAACAAACATTCTTACAAAGTTTCAAGGTATTTTTGCTAGAAAAGTAGCATGAACATTTCTTTAGCTTAGACCATAGTGACCTAGCTTTTGACCAAATATGACACAATATCAAGCTTGACTGAGTTTAAATTGAAATAAAAAACATTCTGACCTAAAGTCATTTCAGCTGAAAATGAGGCCTCCAAAGTGTAATGTAAAGTATTTCTAACATTTGACCTAGTGACCTAGTTTTTGCCATTATGTAATCCAAATTCATCCTGACAAAGAGATATGGAGAAAATCTTTCTGATTGATTGATTGAATGGGGTCTAATGCCTCTTTTAATAGTATTTCAGTCATATTGCTGCCGCTTGAGCACCTAACAATGGATTCCTGGTATTTCTCACACCAGTACTACCATTACATCCTTTCCTTGCCTCCAGCTGCTATCCCACTTGGGATTAGGATTATCTGCCAAGAAAATCTTTCTGACAAATTATCATTTTAGCCTAAAATGAGGATTCAAGAGAGCAAACATGGTACTTCTAAGACTTGACCTAGTGACCTAATTATTACATGAAATGATCAATATAAAAGCTTGGCCAAAATAATATGGAGACAATTATTCTGACCAACTAGATGGTTCTCCCAGGACAACTGCTGTCGAGCCCGCAAAGTTTTGTAAGCATCATGCTCCAAACAAGCACAATTTTAGTGTTTGACCTTGAGCTTTGACCTTGAACTTGAAGCTACCCAAAAATTCTTTCAAATGGCACATCTACTCATGATGGAGAATAATTGTGCCAAATTATTTTGAAATCCATTCCATAAATGTAGGAGTAATTGTCTGGACAAATTTGAACAGACGGACAGACTAACTAACGCATGTACACAAACTTGTCATAGTGACAACTATGTCTTGCTCATCACAAGCAGGCTTGACAAAAATCAAATCAGTTGAGCTTAAAATGCATTCTATAGAGATTAAATTTGGTATTTCTAAGACATTTCTAAGTATTTAACTCCATGTGACCCGAAGTTGTACTTGGCCGAGATTTAACTAGTGATCTAAATTTTGATGCTATGTGACCCGAATTCAAGCTTTGTCAAGAATTAATGGAAACAAACTTCTGAATAAAGTTTGAAGTTTTTTAGCAAATAAACGTGGCCTTTAGGGTGAAAACAAGGTATTTCTAAGATTTTACCTAGTGACCTAGTATGTGTCCAAAAACTTGGCCGAGATATCAAGCAAACAAACATACAGAACAAATGTCAAGCCATTTCTAAAAAAAGTGACTTCCATAGTGCAAACAAGGCATTTCTTACATCTTACATAATGACCTAGTTTTTGAGCCAATGTGACCCAAATTTAACTTTTCAGAGAGACTATGGAGACAATCATTCAACAAAGTATGAAGACATTTGAGCGAAAGAATGTGGCCTCTAGAATGCAAACAAAATGTTGACACACAACTGATGACAGGTGAGCTAAAAAGGGAGACTAGCATTAGAACTGATAGTTGTGAATAGTGACGATGTACACTTCACAAGAGGTTTAAGAGGTAAGTAAAGCTAAATGTTTGACAAAATTTATATGAATATTTATAGGAAAAGATGATTGTTAATGAGAATCTGGCACATCACATTGAGCAACGAGGTCTATAATGTAAGAGAGAGCTATATTAATCATAATTTTGTGTACATTTTCTTTAGTAATGAGTTATAAATTATAATAGTGAATGACAAAGTGGCCAATCCCTGGCCCCACCCACTTACTTCGTTGGCAACGTCCAATGACTCTGACAAGAAGTCCCATTATGATTTTAAACGGTGTTATTTTGAGAAATTTGTGGCCAACAGTATGTAACAAAAAAGTAGACTAGTTGGTTTGCGACTTATGTTGTGACTACAGCTTGAATGTTACAATGTTTAAGTTGCCAAACCAACAAATAAGGTTAACAAAAATGGCTGCCAATGTTGGAGTTGAAAACTAAGGTCCGGGCTGAATAAATAATTTGTTTGGTCCCTTGATTCCTTGATTGACAGCCGCGATTGGTCAACTGACTATGTGTAGCAATAAGCTATGACTGATAGCTAGATAGATCTTGTAATCATATAGGCTAACTTGTGAATTTGTGAAGTAGAAACACACAGGGAGATGAAAAGCATTCAAAGACCAATCGTGAAATATTCCATTTAGAGTGGAAATTAACCTTGAACTCCAACATAGGCAGTCACCTATGTGATACATTTTATTGGTTTGGTGACTTTAACATCATAACTGCAGCTTATTCAAGCTGGCATTAAGACGTTTAAGCTACCAACCAACCAATCATTCTACTTTTGTAACATGCTTCTGGCTATAAATTTTGCAAAATAATGCCATTTAAAATGAAAATTCCTGTTCGAGTCAATGGGCAGTGTCAACGGAATAATTGGACGGGGCCAGCAATAAGCCAGACACATTAGATTCAGACTGCACTGCATTCAAGATGATAAAACACTAGCAAGCCCTTCCCTCTTATAACAATAAACTTTTGACAAAAGCATATATGCAAAGCAGGGTATCATTTTTTTTGTAACTTCAGTATTTTGTCATCCTGAACACAGGGTTGTTTGTGTTACGCATAATATGAGTTAGCAGAGCACACAGAGCAATAAGCTACATACTGACAGCCGGACAGAGCATTGGCTTACCTGAGACAGGTAGAAATTAGGTAGTTGTTTTGGGAAACACTTCCCCTACAACACATACAGGAAGACAAAATTACACAAACCTCTTGATATGAGGAGTGACAATCACTGCAAACTTAACCATTTCCTGTTTTTCAAACTTTTAGACCTATCTAAGGTTTTGCCGACAAAAATTTGAAATGAACTTAATTTGAAAAATAACCATTCAATAGGTTAGAAAATATTGTAGAAAAAAAGAAATTGCTTGTTACAAGTAATTTCGTCTTTTTCTACAATGTTTTCTCATTGATAAAAAACAGGGATTGAACAGGAAAAGGTTAATACATGTTAGATTCAAACATGCAATTACAACAATTTTGAACTAAGATAATTTGTTTCGTTTTATGAATCTGTCACTCTTTCTATCTTCAGCTCTGGTTACTTTTAATGAAAAAATAAATACAATGAAGTAGTAATCACTTGCCAATTACTAGAAGACAAAACTCAAGACATGTCCGAGAAAACAATTTCAAGTTAAAGAATTTCTTTTTCTTCTCTCTAGGAAGAAAACATACTGAGATATGTATATTTTGTTCTTTACAAGTAATTTCATAATTTTTTAACAACGTTTTCCAAACTTGGGGTAATCAAAAACGAGACTGTGCTGGAATGGGTTGACCCTTGCCAAGTTGAATTAAATCTTTTTCGTTCAGAACTGCATAACAATCAAAAGTCTAGAGGCCTGATTAATTGGGGATCATCATCATTCTTTTCTTGAATTTATTTTTGTAACCAATTCTGGATTAGGACAGTCAGGTGGTGCAGACTAAGTCCAGAGTGCATCTACAAGCAGATAATTTTACCTCCAGCAAAAAGTTGATTGATTGTATGGGTGTTTACATCCCACAAAATAGCTAAATTTCATATGAAGATGGAGCTTTAGAGCCTCATCCAAAAGACTGCAGGAGAGGGGATGGAAATCGGGATGCCTGACACTAAAAGCCAGTGTGTAACCACGAGATCAAATCAACTCCTCTGTAACACAATCTAGCATATACATTCCCTGTCCACCTTCCTCCTTATTGACCAACAGAAGCTGTCAATCAAAGAATCAATCAACCATTCAAATAATTCAATTGAGGTGAAATTTGAACTCCGCATTGGACAATATTTTTTGAAGCATATTTTTGGTTTGGCAATTTAAATGTTGCAACTACAGGTTATTAAGCTGTAGTTGCAATATTTAGGTCACTATCAAATCAATTCAGTTTTGTGTGCATGTTACAAGCCATAAATTTTGAAAGATAATGTTGTTTAATATCAAAGTGGAGCTTCCTATCCGAGTAAGTGGGCGGGGCCAGCAATTTCGTCAATTTTGAGAAATTCCTTCATTTACAGGCAGCAGGGACCACAAACCTTCATGCAATTTCGTCAATGTTACCATTGCATTACAAGACGAAGATTCTGATAGAATATCACTAGTTACAGGGCATTCCGAGGAGAAAATTACTGTTAAGAAATATTCATGCACGAGCAGATCTATGATTTATAAATTAAGATTATCACTGTCATCCACATTTCAGTAACAACTTATATCTAAACTACAGCAAACATTTACCGTTGATTTTCAGTTAACCCTTTCCCACACAACAAAATTTCAGACTTCCAAACTGAAAGGAGTTGCAGACTACAATTTAAAGGAAATGTGATTTTTTCAACTTTCTGGGTAGAAAACATTAAGTAAAATGAAGAAGCAATTTCTTCATTTTAAACAATGTTTTCCCAATTGATTGTCTTGAGGGGTGTCAAAACTCATCACTGTGTGGGAATGGGTTAAATGTAAGTTGGAATGCTATGTAGAGGTCTTGATCTCTGACCACCATGGTAAAATTAAAGTAGTTTGAATACAGAAGCTGACTACAGCATACACAAATTGTCACAGGAGGTGACTTCAAACAACTGCCAGAGCTTTGTTAATGAAAAAGCTACCAAGTTCAAGGGGAAATAATTCTTCTTTTGAGGGAGTTGAGTCATTAAAAAAAGTGTGTTGCAAATTTAAACATGTGATCAATGTATGTATAAAGTATTATTACTTTTGAAGCAAAATTCTATGACAATTTGCGACACAAAATTAGTAGAATGAGCCTTGTTTGTGAAAAAGTGTCTGAGTTGAAGTAGAAATAATTCTTCTGCCAGCGGAAGTTGCGACTTAAAAACTTTCACATTTAATCAATATGTGAAAATTTTATTACTTTTGATCCAAATTGTAGGAGTTTGCGACATAAAATTACTTGAACATTTGTACACAAGGATAGAGGGACAGATAGATGGACAGTAACAAAGACAGACAGGCTGATTCCAGTTCACCCCACAAAAACATTCATTTTGCAGGGGTATAGAAACAAAGATATACTGACAATATGACTTTAATTTTGATTTTCTATGTGATAAGCTTAACACTTTCCAATATAATCCCTTGTTTTCACTTCCCTTCCACTTGAATTTATACGTGAGAAAACATTGTGGGAAAGAAGAAATTGCTTGTCACAAGCAATTTCTTCTTTTCCCACAATAATTTCTAATCTGTAGGGTAGTTACTTTTCAAATTGCACCCACTTTTGATTGTTGTCTGCAACTTCTTTCGAATTGGTCTGGTCTAAAATTTTGGAAAATGGGAAAGGGTTAATGCCGTTTTTCTACGTTATCCTACTTACTTCATCAAGGCACTGCAAACTGTTTGTTTAACCAATTCCTGTTCTTTGAAATTTTAGACTGTCCAAATTGAAAGAGTTTGAAGACGACAATAAAAATTGAATGTAATTTGAAATGAAACTATCCTATGTGGTAGAAAATATTGTGGGATTTTTTTTCCACAGTGTTTTCTCAAGTATAAAATCACAGTAACGTAAAATCCCTGGTTTACACAGGTAATGCTTAAGTTACCTAATCACTCTCTAACATTTAAGGTAAACAGAAGAAAATCTAACAATAAAATACAATGGAATTTGGAGTAGCAAAAAGTGAAATATATTGTAAAAAAGATTGACTGTCCGATCAATTGATTCATGTAGATGGGCACTGAACTTTTACTCCAACATTCAAGTTGAGCTTTTTTGTTGGTTTGCAGACTTAAATGTGGTATCTAACCCGGGAGCCTATACATATGGAACTATATGTAGTTAGGACATTTACATTCTAAACTATCCCTTTGCCTTTATTTAATGTCAATGACCACATAATTGACCAATCGCTAGCCCTGCCCACTGATTAATTTGGCCCTGCCCTTTGACGACTTCCTCAGAAAGTTCCTCTTCGATTGTTAAGTGTTATTTTGTAGAATTTATGGCCAGTAGCATGTTACAAATAAGTAGAATGGGTGGTTGGATAAGCTTGAATAAGCTGTAATTACGACTTTTAGTCACCAAACCATCAAAAACAATTCACTAAAATGGCGGCCAATGTTGGAGTTCAAACTGAACATCTAGTCCAAATAAATTATTTCATTGGTCGACCTATTATTTGATTGACAGCCACAATTGGTCAATTACAATATAAAATATAAAATCTATTAACCCTTGTCATGCTGTATTAATTACCTTACTGAATTGGTGTAAAATCAAAAGGCTGAAAGCACTGATAGAACTTGTTGTTCAAAATTCAACATTTCTTTTAGAAATCAATTTCGTAAATGATTCTGACAGGAGAGATACAATCAGAAGGTGTAGACCAAGATCAGACTGCACTTATGTGCAGGCTGATCTTGGTCTTCACCTCCTGCCAAAACCTGAATATTCCGGGTTCAGCATGACAAGGGTTAACACTGTCAAGCTACCATCCCTTGGTCAGTGGGCATGACTAACAATCAGTCAATTGTTTTGTTTTAGGAGGGATGTAGTCAGAGGTGTACATAACAGAAATAAGTAAGTCTCAACTACACCCTTTGTTGTGGGTACTTGTTTGAATTGTCTTGACACACAATTTAGAATAAAATAATTAAAACACTTAACTCATTCCCACATAGCCATGCTTTCCAATGCATTCCAAGAAAAACATTGTGGATAATGAAGAAATTGCTTGTCACAAGCAAGTTCTTCCTTATCGGCAATGTTTTCTACAATAATAGACAAAGATTTTTGAAATTCTACTGAATTAAAATTGTCATCTACAGCTTCTTTGAAAGTTGAACGGTATAAAATATTGTAAATTGGAACTGATTCAATCCAAATTTGAAGAGAAACGCCCCTATCAGGTAAAATACATGCAAAGTGTCAAACTACCAAATTTCTCAAAGTAAATGCTCTTTAGAGCTATGCTCATTGCAGACTGGGAGCTTTTCACCCATTTCCAGACAAAATATTTTCAGACTGGTCCTAATAGAAAGAAGTTGCAGACATCATTTCAAATTACGCTGAAATTGGGAGAAAAAGACAAATAGGGTACAAAAAGAGAAATTCCTTGTGAGTTTTTCTTCAGGGCATCAAAAAGGATCATTGTGCGGAAAAGAGGTAATATTAATTTGAATCAAATTTTCATAGCAAAAAATCTGTCCAATGTCTATTTTTGTTTTGATTTCCATTAGTTTTAAGATTATTTTCCTCTTAACAATCCTTTTAATGATAGTTTAGATGTAATAATCCCTTAATTAGTGGAAATTCTTGGTAAATATGACAGACGAAGCTGCTTACGGATGGAGGTTTGTTAAGGATAAATACAGTACAGAGGTGTAAATTTGGGGAGAACATGAGACTATATTAAGTGTCTTTTCACTACCCTTGAATACTGGTTATACAAATTTTCACCTTAAACCCATTACCTGACAACAACATTTTAACTGGTCGAAAGTCAAGGTTGCAGGGAAAAAAATTGAAGTTCATATAATTACTTTTTGTCTTTTAGGGAAGAAAACATAGTTGAAAATGAAGATATTGATTATCACATGTAATTTCTTCATTATTTTATGTTTCCAAGTGCAAGAATGCTTGTTCATCTCTCCACTATGTTTTCCAAAGCCTTTTTCTTGAGGGTTGTAAAACATTGGAATGGGTTATAATCAGTATTTCTACATCATATTCATAGGGTAGGAAAACTAGTGTAGGATATTTCTTTCATCTCAAACATTGTTTCACTTCATTTAGCATTAATATAGTCAAAACACAGTGAAATAGGCTTTTTAAAATTTTAAATACAGCAAGCCACCAATTGAGAATCTACGCTACATACCGGTACTGGCAACTTAATATACAGCACACCCAAAAAGCAAAACTAAAACAAACTTGCTTTAACCCATTACCTGATGACAAAATTTTTGACAGGTCCAAATTCAAAGAAGTTGCAAGCAACAATATTTTGCTGATGAAATTTATAAAAAGAATCTGTCTTATGGGGTACAAAACATTGTGGATAATGAAGAATTTGCTTGTAACAATGTTACTCGATGTTTTTCAAAGCTTTATTTCTTGGGGGCATCAAAAAGCCTCATGGTGTGGGAATGGGTTAAAAATAAACCACAAAACTACAACAAGTAAAAAGAAGAAATCCTTTGGATAAAATAGGATTTTCAGATTTCAATCACAGTGAGAACAAAACATTTCCTTTTTTATTCACTTCTTCTCAAAGTTATCCCATAGAATTGAAAAAAAACAACAACAACATTTGGTAATGAATTTCAAAGCATTTTGAAAATATCTGAAGTTTGCAACCCATTATTGTGTTGTGAAAGTACAATTGTTATGTCACTAGACGCCCTTGTGAAATAATTTAGTTATTGCTTAAGTGATACTGGATAACTGATTCAATCTTTGAGAGTGAACTTACTAAATTGAATTCAAACAAATCAAAACACAACCCAGGTCTACGACAAAAGGGAAAAAAATTCCCTCTCAAACAATTAAGGTAAAAGATGAAGCTAAGGTTATGTTGGAATGGAACTTAATCAGATTAGAAAGCAGTCTATGTGAACTAAACAAAAATAAATGAAATCAGCATGGTGAAAGCAAACTTCAAAGTTGAAATAATTCATAAATATACGCTATATTCGAGAGTGACCACACTTACCATTGGTAAAGTTAAGCTGATTCATCGTAAATTTCCACATTCCTGTTTTTCCACCTGATATAGTTAGTAAATTAACCCTTTACCAAATGGTAAAATCTCAAATATGTCGAAATTTATTTAGTTGGCAAAAAAGCGATAAAAAATATTTTCTTAATTTTCTCAATGTTTTCAGAGACTTTTACATCCATAACCTATTAAAGTTTGGAAACAGATGGCAAAATTTTAGACTGGTCCAAATTGAAAAAGTTGCAGACAACAATTTAGTCTATGAAATCTATAGACTTTTTAAAAATTTTCTGGGTTGAAAACATGTTGGAAGATGAAGACATTGCTTGGTTCAAGCAATTTTTTCATGTTATAAAATGTTTTCCCAAAGTTTTTTCTTCTGGGAGTTAAAAAGCATTATTGCATGGGAAAGGTTAAACTGATAGATGTATGGTATAATAGCTTCATATTGTACAACTATTACAGTGCACTCAGAAAGGGATCCAAGGAGGTTTATTGAGTTACATCGCTTTTAACCTATTACCACATGGCAAAATTTTAGACTGGCAATTCAATGAAGTTGCAGAGGATCATATGAAGTTGAGAGAATAACTTAGCCTTTTGGGTAGAAATAAAGTTGAAAATGTAGAGATTGCAACAAGCAATTTCATTATTTTCAATTTTGTTTTCCCCAAGTTCTTATGGGGCATACAAATGTGATATTGTGTTGAAATGGGTTATCACAAGAAGCATGAATATTTGCATTATTACATTTTTTTTAAAACTGTCATAGTATAATATCTGTCCAAGGACTTTAATTCTTGAGCAAATATTCTCACCTTTCTATAATGGTTTGAGATTATATCATATACTTGTACAGAGTTTAAAATGAAATTGATTTTTCAGCTATATCACTGCCCATTTGGCTTATTCATGTCCTATTACTAAGCTATGGACATTTTAATGACGATAATCTGAATGCGATAGAGCAAGAAATGTGTTTTTAAAAATCTAAAGCCCCTGTAAAGGTCAATTCTTTAGAAATTTGACCTTGGTAATTGACCTTGATAGATGACCTTGTGCTTTTCAAGAGCATATGCCTACCAGCCACAGGTACCTACAAGAACCTTGTATCTTGAATAGTGGAAATGAAATGGAAATGTTAACTTTTGCAGACATATGGACAGACAAACAGAATGATGGATAGACTGATGAACTACAGAAACACATTAGGCCTAATTTGTGGGGGGGGGGGGAGGGGGGAAATATTGATCCATTCTTTAACAGATATTGTAAGATAGGTTTAAGAAAATTATGTACAATCAAAGCAAACTAGTAAAAGCTTCACATGATACAACACGTTTTTTTTTTAGCAGTTTTTCCTTTGAACATTAGATCTTTTGTCGTTGTTCTGTGTGTGAGTGTGTGTGTGTGTGGGGGGGGGGGGTATTTTCTTTTTTCAACTATCATAAATTACAGCAGATCAGAATTTAAAGCAACAGCAGTATACAAGTTTATTAAGAATTCACATTGCTTATGCAAACTGACACTAGGCAAAGGATTAGCTAACTTTTTATATTTCCTTACAATTTTTCCTTTATCAACTTAGGGTTGATTGAAAATGAATGATTATTTCTTTTACAAAATAACCAAATAATTACATGCAGATAATATGAACCTTCATATGTCAAATTTTACTAAACCTTCTCGCATACAAATTTTATGACATTGTAATATAGTGTTGAGAAAAATATAGATCAAAAAGTTTAAATTATTGTAAAAGCAAATTCCTTTTTTCCTCCACTGTCTAGTTGTTAAAGCCGTATCTACCCCCAAAAACGCTCTATAAAATTACCAAGAAAACCATACTCCAGGCTCAATAGCATAAATAAATATGACGACTGAAATCATAAGATCAACATTATTCTAGGTAGTAAGCCTACAATTCAAGAAAGAAGTTACGATATTTTAAAATGTAACCCACCACAACTTAAGGTTTATTTACATCAAATTATGACGTCAGTGATGACGTTTTAACTTTAGCTAGTCATTTAAACAACAAGCTAGGTCACGAAGATTTACGAATTTGTCCATAAAGTTTAGTCAACAGCAGCTGTGTGTATAACAGTCACTGCCAAAGTTTAGAGAAGATTTCCAGTGAAGAATCGGGTGCATTTGTCTCAATTTCAAAATATAAACAAACACAAAAACGACAAGAGAAACACAAAATACTCTTTCTAGAGACACCACTCATACCCTGCTTTTGCATATCAATTTTAAGAAGACCCTTGGCCAAATAAGCGATAGATTATTTCAACTATTTTTTTTCCTCGGAGGGCAGATATGACTTTAAGTGTGGATGGGCCTTGGCCTAAGAATTTAAAGGTCCTAATTCAAATGTTAACCCTTGTTATGCTGAACCCCGAATATTTCAGTTTTGGCAGGAGGTTTAGACAAAGATCAGCCTTCACATAAGTACAGTCTGATCTTAGTCTACACCTCCTGTCTGTCCATTCCAAACAAGAATAATTTACGGTGTTAATTTTCAAAAGAATTAATGATAATCAAACAACATGTACAATCAGTGCTTTCAGTCCTTTGATTTTAATGTAGTTCTGAAATAAATATATTGAGCATGACATGGGGTTAACTGTGCAGTAATTATTCATTCAAGCTAGCAAGATGTGAATGTAAAACACTAGAGCCCCCCACCAGAACTGTAAAACTGTCAAAAGTTTAGTCTAATCAGATAACTTTAACCTTCAAATCATTAGATGTGAATGATTGAGATATACCATAATACCAAATAAGAACAGTGAACCTAAATTAACCCATTCCCACTCAGTGATGCCTTTAGCCGCCCCCAAGGAAAAAATGCTTTGGAAAACAATTTTGACAATGAAGAAATTGCTTGATAAAAGCAATTTCTTCATTTTCTACCCAGAAAGTTGAAAAAATCCAAAATTTCATTAACTTTAAATTGTCGTCTGCAACTTCTTTCAATTTTGGCCAGTCTTAAATTTTGCCGTCTGGTAGTCGGTTAATCCTTAAGTTGCAAGGAAATGATATTTCAGTTTGGAAAGACAGATAGATGGACAGTCACAGACTTATACTAGATGAAACAAAAATGTCTGTAATAAGACCTGAGCATAAAAAACACTCAATTTAATGTACATTAGCATCACAAAACACTGTAAACTCAAAACTTAAGCTGACCCTTTCTACAATGTTTTCACCCTAAAGGAATGTACAAATTATATAAATCTACACCACTTTCATATTGGAAAAGTCTTTAATTTTGCCATCTGGTAAATGGTTAACCCATTCTCAAATAATCCCCCATCTTTTACGACCCTCAGAATAAAAGCTTATGAAAACATTGATACAAGCAATTTTTTCGTCATCAACAATGTTTTCTACCCCATGAGACAAAAAAAAAAAAAAAAAAAAAAAAAATACCATCAACTATGAATACCGTCTTCAACTGGTTTCAATTTGGACCAGGCTAAATATTTTGTTTATTGTTGTGTGGCAACTGGTAAATGTTAAATGTTGCAAATAATCTGAGATAATCAATGTTGATACTAACCATTGGATGAAGGCAGTCTATTATTGATGGATCCATCTGCAGACTGGTAACTAATCATGTCATGTTTGGTGACTGGGGGCCCAACTTTTGTCATTGGCATGGAATCAGTCTGTGTATTGGTTCCCATATTATTGGTCTGTCAATTAGAAATAGAGAACCAAGATATCATAAAAGCATCAAATAAACTATAGTTCATTACCTACTCAAAGATAGAAAACTTTCTTTCTTATGCAATTTGCATATGCAAATCCAATTTCTATTGATGGGTCAGCAAACCTAAACCAAAATTCAGTGTATGCACAGTATTTGTTCTCAGTTTAAAGGTCAGTTTCAGTCTGAACTAACCTAATTCATTTGTATCAGAAGTTACTAATCTTTGACTTTTTCTGTTACTATTACTTATTTCTCGCTCACTTGCAAAGTTCCCAATTTTTGCTCATTTTTAATTACGATAATCCCTTATGATTCTAAACCCGGAATATTTGAGTTTTTGCAAGAAGAATAGACAAAGATCAGCCTAAATATGAGTGCAGCTTAATCTTGGTCTTCACCTCCTGCTTGCACTTTTCCTAACACAGTTGTTTATGAAATTGAACTCTAAAAGAAACATTGATTATTGAACAGCAAGTACTATCAGTTCTTTCAGCCCTTTACTCAATACCATTAGGGGTTTTATTCAGCATGACAAGGGTTAAGTGTTTATCAATGTCATTCAGCGTGCTCAAAAACAGGTTTTTATTCATGTAAAGTAATAATGCATCTATTCATGATTGATCAGATTATAAAAGACTTAGTCTATGTTTGTTTTAACCCATTCCAAGTCAATCCCTCCTTTTTATGCCCCTCAATAAAACAGCTTTGGAAAACATTGTGGAAAATGAAGAAATTGCTTGTTACAAGCAATTTCTTCATTATCCACAATGTTTTCTATCCCAAAAGATGAAAACATTTAAAATTCCAACAACTGGAAATTGTCGTCTGCAGATTCTTTCAATTTGGACCAGTCTAAAATTTTGTTGTGTGCGAATGGGTTAACTGACAGCTTGTGGCTGTCAATCAAAGATTCAATCGACTGGTAAAAAAGCCTGGAAGTGAACTTTAAGATATGATATCAACTGACATTTATGTGAAGCACTTTTTTATTCAAGCTGTAGTTATTATGTTAAGGTTATATTTTTGCTACATATTAACCCTTTTCCACACGATAAAAAGTCAGACTGGTCCAAATTCAAAGAAATTGCAGACTACAAGTTGATGACAAATACAAAACCATTGTTTTTTCAGGCCGAAAACATTGTGAATAATGAAGAAATTACTTTTACCAAGCAATTTCTTCATTTTCCACAATGTTTTCCAAAGCTTTTTTGTTTAGGGGCGTCAAAAAAACGTTGTTGCATGGGAATGTGAAAATGACTATAGATTTTACAATATCACACTGTTCAATATCAAAGTGGCGGAGCTCATTGGGCATGAGAGATCTGTCAACTTTTGTCTCTATTTTCCCATTTATTTTCTTGAGGGACATCCAAAGGCATCATTGTGTGGAAATGGGTTAACCCTTTCCTGTTTTATGAAATTTTAGATTGGTCCAAATTGAAAGGAGCTGCAGACGAAAATTTCAAGTTAATGGAATTTTGAATTTTTCGTCTTTTCGGAATTTTAGACTTGCTATTCAATGAAGTTGCAGAGGATCATTTGAAGTTGAGAGAATAACTCAGTCTTTTTGGGTAGAAATAAAGTTGAAAATGTAGAGATTGCAACAATCAATTTCATTATTTTCAATTTTGTTTTCCCCAAGTTCTTAAGGGGCATAAAAATGTGATATTGTGTGGAAATGGGTTATCACAAGAAGCATGAATATTTGCATTATTACATTTTTTTTTTATACAAAATTGTCCTGGTATAATATATGTCCAAGGACTTTAATTCTTGAGCAAATATTCTCACCTTTCTATAATGGTTTGAGATTATATCATATTCTTGTACAGAGTTTAAAATGAAATTGATTTTTCAGCTATATCACTGCCCATTTGGCTAATTCATGTCCTACTACTAAGCTATGGACATTTTAATGACGATAATCTGAATGCAATAGAGCAAGAAATGTGTTTTTAAAAATCTAAAGCCCCTGTAAAGGCCAATTCTTTAGAAATTTGACCTTGGTAATTGACCTTGATAGATGACCTTGTGCTTTTCAAGAGCATATGCCTACCAGCCACAGGTACCTACAAGAACCTTGTATCTTGAATAGTGGAAATGAAATGGAAATGTTAACTTTTGCAGACATATGGACAGACAAACAGAATGATGGATAGACTGATGAACTACAGAAACACATTAGGCCTAATTTGTGTGTGGGGGGGGGGAGGGGGGAAATATTGATCCATTCTTTAACAGATATTGTAAGATAGGTTTAAAAAAATTATGTACAATCAAAGCAAACTAGTAAAAGCTTCACATGATACAACACGTTTTTTTTTTAGCAGTTTTTCCTTTGAACATTAGATCTTTTGTCGTTGTTCTGTGTGTGAGTGTGTGTGTGTGTGGGGGGGGTATTTTCTTTTTTCAACTATCATAAATTACAGCAGATCAGAATTTAAAGCAACAGCAGTATACAAGTTTATTAAGAATTCACATTGCTTATGCAAACTGACACTAGGCAAAGGATTAGCTAACTTTTTATATTTCCTTACAATTTTTCCTTTATCAACTTAGGGTTGATTGAAAATGAATGATTATTTCTTTTACAAAATAACCAAATAATTACATGCAGATAATATGAACCTTCATATGTCAAATTTTACTAAACCTTCTCGCATACAAATTTTATGACATTGTAATATAGTGTTGAGAAAAATATAGATCAAAAAGTTTAAATTATTGTAAAAGCAAATTCCTTTTTTCCTCCACTGTCTAGTTGTTAAAGCCGTATCTACCCCCAAAAACGCTCTATAAAATTACCAAGAAAACCATACTCCAGGCTCAATAGCATAAATAAATATGACGACTGAAATCATAAGATCAACATTATTCTAGGTAGTAAGCCTACAATTCAAGAAAGAAGTTACGATATTTTAAAATGTAACCCACCACAACTTAAGGTTTATTTACATCAAATTATGACGTCAGTGATGACGTTTTAACTTTAGCTAGTCATTTAAACAACAAGCTAGGTCACGAAGATTTACGAATTTGTCCATAAAGTTTAGTCAACAGCAGCTGTGTGTATAACAGTCACTGCCAAAGTTTAGAGAAGATTTCCAGTGAAGAATCGGGTGCATTTGTCTCAATTTCAAAATATAAACAAACACAAAAACGACAAGAGAAACACAAAATACTCTTTCCAGAGACACCACTCATACCCTGCTTTTGCATATCAATTTTAAGAAGACCCTTGGCCAAATAAGCGATAGATTATTTCAACTATTTTTTTTCCTCGGAGGGCAGATATGACTTTAAGTGTGGATGGGCCTTGGCCTAAGAATTTAAAGGTCCTAATTCAAATGTTAACCCTTGTTATGCTGAACCCCGAATATTTCAGTTTTGGCAGAAGGTTTAGACAAAGATCAGCCTTCACATAAGTACAGTCTGATCTTAGTCTACACCTCCTGTCTGTCCATTCCAAACAAGAATAATTTACGGTGTTAATTTTCAAAAGAATTAATGATAATCAAACAACATGTACAATCAGTGCTTTCAGTCCTTTGATTTTAATGTAGTTCTGAAATAAATATATTGAGCATGACATGGGGTTAACTGTGCAGTAATTATTCATTCAAGCTAGCAAGATGTGAATGTTAAACACTAGAGCCCCCCACCATAACTGTAAAACTGTCAAAAGTTTAGTCTAATCAGATAACTTTAACCTTCAAATCATTAGATGTGAATGATTGAGATATACCATAATACCAAATAAGAACAGTGAACCTAAATTAACCCATTCCCACTCAGTGATGCCTTTAGCCGCCCCCAAGGAAAAAATGCTTTGGAAAACAATTTTGACAATGAAGAAATTGCTTGATAAAAGCAATTTCTTCATTTTCTACCCAGAAAGTTGAAAAAATCCAAAATTTCATTAACTTTAAATTGTCGTCTGCAACTTCTTTCAATTTTGGCCAGTCTTAAATTTTGCCGTCTGGTAGTCGGTTAATCCTTAAGTTGCAAGGAAATGATATTTCAGTTTGGAAAGACAGATAGATGGACAGTCACAGACTTATACTAGATGAAACAAAAATGTCTGTAATAAGACCTGAGCATAAAAAACACTCAATTTAATGTACATTAGCATCACAAAACACTGTAAACTCAAAACTTAAGCTGACCCTTTCTACAATGTTTTCAACCTAAAGCAATTTCTTCATTTTCCACAATGTTTTCCAAAGCTTTTTTGTTTAGGGGCGTCAAAAAAACGTTGTTGCATGGGAATGTGAAAATGACTATAGATTTTACAATATCACACTGTTCAATATCAAAGTGGCGGAGCTCATTGGGCATGAGAGATCTGTCAACTTTTGTCTCTATTTTCCCATTTATTTTCTTGAGGGACATCCAAAGGCATCATTGTGTGGAAATGGGTTAACCCTTTCCTGTTTTATGAAATTTTAGATTGGTCCAAATTGAAAGGAGCTGCAGACGAAAATTTCAAGTTAATGGAATTTTGAATTTTTCGTCTTTTCGGAATTTTAGACTTGCTATTCAATGAAGTTGCAGAGGATCATTTGAAGTTGAGAGAATAACTCAGTCTTTTCGGATAGAAAACATTGTGGATAATGAAGAAATTGCTTGATCCAAGCAATTTCTTCATTTTCCACAATGTTTTCCAAAGCTTTTTCGTTGAGGGACGTAAAAAGGAGGGATTGAGTGGGAAAGGGTTAAGCCCTATTATTTCAATGTAATTCTGTAGGGAATTTTTCAACAAAACAATGATCAAACAATTCCAACAATGATGGCCCTCAAGAAAAACAATTTTGAAAACATTGTGTAAAATAATGAAACTGCTTACAACAAGAAATTTCATCATTTTCAAAAATTGCTTCTAGCCAGATAGCTGAAAAAATCGAAAATCTTTACACTTTAAATTGCTGTCTGCAACTTCTTCCAAATTGACAAGTCTAAAATTTTGCCGTCTGGTAATGGGTTAAAATCCAGAAATATACCACCTACTAGCTTAACCTACCTTTTGTTTTGTAACATTAGTTGACCCATAGTAATCCTTCTTCACTGTGCTGTCTCTACCACCGGGATACAATTGTGATGAAATGCAGCAATATTCCACCTACTAGCTTTAGCTACCTTTTGTTTTGTAACATTAGTTGACCCATAGTAATCCCTCTTCACGTTGCTGTCTTTACCTCTGGGATACAATTGTGAGGAAATGCAGCAATATTCCACCTACTAGATAAACCTACCTTTTGTTTTGTAACATTAGTTGACCCATAGTAATCCCTCTTCACATTGCTGTCTTTACCACTGGGATACACTTGTGATGAAATGCAGCAATATTCCACCTACTAGCTTTAGCTACCTTTTGTTTTGTAACAATAGTTGACCCATATTAATCCCTCTTCACTGTGCTGTATTTACCACAGGGATACAATTGTGAGGAAATGCAGCAATATACCACCTACTAGCTTTAGCTACCTTTTGTTTTGTAACATTAGTTGACCCATATTAATCCCTCTTCACTGTGCTGTATTTACCACAGGGATACAATTGTGATGAAATGCAGCAATATTCCACCTACTAGCTTTAGCTACCTTTTGTTTTGTAACATTAGTTGACCCATATTAATCCCTCTTCACTGTGCTGTATTTACCACAGGGATACAATTGTGAGGAAATGCAGCAATATACCACCTACTAGCTTTAGCTACCTTTTGTTTTGTAACATTAGTTGACCCATAGTAATCCCTCTTCACATTGCTGTATTTACCACCGGGATACAATTGTGAGGAAGCGCAGCAATATATCACCTACTAGCTTAACTTACCTTTTGTTTTGTAACATTAGTTGACCCATAGTAATCCCTCTTCACTGTGCTGTCTTTACTACCGGGATACACTTGTGAGGAAGTGCAGCAATATTCCACCTACAAGCTTTAGCTACCTTTTGTTTTGTAACAATAGTTGACCCATAGGAATCCCTCTTCACTGTGCTGTATTTACCACCGGGATACAATTGTTAGGAAATGCAGCAAATATACCAACTACTAGCTTAACCTACCTTTTGTTTTGTAACATTAGTTGACCCATAGTAATCCCTCTTCATTGGCTGTCTTTACCACTGGGATACAATTGTGAGGAAATGCAGCAAATATACCAACTACTAGCTTAACCTACCTTTTGTTTTGTAACATTAGTTGACCCATAGTAATCCCTCTTCACTGTGAGCACTGTCTTTACCTCTTGGATACACTTGTGATGAAATACAGCAAATATACCACCTACTAGCTTAACCCTTTCCTGTTTTGCAATATTTAAGACCCATCCAAATTCAATGGTTTTTCAGACGAAAATTCAAAGATGATTTTATTTGATAAATAACCATTTACTAGGCTAGAAAATACTGAGGAAAAAGAAGAAATTGCTTGTTACAAGCAATTTCTTCTTTTCCCACAATGTTTTCTCCAGTATAAAATCACAGGAATGTAAAATCCCGTATTTGAACAGGAAAGGGTTAAGCTACCTTTTGTTTTGTAACATTAGTTGACCCACAGTAATCCCTCTTCACGTTGCTGTCTTTACTACTGGGATACACTAGTCTTGTGAGGAAATGCAGCAATATACCACCTACTAGCTAAACTTACCTTTTGTTTTGTAACATTAGTTGACCCATAGTAATCCCTCTTCACTGTGCTGTCTTTACCACTGGGATACACTTGTAAGGAAGTGCAGCAATATACCACCTACTAGATAAACCTACCTTTTGTTTTGTAACATTAGTTGACCCATAGTAATCCCTCTTCACTGTGCTGTCTTTACCACCGGGATACACTTGTGAGGAATCTGGTACTATCAGTCCTGTCCTATCTAACAAACTGCAATGAAATCATTGTTTTTATGGACTTTTACCCATTCCCTCACAATTCTGCTTTTTTATGCATCTTGAGATGGAAAAGTTGAATATCATTGTGGAAAATGAAGAAATCGCTTGTTACAAGCATTTTTTTCTTTTTTCACAATGTTTTCTACCAAAAAAAGTCATTTTTTTTTAATTTCACAAACTTTGTTGTCTGCAACTTCTTTCAATTTGGACCAGTAACATTTTTTCCTATGTGGGAGTGGGTTAATACTAATACATGTAATAATTTCATCTTCTTCGGTTAGTTTTAATTCTAATTGCATACCAAATATAAGCAAACCACCCTTTATCAATCAATAAGCTTCTTATATTACAATGTTTTCTTAATGATAAAATCACAGGGATGTAAAAACTAGGAATTGTGCAGGAAAGGGATAAATATTGACCCCCCCACGGCTGTACTGGGTGTTTTCTCTTACCTTGGTGGATTAGGTCCACAAAGCACACTTAAACAGTTTTTAAATATTGACCCATGGCTGTATGGGTTGATGCTTTCCTGGTTTCTTTTGGATGAAAATGAACCTTTAATCTGAAACAAAGAAAATACATGAACTTTCAAAAAAGGGCAAATCTATTCAGTAGTCCATAAATGCATTATAATTTATTTACATAGTTTGAATGCCTCTTGAAGGACTACACAACGAGATGTGTCTGTGAAATGTTATATTTTTTTTTGTTTTTTGCTATAATGAAAGCAATTTCTTCATTATCCAGAATGTTTTCCAACCGAAAAGACTTTTCAAATTGCATCATTTAACAAGAGCTTTCAGAGGACAGCAACTATTCTTAGTGCTGGATAGTAACAACAATTCAATGTCAATATTAGGCATAATACCTAAGTAGTAATAGAGATGAAAAATCTTTAATAAAAAATTTAAGTCTAGAAGATGATATGATGGTCACAAAAGCATATGCAAAAAATTCAAAGGAGTAGCATTAGGAGAAAGAGAGTTATTAAGAACATATGACAGTTGCATGTAAGGTTTAACCAAGAATTTTTAAGTACGAAAAGGGTTAAAATTCCACTAAAATGAATGTCAAGAATATTGAATCTCTTTCTAGAGGCTGATATTATTGTCACAAAAACATGTGCAAAGTTTCAGAGCAATAGCATTAATAGAAAGTGACATATGACAGTTGCATGTATGGTTTAACCAAACCATTATGCCGTCGCCCAGGTGACTGGAATAGCCCCCTGTTCTTCCAATATTCGAGCTAAAACTTGTCATATGCAACTTCTTTGAATTTAGACCAGTCTAAAATTTTCTCGTCCGGTAATGGGTTAGATATTCAAAATAAAATATCAATTATATCATAAGTCACCATTTCAAACATCAAGGGGGGGAGGGGGGGGAGACTGTTCCTCAAATACTTCTATCAAGACTAATCAATTTTATCTCAATTCATTTCATTCATTTTTTTTAAAATGGCTTAGAAAGATCTATACAGATCCACACACAATTCAAAACTTGATTAAGAATTTCATATTCCATTTTCTATTTCATTCACCTACACAAATTTCAAATTTAATAAAAAACAAGATCATTCATTTGATCAAATTCATTTCATAAAAATAAAACAACAAGGTCTGGCTACGCAATAGTGTATAGGAAGGGACGTTTTCAAAAAGAGATACCAAAGTTTTTATACTGTTGTAGGCGCATATGCCTGATCATTTTGACAGAAACACTTACAAGAGGGGGCAGAGTGCTCACCTAGGTCAAGCTTAGAAATATCACACAAGGGACAAATTTTATTAGCGAGTCACTATTTGATACCTAGAGCTACAGATAGACGGCATAAATTGTATTTTAGATTTAAATATTTCACTAATACTGCCATATAGCCTATGTTGTAGGTACCCATTTGAATCGTCTCCACCAGACAATTCAAAAGAGTACCCATATAATAGAGTTCTGTTAAGAAATAAGGATTTTAGAATGCTGTTATCCCCTCTTATATAGACCACTGATACCCCATGCAATTCATGACACCTTGAATCTTCATGATTTATCAAAAGAAGAGTTTGAAACAAAATTTTATTCTTTGTATCTATGTTACAACGAGGTGCAACCTAGGCAGTGGACGTTATCAGCCAAGGTACATTCATGTTGTACTATTGGTTGACATCTAATAGACATTTATGTGCAGGCTGATCTTGGTCTGCATCTCCTGCCAAAACCAGAATATTCTGGAGCATGACAAGGGTTAAGAACATGTATAACTTTGATGTTGTCTGGTCATTTCAAACTTTGTTACCAAGGAATATTCAAATACATTTTGTGATTTTTTTTTTTTTTTTGGCAGTAGCAATCACTAGAAACATACTTACATCTTCATTTGTGGTTTGTTCCGATGAAACTAAATATGTATGAAACCCTGTCAAACCAACCACTGACCATACAGAGAAAAAACACACAATAATTTCTATCACAGTAAGCAAAATTAAGGAAAATAAAACATGAATATACCATTATTAGAAAAAAAGGAGGTAATCAGCTACAGTAAGCACAATATAAAGAACATAAAGAATGTAAAAATTCTTATTTAGCCCACTATCAGATGACAAAATTTTAGACTTATGAAAGAATATGAAAGAAGTTGCTGACAACAATTTTAGTTGATGATTATCAAAAAAAATCTTTTTCCTTTGGGTAGAATACACTGAGGATAATAAAGAAATTGCTTGTTATAAGCAATTTCTTCATTTTCCAGAATGTTTTCAATAGCTTATTTTATTTAGGGGCTTCAAATGGGAATGGATTAAAACCTGAATATGATTTGAGTTTGTTTTTTATTTTTAGAAATTTTAAAATAATTCTGTCTGTGAGAATACAGATTCATATTTAGCAATTAGAAATAATTCACAAAAGTTTAGACTGGTCCAAATCAAATGCAGACAACAATTTTTAGTTGATGAAATTTTAAAAATCTTTGTCAATTGGGAAAGAAAACATTGTGGAAAAAAAAGAAATTTTTGGTATCAAGCAATTTCATTAATTTCTACCATATTTTTACTTTTTTTTATTACTGAGGGGTGTAAAAAAAGATACAGTTCTAAAGCTTGCATATCAGTTAACCAGCAGGATTAATTTAACAGAAAAGTAAACCTTTTTGTAGAAGCCATAAAACATGAATGCTATTACTACACTTAAAGGTTTTCCAAATATTTTGCGTAATCTTGAACTCGATATACAACATAATGTCCCTTACTGAGAGCATGTAGTATGACAGGCCTTAACCCATTCCAACTCAACAAAATTTTAGACTGGTCCAAATTGAAAGAAGCTGCAGACGATATTTTCAAGTTGGTGGAATTTAAATTTTCTTTGTCTTTTTTGATAGAAAACATTGTGGATAATGAAGAAATTGCTTGATACAAATAATTTCACTTTTAGCCAAAATGTTTTCTTCCCTACTTAACACTTCCATTTTCAATTTCAGTGCAATTTGAAAGATCATCATTCTGTAACAACTGTCATTTAGAATCAATCTATAACTTTTTTGTCTGGTAATGGGTAAAAGACTTGTTTTTAGTGTCACCATCTTAGATTTTTTGTCTGCAAATTCTTCCAATTAGGACCAGTCTACACTTTTGGCTTCTGATAATGGGTTAAAGCCATCAAATTTCAGCTAAAAAGCAGTAGAAAACTTGTAAGATGAAATAAGCGCAACAAAAATTAATATATGTATGAATCTGAGAGTAAATTCTTTTTGATGACATATATTGTGTTTTGTCTGTTCAGAATGCTTAGCAAAAACCTTGAGTGAAATCAAGAAGGGTGTTAATTAACCTATTACCACTCAATCCTATATTTTCATACACCAAATTAATATTAGTCTGGAAAGTATTTTTAGATTATAAGAAATTGCTTGTAACAAGCAGTTTCTTCTTCACTCTCAATGTTTTCTACCCAAAATGGTCATTATTTTTCAATAGGAGAAATAGGTTGTCCAGGGACAACATGTCAAGCCAAATGATTTGCACAGAGAATGTGGTGCACATAATGTTTTATTCTAAACTTTGACCTTGGACATATCTCAACAAACATTTTGAGTGACACAAGCACTCACCAAGTAGAACAACTGTGCCAAGTCATTCTCAAATCCATCTATAAATGTAGAAGTCATGCTCTGGACAAAATCATTTCACCTTCAACAGTGACCTTGACCTTGCATGTATAATACGAGACTTGCACTCATCAAGAAGAGCAACAGTGCCAAGTTATTTTCAAATCCATATTTATATCTAAAGATTTTGCTGCTGACAAGGTAAATTTTTTCCTTTCACCTTCAGCTTGACCTTGACCTGAACACAACAGACATATCGTATTACAGAAGCACTCATCAAAAAGAACAACTGTGTCAAGTTATTTTCAAAACCATCCATAATATAGAAGGTATGCTCTAGACAAGGTCAATTTTGGCCTTTGACCTTCAACTGTGACCTTGACCTTGGAGATATCACAACAAATGCTTTGCATGACACTAGCACTCATCAAGTGGAAAAACTGTGGCAAGATATTTTTAAATCCATCCAAAAATGTAGAGGGTATAATCCAGACAAGGTCAATTTCGACCTATGACCTTCAACTTTTACCTTGACCTTGAAGGTATCATGACAAATGTTTTGCATGACACTAGCACACATCAAGAAGAACAACTGTGCCAAGTTATTTTCAAATCCATCAATAAATATATAAGTTTGTTCTGGTCAAGGTCAATTTTGACTTTTGACCTTCAGCTGTGGCCGTGAGCTTGACATTGAACATATCACAACAAATGTTTCTCATGACACTTGCACCCATTAAGGAGAACAAAAGTTATTTTCAAATCATCCATACTATGACGAAGTTATGCTCCAGACAAGGTCAATTTTGAACTTTTACCTTCAATTGTGACCTTGACCTTTGAGGTATCAAAACAGTGTTTAACACTAGCACTCATCAAGAAGAACAGTTGTGCCAAGTTATTTTCAATTCCATCCATTAATGAAGAAATTATGCTGCTGACAAAGTCTATTTTGACCTTCAACTGTGACCTTGACCTTGGAGTTATCACAACAAAGGTTTCACATGACACAAGCACTCACCAAGAAGAACGACTGTGCCTTGTTATTTTCAAATCTATCCATTAATGTAGAAGTTATGCTCTGGACAAATATCCAAACGGACGCACACACTTATGCACACATATGTGCACTAACAATGAACTGAAATTGTGACAACTATGTCTTGCTCACTGCAAGCAGGCTCGACAAATTCAAACTTTTGTGTTGTCATTTGCAACCTCTTTCAGTTTGGATCTGTCAAAAAATATGTCGTTTTGGATTGGTTAATGAATTGCGGCTGTCAATCAAACAATCTTTTAACAAATCAAATCATTGTTTTCAACAAGAAGAGAACTTTGATCAAACTTTGATAATAGCGGATATTTATGAAGCATATTTGTTGGATTGGAAACTTACATTTAACTACAGCTTATTCAACCAACCATTTCACTGTTTTGTTACAAGTTACTGACCATAAATTTGGCAAAATAATGCCATTTAACCCATTTCCACACAGGGTCACTTTTGGACGCCTCTCAAGAAAAACATTTGAGAAAACATTGTGTAAAATGAAGAAATAGCTCATAACAAGCAATTTCTTCATTTTCCACAATGTTGTCTACCCACAAAGTTGAAAAAATTCAGAATTTCATAGACATTTGTTTGTCGTCTACAACTACTTTGAATTTCGCCCAGTCTAAAATCTTGTTGTCTGGTAATGGGTTATCATGAAAGTGTGATTTCCTGTCAGAGTGGGCAGGGCCAGACATCCCTGAATTAAAGCTAACAAATTTTTCCTCAATTTTTTCTTTCTCTATATTCTCTCTATACTCAATGATCAGACAACACTAAGCAGAAAAGCTCACAATACAGACATAAAAAGCTAATAGACTTTGTGAAGCAGTTGTAACATTTAAAATTCAAATAATAATCGTTGTTGAGTACCACAGGGTTTTGAATGTACATGTAACATCAAAAGAAAGCAAATATAGTATTGTTCTAGGATTTAACTCTTAACAAGCTATGAGTTGATAAAAATATTCTAAAATGTGAGATATTGCAGATAACAGTTTACAATTTATTGAATCGGAAAATAAGGAACTTATTGGATATAAAAGAGCAGAGATTTCTTGTTTAAAGACCTTTATCATTAATTTTGTCAGCAATTTTTTTAATATTATATCCCAGGGACATAAAACCTATGATTTGATAGGAAGGGTTAAAAAGCATATACTCTATAACTAAAAACTAAAATAAAAGGGTTTGTAACCATAGCAACAACAGAGAGACTATATGTGACTCACATCTTCATTAGTAGTTTGTTCACTGGCAGCCAAGTAGGTATGAAACCCTGCTAGGCCAATAATTGACCAGACCGAAAAAAAGCAGATAATAGCCTCAACAATAGTAATGCACAGTTAAGGTTAAACATGGTCTCGAAGCCTATATGTACCGAAAGTACTAACAAATGGTGATATTGTCAACATTGAAATTTGATTGATTGATTGATTGAATGGGGTTTAACTCCGCTTTTAACAGTATTTCAGTCATATCGCGGCAACTGGAGTACCTAACAATGGATTCCTGGTATTTCTCACACCAGTACTACCACTACATCCTTTCCTAGCCTCCAGCTGCTATCCCACTTAGGTTTACGATTATCCACCCATTGGTGAGAGAAAAGAAAGAATATTTGCCGCCGCCGGGAATCTAACCCATGACACCCATGATTGAAGATTAGGAGTCTGGCGCGCTGCCGACTGGGCTATGACGGCGGCTCGAAATTTGATAAGCCACCAAATGTTGGGATGGAAATGTAGATTATTTAACCAATGGGACTATGTGGTCCTCAGGCACTCACTGTCAACCCTATGGCTTTTGGTGTTTACCATTATATTTCTTTTTCTTTTTTTTATTTCTTTTATTCCTTATGACAATTCTCCTTGGCCACTGTCCTTGGTTAAATATTAAATGACTGCATTCAGACTTTTCAAAAAAGTAAATTGTCTGATTCTTTATATCTTATCATAGAACTAGTATCTTGACCAGCAAAAAGAAGTTTTTTTGTTTTTTTATTTCAATTTTTTGTTTTGATTTAAAACATTTAAAATGAGCTTCAATACATACACATAGGAATGAGATTTTTGGTATCCAACATACTCAAGAACATAACAAAGAAATGAAGATCATAACAGTTACAACCCTAGAGGTGCTTGAGTGCCTGTATTGCTCTACTGGTTTCAATTTACTGATTAATTCCCACTTAATCAAGCTTTTTCATGACTCTTGTGGTAAGATATATATTATGGAGAACGAAGAGTTTGTTCAATGACCATGAATATTACCTACCCTAAATAATACACTCTAAGAAGAAAACTTACAAGTTTTGAGCATATACCTCATATGGAAATTATCCCCGCCCAATCTCGATGAGTTTAATCAGATCAAAAAATCTTTATGAAATCTGATGAAGAGTTATCCAAGGATCATTTCCAAGTAATTTCGTTGAAACCAAGTCAGAAGTTTCTAGGAAAATTACAATGGGATTGGAGGTCGCATACACCAACTTGTGTACGACAGACCTAACGCAATGACAATAGCCTGCTGGCCTTTGGCCAGTGGAGATAAAAATGAAGATGATCAATCATAAAGGATATCTAGCAGGAGAATCTCTCATTGCATGGAGAAAATTATCCGATTGTGAACCTGAAATGAAAAAAATAACATTGCTGTCAAATAATTATTATCATATATATGTGTGCAAACTACCATCTGTGATTGGATGTCTAATCAAACTATATTAATTAGGTCGCTTAGTGCGAAAACATCAAAAGTGTCTATATAAAGTTTTTACACTAAGCTATCAATTTTATCATTATTATCATGCTTTCTTTTTTTGAAAAAAGCAAAGCTTCAGCCAATGAAACAGTCAAAATTGCCTAAACCCTAGTCATATTGTTCGATTGATTGATTGAATGGGGTTTAACGCCGCTTTTAACAGTATTTCAGTCATATCGCGGCGGCTGGAGCACCTAACAATGGATTCCTGTTATTTCTCACACCTGTACTACCATTACATCCCTTCCTAGTCTCCAGCTGCTATCTCACATAGGTCTACGATTATCGACCCATTGGTGAGAGACAAATAGTCGGAAAGGATGTGTGCCGCCGTCGGGGATCGAACCCGGGACCTTTAGATTGACAGTCCGACGCGCTACCAACTGCGCTATGACGGCGGCTCTCATATTGTTCGAACTGATGGATTGTTGGCCCCTACTACTGACCCCTAACAGAGCAGTTTGGCTGAGGTAATAAACAACATCATTTGTTAACCCTTTCCCGTTTTTTTTAAATCTTAGACTTGCCCAAATTAAGGTTGCAGATGACAATGAAAATTGGATGCAAATTGAAATGAAACCATACTAAGTGGTAGAAAATACTGTTACAAGCAATTTCTTTTCTTTCCATAATGTTTTCTCAAGTATAAAATCACAGGGGCATGAAAACCAGGGATTGATCAAGAAAAGGTTAACCCTTTCCCATTTTTGGAAATTTTAGACTAGTCCAAATTGAAAGCGGTTGCAGACGACAATGAAAACTGGATGCCATTTGAAATGAAACCATCCTATATGGTAGAAAATATTGTGGAACAAGGAGAAATTGCTTGTTACAAGCAATTTCTTCTTTTTCCACAATGTTTTCTTGAGTATAAAATCACAGGAACGTAAAATACCGTATTTGATGGCAAAGGGTTAGATACACATATGCGGCCAGAGAACATAAAAGGTCAAATATTAGATGGCAACCTAAACGTTGTACCTACAGCTATAATAAGCTAAAGTGACTATGTTTCAGACATCAAACTAACAAAAATGTTTAATATAAATGTTTGAGTTCAGAAATAATTTCTATTCTAAATGAATTATTTGATTGGTCAAATTTTGATTGGCAGCAGCAAAACATCCACTATGAAGGCTAACATGACAAGAAAATTTAGTTTAGACAGATACTCTTAACCCATTACCTGACAATAAAATTTCTTGTTTTTTCATCTATGTTTACATGAAAAGGTGTCAAAAAGCATCAACGTGTGGCAATACGTTTATGTAATTGGTCATTCTACCTTAGGATAATGAATTCTCAAATAATGACCCTGGTTAACCTGTGCCCGATCTTGAAACCCATTATCAGACAACAATTTTAGAATGTTCAATATCTAAAGAAGTTGTAGACAACATTACAACATTCACTAAAATTGGAAAATAAGTGCTGAATAGGGTAGTAAATATTGTGAGAAATTTTCCATGCTCATTTTTCAGGGCATCAGAAAGAGTCATTGTGTGGTAATGGGTTAATTGGTTGTACATGAAGGATCTCAGACAAGGTATGATATCAAAATGTGAAATGATTTCATTTCAATATTAAGTCTATATAAAGGATAACTTTTTTTCAAGGATCAATTTGAATCAATACAATGCATAGACCTGTTTGTGGAAGATGTAATCTGAATGCTATACATAATTGATGGCATTTAGGCAATTCTCAAATGCATATATATGTACTCAGCAATAAATATTAGACCACTATAAGGATTTAAAACAAGCTTTGGCAAACAGTTGGCAAAATATTTTCTAAGAAACAATTGCTCTACTCTTCTTGGATTTGAGCCTTTTAACAATCATTTTGTAGGCAAGGGCTCTAGTATATTCCTGAATGCAAAGATTCAGGATAAAGACTTTATGGCAATTGGCTCTGTTGCGCTCACCAGAGATAAGAACTCCTTTTCTTTCAATACTCATATTTAATATTAAGACAAGAATTATGATACCAGAGTTTTCAACTGATCTAAATTATTTTAGATATTTTTGAAGGGAGCGAGCTAAAGAACACTAAAGAAATTGTCCAAGTGGTTTGGGAAAAGATGTTGTTTAAAAACCGTCTTTGTTGCCGGGCAACTTAAATGTTGTAACTTAAGCTTATTCAAGCTTCAGTTCCCTGCCCAACCATTCTGCTTTTTCGTTAAATATTACTGGCCACAAATTTTACAAAATAATGCCATTTAATATTGAAGTTCAACTTCATGCCTGAATCAGTGAGTGTGCACAGCAGTCCGTAATCCGTCAAGTTTGTAATGGATTTCAATTCTTTTAGCTAACTCTAAAGGAGACAACCTAATGAACATTTCTGCCAAATTAAGTTGAAATAGGCCCACTGGTTTAGGACGAGATGAAATTTAAGAAATTTGTTGACAGATGCCAGCTGCATAACAGGACAAGGGCAATCACAATAGCTCACAAGAGCACTTTATGCTCAGGTGAGCTAAAAGTGTTGGCGGACACTGCATGAAATGCTTTGGTAAACCTAGGACTAAAACTCTATACTAACTAAATTAACATCTGACCTCATTGTGTAACATTGATTAGGAACCTATCTAAAAATTTGTTTAAATGGAACATCTACCCAAAATGGAGAAAAACTGAATCAAATCATTTTGAAATTTATCCATAAACACGTTTATCAGTATTTCAGTCATATCACAGTGGCTGGAGCACCTAACGATAGATTCCTGGTATTTCTCACAACAGTACTACCACCACATCCTTTCCCATCCTCGAGCTGCTATCCAACAAAGGTTTACGATTATCCATCCATTGGTGAGAGACAAATGTTAAAAAGGACGTGCGACACTGCAAGGGGGTCTAACCCATGATATCCCATGATTGCAGATTTGGAGATGTGCTACCTACAGCGCTATGAGGGCAGTCCATAAACAGTGGAGTTATGTTCTAGACATGCTTTGGTATATAGATGGAGAGCCAAAACCACTATCTCTACAGCCATTAGAGGTGGGTAATAACATTAATGTTTAATCCTTTCCTATACAATCACTTATTTTCACAATTATAAGATTTTATACAAGAGAACAAATAGTACAAAAAGAAGAAATTGCTTGAGACAAGCAATTTCTTCTTTTTCCACAATGTTTTCTACCTTATAAGCTGGTTATCTCTCTGTTTACATACATATAAATTTGCTATCTGCTTTCAACCCTTCCCAGTTCTTTGAAAAATTGAACAAGGTTGCAGACGACAATGAAAATTGAATGCAGTTTGAAATAAATCCATCCTTTTTGGTAGAAAATATTTTGGGAAAAGGAGAAATTTCTTGTTTCAAGAAATTTCTTCTTTTTCCATAATGTTTTCTCTTGTATAAAATCACAGCAATGTAAAATACCAGGTTTATACAGGAAAGGGTTACTTCCCTGTGAGAAATATTGTAGAAATAAAAAAGATATTACTTGTAACAATCAATTTCTTCTCTTTCCACAAGACTTTCTACCCTACTAAATAGTTAATTTTTCAAATATAATCTGCTCCAAATTTCTATTTGCAAAACCTTTGAATTTGGACAGGTCTAGATTTTTACAAAACAGAAAAGGGTTAAATACAAAACATGAAGTGTTTTTGGGCTACTTACGTAGAATGAGATGGGTTAAAACACAGGCAAATATATAAATACACAGGATGGAGAGTGACAAGATGAAAAGGTAAAAATATCTGTAGTTTCGCTTTCCCACACAGTTTCCAACCCAAGGGCAGTGGTGGTCAAAACGTTCTGAAAATACACAAGATAAACATGAGATAAACTAACCAAATTAACCCATTCCTACACAATCCACATTTTTATTACCCTGAAAAAATGAGGTTTGGAAAACATTTCGGATAATGAGGAAATTGCTTGTGACAAGCAATTTCTGCATTATTAACTACCTATATATTTGACCTCAGAAGACAAAGAATTTTCAAATTTTCTCATCTAAGAATTTCATTTCGAACTCCTTTGAAATTGGACAAGTATTTCGTAGTTCTGGAACGGGTTGAATGACAGATTGCTTGTCATACCCACCGATCTCCAACAAAAGTGAAACAAAATATCAAACAACATGATGCCATTGCATAATTCATGGGCAGGTACAAAAAAATGTGTTTTATTGAATTGGATTTAACACCACTTTTAAAAATATTTCAGTCCTATCTCAGAAACTGCAGCACCTAACCAGTGATTTTTGGTATTTTTCACTTCAGAACTACCACTACATCCTTTCCAAGCCTCCAGCTTCTCTTCCCATTTAAGATTATTATTATCAACCCACTGTTTGGAGATGAATGTCGGAAAGGATATTTGCTGCGACCGGGGATCAAACCTTTGACCTGATGATTAAGATTCTGATGTGTTACCAACAACACTATGGCCATCGCCTAGGAACAATAAGCAAAAGTAAGTTATTGCTAGGCAACCTAGAAATTGTAACTACAGCTTGAATAAGCTTAAGTTATTTCTTTTAAATAGTCAAACTTACAAAAATACTTCACATGGGTGTCAGAGGTCACTTTTTTTTGTTGAACGCTACTTCCCATCAATTTTTCAAAATATTGCTGTTTAACCCATTCCCACACAGTGACGCTTTTGGACGCCCCTCAAGAAAATCTATTAGGAAAACATTGTGTAACATAAAGAAATTGCTTGCTTGTTATAAGCAATTTCTTCACTTTATACAATGTTTTCTACCCAGAAAGTTGAAAAAATTCAAAATTTCTGAAACTTTAAAATGTCATCAAAATTTCATGAACAACTTTGAAAAGGAGGACTCAAGGAACATCCCTGCCAAATTTGCTTCAAATTTGACCAGCGGTTTAAGGAGGAGAAGGTTTTTGAAGATTTATTTCATGATTTCTCCAAATTTGATTAGCCCAGCTGTGCCAAGCCCCATTTTTTCTTGAATTTAAATTCCATCAACAACCCAGGCAACATACTTGCAAAGTCTAGCCTAAACTGGCCCAGCAGTTTTAGAGCAGAAGACCTTTAAAGAATTATTACTTTCTCATAAGTCTGATCTTCCACTCCCCCATTTTTTCACAGATCGAAAATTTCGTGAACAAGTTTTTAAAAAGTGTTACCAAAGGAACTTTCTTGCAAGGTTTGGTCTTAATTGGCCTGGTGGGTCAGTGGGGGGAAGATTTTCAAAGAATTATTGCATGATTTCTTCAAGTCTGATTTGCCAAGGACTGCCATGCCCAAATTTTTTGGCAAATTAAAATCTCACAAACAAGTTTGGAAAAGGATCACCCAAGGAATATTCCAGCCTAGTTTGGTTAAAATTGACATGAGAAGAATTTTAAAGAATAGTTGAAGACTTCAGATGCTCGACCGACGACTAATGATGCAGGATGATGACGAAACCTCACATTGATCATGTTGCGTTCAGGTGAGCTAAAAATTTGACCTCTACAGTTCACACAAGATGGTGATGGATGACTGAAGTCACAAAATAGGACCCTGACACAGCCAGATCACAAAAGTTCACCTTGGGCACATAGTTTTCAGGTGAGCTAAAATCTAAAAGATTTAACCTATTCCCAGATAACAAAATTTCCAAAGCTTTATCTCTTTAGGGCACCAAAAAGCATCATTGTGTAGGAAAAGGGTAAAGAATGGGGAGCAGAAACTACGGATAAACACTTTTCCTAACAATATTTTCAAGTTTCTGTCAGTGTTGAGCTTATTGAAGAAACCTAATCCTTGCAAGATATTTCTGTGTAACGGTAATAACTGGAGTATCAGTAAACAACATTATTTGTTTTCCTCTGAAAATGTATCTCCTGGTGTCAAATCACAGCAATACCTTAGCATGTTTCTATTGATCTGTAATATTCAATAAACCTGTCTCTTTATCCTTTACCAGACACCAAAATTTGAGACTGGTCCAAAGTGAAAGGAGATGCAGGTGACAGTTTGACCAATTTCCACACAATGAGGGGGTTTTTTATGCCCAAGGAAAAAGCTTAAGAAACTAGAGGCCCTTGAGCGCCTGTATCTCTCCACAGGCCTGAATATACTGATTAACCCATTCCAACACAGCAAAATTTTGGACTGGCCCGAATTGAAAGAAGATGCAGACGACAATTTCAAATTGATGGAATTTTAAATTTTTTCACTTTTTTGGATAGAAAACATTGTGGATAATGAAGAAATTGCTTGATCCAAGCAATTTCTTCATTATCCACAATGTTTTCCAAAGTTTTTTTCTTGGGGGGCTTAAAAAGGAGGGATTGAGTTGGAATGGGTTAAGCAAATGTTTTTTTAAGAAATTCAATATAAACTGAATCATCTTTGCCAAATCTGGCAAATAAATTTGGTCACTAAAATCTTTTAAAAATTTTCGAGAAGTTTTCACTGTTTTACAACATTCAAATCAGAAAATGTAAATTTCATTTACTAACTCAAATGAAAAGGTTTTTAAAAAATATCCACTGCTAACCAAATATGGACATAAGCCATGACAATAAAAGCCATGCTTTTCAACTGGTCAAATTTATATGAAGGAATCTGACAAAGAGGATCACTCCTGTGATATTTGGTTGAAATCCCTCAACAGGTTTCTCAGAGGAAGATTTTCAAAATTGTCTGAATATAGTGCATATATGGCAATTAGTCCTCCCCCACAAAAAAAACAATGATTTTCATCCAATCAAATTCATTGAAGAAATCTAATGAAGGGCATCAAAAGTATAATTCCTGTGAAATCATTCAAACGGTTTCTGATAAAAAAGATTTTTAAAGTTGTCTTTATATACCACATAATGGAAATTATCCCCGCCAATTCAAGCCATATTTTTCATCCGATCAAAATCATTTTATATAATATGATGAAAAGTAACCGAAGGATCATCCCTGTAAATTCACATTGAAACAAATTGACTGGTTTCAGAGAACAAAATTAGCTTAATCCCATTAACCCATGGTTTACATCCGATCAAAACTCTTCCTTTCACCTGATTATTTTTTTTTTCCTCTGATCAAAATTCTTTAAAGTAATCTTATAAAATGTCACCTAAGGATAATTCCTGTAAAATTTGGTTGTGAGAAGAAGATTTTCAAAGGTTTTTCCATTAATGGGAATTAGCCCCCCTATTAAAGCCTTATTTTTTATCCGATCAAAATCTTGGAAGGAATCTGATAAAGGGGCACCCATGGATCATTCCTGTAAAATTTGATTGAAAACATTCAATGGTTTCTTGGAAGATTTTTAAGGTTTTTCACCATAGAAATTAGCCCGGCCCATTAAAGCCATATTTTTCATTTGATCAAAATTCTTTGAAGCAATCTGATTCAGGGTCAACCATGGATCATTGCTGTAAAGTTTAGTTGTAATCCATCTAGCAATGTTTATCATCCAAACAAAATTCTTTGAAGGAATCTGATAAAAAGTCACCAAAAGATCATTCCTGTATAATTTGGTCAAAATCCATGGAATGGTTTGTGAGAATAAGATTTTTAAAGCTTTCAATATATATGTAAATTAGCCCCACCCATAAAAGCCATGTTTATCATCTGATCAAAATTCTTTGAAGGAATCTGGTAAAGGGTCACCCAATGATCATTCCTGTACATTTTGGTTGAAATCCATCAACTGGTCTGTGAGAAGATTTTTAAAGGTTTTACAATATATGAAATTAGCCCCACCAAGTTAAGCCATGGTTTTCATCCAATCAAAATTCTTTGTAGGAATATGATAAAGGATCACCCAAGGAGCATTTCTGTGAAATTGGGTTGAATTCTGTTCAGTACTTTCTCAGAAAAAGATTTTTAAAGTAAAAGTTTACAGATGGGCAAAGACACAACACCATGACACTAGCTTTGCTGGCCTGCAGTCAGTGGAGCTGACAAGGGCTTTTAACAACAGGGTTAAAGGTTAAATACTCCTAGTCACAGAATCTAAGTCATTATCTCATCCCCTTATGTTTGCATGTGTGAACACAAGCACCCTAGGATAAAAAATGACACTAAAGTTTTGGGTTGACCTATAACCAGAGGATAGAATTTAGACTGGTCCAAATTGAAAGAAGCTGCTGATGACAATTGAAAGTTTATAAAACTTGGGACTTTTTCATCCATCTGGATAGCAAACATTGTGGAAAATGAAGAAATTGCTTGTTGCAAGCAATTTCTTCATTTTACACAATGTTTTCCTTAATTGTTTTTCTTGGGCATCTTGTTGGAATGGGTTAAGAGTAAAGGATAACAGCGATATGGTTCAGGCTGTTGTCTCAAATGAAAATCTATCTTCCAATGAGTATATGTGTGAAATATGAGCACTCAACACTCAACAAGCAATTTCTTCTTTTCTGATAATGTTTTCTACCTTATGTGGCATAAATCTTCTGATTTCAATATACTGTGGAATTTCGACAGCAACTTCTATCAATTTGGACAAATCTAAAATTTTGTCACCAGAATCAGGGTCATTGCCTCATCCCCTAAAGAATGCATATTTTCAATATGAAAACCCTTGGATGCAAAATGACCAGGAGCAAAATGACCAGGATGTATACAGTTAAAAGTTTTGGGTATTCTTTTAAAAGATAGAGGGTTAAGTTCACATGTTCCAAGTAATTTCTTCATAATCTGAAATGATTTTATACCTGAAAAGACATAGATTTCTAAAATTCCACCAACTTCAAATTATCATCTGCAACTTCTTTCAATTTGGACCTGTCTAAAATTTTGCTGTGTGGGATAGCGTTATTAGCCTCATATTTTCCATTTTTGGTGCACTTTGAAACGTCAGCTGCAACTTTTTTTCAATTTGGATCGGGCCAAAAAAAAGGTGTTGTCTTCTAATGGGTTAAACCTTTCCTGTTTCACAAAATTTGATTGACTGGTTCAAATTCAAAAGTTCTGCAGACGTCAAAGAAATGTTGATTTTATTTGAAAAATAATCATTCAGTAGAGTAGAAATATTGTGGAAAAAGAAGAAATTGCTTGTTAAAAGCAAGTTCTTCTTTATCCACAATATTTTCTTAAGTATAGAAATACAAGGACGTAAAAACAGTGATTGAACAGGAAAGGATTAAGTAAAATGATGACAATTCTGTAAGTTGCTCTTCATTTCCAGAGTTGATCCTTGTGATGCTGAATCTAGAATATTCCTGTTTTGGCCGGAGGTATAAACCAAGATCAGCCTGCACATATGTGCAGTCTGGTCTTAGTCTAAACCACTTGCTTGTCCCTTGTAAGCCAGAGTTGTTTAAAGGAAAATTAACTAACAATTAGTGATTCCAGTATTTTACAAAGGCAAAATTTTAGACCAGTCCTAATTCAAAGAAGTTGCAGACAACAATTTCAAGTTGATGTGATTTTAAAATCTTTGTAGTGGTAGAAAACATTGTGGATAATGAATAATTACTTGTCACAATCATGGGATGTGGGAAAATTGGAATGGATTAAATGCAATTCTGTAGAGGATTTTATTCAGCATGACAAGGGTTAATGTAATTTGGTACATTTATACAGGATGTTTAGTGTGAAATGTAGGATTTTAGGATTTTAAATATTTTTTGAGAAAGCAACACATTAAGTGGAGACTCTGGTTTTACCGGGCAGTTCTTATGTGTAAATATTGTTTGAAATGTCACAGTAGAATCCTACAGCTTGATTGAAACAATATTGAAATATCATCAATATAGCCCACACTTGTTGTCTAGACATCAGTATAATAACATTTCTGGATAAATTGAGGTATTTACCAAGACCTATCTTAGCCACTTCTCTATTGCTGGTAAATATACATAGTTATGTTGATTCTGATGGATCTTCAATACTATATCATGTGCTTAGCGTTAAATTATTGAAAGTACATATAAATCAAGAGGGCCAAAATGGCCCCAAATTGCTCACCTGAAAATTATTAGATCTGATAAGCCCTACCTGCCATGCACACAAGTTTTAAAAAGGGTCACCCAAGGAACATGCCTGCAAAATATGGTCCAAATTGGCCCAGCAGTTTTGGAGGAGAAGATTGTTAAAGAATTATTTCATGATTTCTTTAAGTCCGATAAGCTTGCCCTGCCAGGCCCCTGTTTACTCATAAATCAAAATTTCATGAACAAGTTCTTAAAAGGGTCACCCTAAGAACATTCCTACAAAATTTGGTCCAAATGAATTACTTCATGAATTCTGTAAGACTGATAAGCCTGCCCCATCTTTTCATAAATCAAAATTTCAAGAACAAATAAGGAACATTCATGCTGAATTTGGTCTAAAATTAGCCAAGTGGTTTAGGAGGAGAAGATTTTCCAAGAATTATTCCATGATTTCTTTAAGTCCATTAAGTATGACCCAGCCCAACCCTGCCACACCCACATTTTATTGCAATTCAAAAATTCAAGAACAAGTTTTGAAGAGAGTCAACCTAGGAACATTCCTGCACAATCTGGTCCAAATCGGCCAATTGAATTAGAAGATTTCTTTTAAGAATTATTTCATGATTTCTCCAAGTTTGATAAGCCCAACCTGCCATGCCCCCGTTTTTTCATAAATCAAAATTTCACAAACAAGTTTTGAAGAGAGTTTTGTTACTCCATTCTCACACAATGATGCTCTTTGATGCCCTTCAAGAAAAAAAGCCTTTGAAAACATTGTTACAAGCAATTTCTTCATTATCCACAATGTTTTCTACCATCATATGTAAGTTCTCTCAATTAGGACCAGTCTATAATTGTCAAGTCTTACAATGGGTTAACCGCTCAACAGTATAGAGAGCTTTATTATCAAAGGAATGGTACAGTGAAAGCTGTTTGACCCATTCCCACGTAATGTTCCCCCCCCCCCCCCAAGAAAAGTAATTAGAAAAACATTGTGTAAGATTAAGAAATTACTTGTAACAAGCAATTTCTTCATATTACACAATGTTTTCTGGACAGAAAAGTGAAAGAATCTGAAATTTCACAAGCTTTAAATTATCGTCCGCAACTCCTTTCAAATAGGACCAGGCTAAAATTTTGGCGTCTGGTCATGGGTTAAGTACACAACAATTACTCTTTCCTTACAGAGTTTTCATACAAAGCTGTAATTGATTACCCTCAGGCAGAAACACTTCATCTCATTGCAACATGGTATCATGCAAATACACTACTCTTGCTGAAATATGAATGGGGCCATAACAGCTTTAGATGAGTTCAGGCAGAAAACATAATGCTTATGCAAAATGAATGCAGAATTCTACAGAACAAGTTAATTTTTCAGTTTATCATAAAAGGATGAATTAGATGCTGTATGTAGCAAGATGAATTGTAATGAAAGCAAGAGCTGTCAGTGGACATCAACGCTCAACTATTTTGCATGCTGGATAGTAACAGCAATTCAATGTCAACATTAGGTATAATTTTACAACATGAATGCAAGAATAAAGCATAATTTTTAATTCATAACTCTAAACAGAGCATTTAGAGTATCTTAATGCTATCGAAACAGTGGTACGTACTTAGGAATGAATAATGAGACCAATAATCTATTGAAACACCAGTTTCATATAAAAGCTTACTGCAGTCAGCCCACAAAATTTGAGACAATGAATTCCAAGTGCTTAATGAATTGAACAATCCCAAACATATTGATTATGAATAACATAACAATGAATGTTAAATACGAACATTTAGTATTAATTCAAGTTGCTCATACCAAAAAAGGAAAAATTGCATATTCTTATTTGATTGATTGGTTGAATGGGGCAGCTAACAATGGATTCCTGGTATTTCTCACGCCAGTATTACCATTACAACCTATTCTAGTCTAGTTTCCTAGTTTATATTATAATTTGAAGTCTAACAACAAACTAAGTTTTGTTTGGATTTTTTGACATTTAACCCATTCAAACACAATGACACTTTCTGACACCCCTCAAGAAAAACATAGGTTTTGGGAAAACATTGTGTAAAATGAATGAGGCTTTTTGACACCCCCAAGAGAAACATATTGGGTAAACATTGAGTAAAATGAAGAAATACTTGTTCTTTAAAAAGACAGTTGAAACTAGAGCTGTCGCCCTCAAGGGCTGACGAGAATACCCCCCACACTGCTAAAAAGGCTTTTCTATGAAGGAGTGGAATTTGAAGCTGTTTAATCACATGCATGTCATGGTGGATGAACATTGCCAACCCTCCACCTCTTTCTGATTTTGTGTTTGTTGCTAGAGTTGACTGATTAGGAAAGGTTGGTCAATATGAGCCTATGTTAAAGAAAACTGTGTGAGGAGATGATGACACAAAATTATATCCACGAAAAGTCAATATGAGCCTATGTTAAAAATTTGACTCCCGGGGGGCGGGGTCAAATTTGACCTCAGGAAATAAACCGTTCGATATTTTGTAAAGGTCAACAAGATGATGTTACTTACCAAATTTGGTAACTCCCCTTATGGTTACTGAGTTTTGCAATTTTAAATTTTGACTACTCCCCCCCCCATTAAAAAGTTCAAAATGGCATAACTCTGAAACTAACGACTGGATCAAGATGAAAATTGCAGGTGCACAACTTCATATGATAGGAAACAACCTGATAAAATTTCAGCAAAATTGGTAAAAAAATGTGGGAGGAGAAGAGGACACAAAATTATGTCCACGGACAGACGGACGGACAGACGGACGGACGGACGGGCAGACAACCTGATTCCAGTATCCCCCCCATAACTTCGTTGTGGGGGGTATAAAAAAATTAATAAAAATCATAAAATTGAAAATGTCATCTGCAACTCCTTTCAATTTGGACCAGTCTAGAATTTTACTGTAATTGGTAGCAAAATAAAGAAATTCATGAAGTAGAGCAGTAAGAGTATTGAAGTCAATGCACAATGTGTTGAGACCTTATTGATTATTGAAAGAAACCATGAATTCACAGGAAGATATCTCTAACTAGTCCAGTAGAAATAGGTTACAGATGACAACGTTATTTTGATGAGAATCTAAAATCTTTATTTTTCTGGGTAGAAAACATTTTGGTAATGAAGAAGTTGCTTCTTACAAGCAAACAAGAGGACCATGATGGTCTTATATCGCTCCCCTGAGTATGATGGCTTAAGGCTTTATGATACATTAAAACCCCTCCTTAAGACCATCACGGAAATACGGCATCCCCATAATACAACTGAATTTTGGCAGAACGGATTTTTTTTGTTCTTTCTATCAATGGTCACAAACCCCACTAAAACGGGGACCCTACTATTCCGAATCACAACCACTTAATTCAGTACAAACTCCAGATGATACTCTAATTTGAACCCCACTAAAAAGACCAGCAATATTACACCTGAGGACCAACTATTCTAATTTCACACATTACAAGAGCGATTCTAATTGGGTTCGAACACATTGCCAATACTGTATTGGATTTTTGATTATGTCATAATAAACCTTTATTATGTTTGGTGTCATTTTTATTAAAAAGATTAAATTAAAAGTTTGGTCTTGTATATTTTGTCACGGTTTTCACCTGAGTAATTAAACTGAAAATGAAAATGTGTCCAAGCAATTGTGATTGATTTGTTTATGGCATTCTGGGTCGGTCTTAGCTGATTAAAATTTGGTTTGAACTTAATTAGTGTTGCTATTCACATCAAAGAAGATATCATATTAATAATTTCATACTATGAACCTGTATTTATCTGTATTTATACATAGATTTCCAATCAGATCAAAATGGAGAAAAAATAGAGAAAAGACTAAACTTTTTACAAGACAAAAGATTTTTTGTAATACATTTTTAAGATTGTTTTGTTGTTTGAATGTAAAGTTTATTTCCAAATAAATAACAAATATGAAATAAACATCCACATCTTCTTCTTAATTAGCCAAATGACAACTCAGATGACAACAGCTAAAAATACAACCAGGATTTCATACAACTGAACCTTGGTAATAAGACCACCCGATATTAAGACCACTTTCAAAAAGTACCACAAGTGGTCTCATTTAGGGGTTAAATACAAAATATCAAAGCCCTACACCTAATTATTTTGAAGAAGATTTTTACCTTTAATCCTAGGTATATTGAAGATCCAACCATTTAGAGCTAATTTCCAGAGTAGGGTAATTCTTTGAGGTAATTTGGTAGAGGGTCAATAGGCATTGATACATACTAAATATCAAAACTATAGGCCTAATGGTTTAGGATGATCAGATTTTCAAAGATATCCTTCTTAATTCCTTTCTAAAATATCAGATTGCACCAAAAATGGCACAATTCAGTAATTGATTGAAAGGGTCAATGGATATAGATACATAACAAATATTAAAGCCCTAGGTCTCATGCAGGGCTCCGGAAATTTGGAAATCTAAATCGGTCCAGGACATTGCCCCCCCCCCCCCCCCCGCCGGCAACCCGCCCTCCCCCCTATGCCGACAAAAAACAAATACCCCGCCTTTTTTCACCTTCCCTGTAGTAAAAGGGTTCATCATTCATTCAGTAGTTGCCTTCTTTTTCAAATGTTCCGAAGATGATTATAATCTTCAACAAGTGGAAGATAGATGAAAACAATTGACAGATCCTACTTTCATTTTGTTTTTGAAAATTCGGCTGAGTATAAATTGCAATTTCGGCAATGTACAGCAGTCCACGAAATTCCAATATGTTGTAAAATTAGATAGACAAAAATCATATTATTAATATTTCTGGGTTTTACAGAGTACCGCCGATTTAAATTAATGTAAAGATATACTATTTCATTTTCAAAAGCTAGTTATCCAAAGTTCTGTTAATTTAACACAGTCATGTCGATTTTCTCTCAAAACGAGTGTCTGTTGATGGAAAATCACAGCTGCCGTCACAAAAATGTCGGGTCAGTCCAGTCTACCCCATGGGATCACAGAGTCGTGTTGTACATCAAAAAGACCGACGAGACAAACTCGAGTGGGTAGCCCACATGTTGCACTATTTTCCCAGAGTAGAACTGTGCATAAATCTCGGTCATTTATTAATTGTAGATGATTTCCGCTTTATTATTCGAACGTTTTCCACCCCTGAAGTAAGATTTAATTTTATTGACGAAACTAGAGAAATTATTAAGCTGTCGTTTCCGTTTATATTTTAATTATCTGTATCTGCGGATTTCCAATGATTGTTAGAGTTCTATCGGCTATGTTCCTTACCGTGAATGGAAAACTATGAAACAGATATTAACGATGTGACTTTTTTTTTATAAATTTCAAACCCGGTCTCACTCGCTAACTTGTGATAAATTAATTTCATAAACGCGTTGTGCTGAGCTATTCCGACTTTGTACGAAGGGAAACTGAAGCCTGCTCGTGTCACGATTTATATATGCATCCCATGTTATAGTAAAAGATATAAGTTTCACGAGTAACGGCAATTCAAATCGACGCAGTATTAGATGTACGTGTATAAGTCAGACCGATTCTCTTTTGCAAATAGTTTACAAAACTCGATACCCGAAGTTCGGTCAAGCGTGAAACTGCAAATTAGGTCCACTTGCAGATGGCCATAAGACTGACTGGCGGGTAAACTGATTATCGATTTTTGGCACTTTTGATTATCTCTTAATCTGCAGGTAACGTGTGAAAACCTTGAATTATTTCGGTTTCAAGAGGATTTTGATAGATGGTGGGCAAGTTTATCAATATTTGAACGTGATTATTGATGAAAATTTCGGACCGATTTAGGTGTAATTTTTGGAATTCCAATGGGTCTGGCAATTCAAAATTCGGTCCAGACCGGCAATTTATCGGATTTCCGGAGCCCTGGTCTTATGGTTTGGGAGGAGAAGATTACCAAAGATTTCTTTTAACTTCTTTAATACTATTTCAATCAGGGATCACACAGAAAAGGGCTAATTTTCAGAGTACGGTAATTCTTTGAGGTATTTTGGTAGAGGGTCAATAGACATTGATACATATAAAATACTAAAGCTGTAAGCCTTATGGTTTGGGAGAAGAAAATTTCCAAAGATATCCTTTTTCATTTCTATGTAAAACAAGAGCCATGTCAGACATGACCATACCCTGCCGTAAAAGCTTGATAGTAAACTGAAGCCAGTTAGATTTATGCTTCTTGTGCACTGCATTTCTTTTCAATGAGTTCGATTATAGCTATTATACTTTCAGAGATATGCTCTGGACAAAATCTAAGTCTTCTCCTCAATGAGATCTATCCACCAATAAAGTTTCAAGTTGATAGCTATCATACTTTCAGAGTCTTAAACAAATAAAGGGCAATAACACCAAAATTATGCAAGCAAGAGTTGTGAGTCTTTTGCACTGCACTTCTCCTCATTGAGATCTATCCACCAATAAAGTTTCAAGTTGATAGCTATCATACTTTCAGAGATATGCTATGGAAAAAATCAAAGTCTTTAAAACAACAAAGGGTAATAACTCCAAAATTTTGCAAGCAAGAGTTGTGGTTCTTTAGCACTGCACTTCTCCTCAATAGGATCTATCCACCTATGAAGTTTCAAATTAATAGCTATTATACTTTCAGAGATATGCTTTGAACTCTGTCCTAGAGAAAAGAGGTGTTTTTTTATTTCATCCACTTTTCTTTGAATCTAGATCAGTCTAAAATTTTGTCATTTGGTCACAGATTAATCTAATACGGACAACACAAATCCAGATTGGTCAAAATTTTTAATGGTATCACATGATGTTATTTTGTTGGGTAATGGGAGTATTATGCCCTGGTGTCATAAATCAAAGTACTGAAAGTACTGAAAGCTAGCAAAGCAAAAAGATTTAGAAAATATTGCCCTTGTTAGGTAGAAAACATTGTGGACAGTGTAGAAATTGCTTGTTACAAGTAATTTCTTAATTGTCCACAATGTTTTCCAAAGCTTCTTTCTTGAGATGGTTAAAAAGCAAAATTGAGTGGCAATGGGATAAATAGCATGCTTTTGATGTTCACTACAATTTGAATAGAGTTTGCAATATTACTGAAAAACATAAGAACTTTTTTTTATGGCATAGGCATTCCATGGATTTGGTAGTTAAGCCTCAAGTGGCAGTTTGCACTTGTTGAACTTTAAGAAGACCTGAATTTTGTCTGTTAACATAAGCTATCAAAGCTGACGCTTTGCTAGCTAAAAAGCCAGTATTGACCAAGAAAGTAAGATTTTACATCAACAACACAAACAATTAAACCTTTCCTGTACAAACCCAGGATTTTATGTCCCTGTGATTTTATACTTGAGAAAACATTGTCACAAGCAATTTCTTCTTTTTTCACAATATTTTCTACCCTACTGAATGGTTATATTTCAAATAAAATCAACTTTGAATTTTTGTCTGCAAAACCTTTGAATTTGGACATGTCTAAAATTTCATAAAACAGGAAAGGGTTAAAGGACAATGACAAGTTCCAAGGCTTTAGTACTAATTTGAAAGGGGGAGAACATTTTTTCCTCCTTCTGGATTCATGGGTCAGAAATAAGGAAGAAGTCAATGAACTGATGTTTCATGCAAAATATCAAGGCTTAGGAGATGAAGATTTTGAAAGATTATTTAAAAATTTCACTTTCGTTGCGATGGCCACCAGAGTTTTTATCGGATATCAATCTTTTAGCTATTTTTAAAGGGGACCACCTAAGGAACATTTCTGCCAAATTTGGTTCAAATTGACCCAGTGGTTTGAGAGGAGATGTTGTTTAAAAATCGTTCTTTATTTCTATATAAACCCCACCCCCCTTGGGCTCGGCCCCTTGGGCCCCAAGAGTCATAACTTTAGCTATTTTGAAATAAGTCAATATACTGATGTTTCATACAAAATATCAAGGCTCTACGCCTTCTTAGTCAGGAAGAGAAGATTTTTAAGTGAAGTCTGATCTTGGTCTACACCTTCTGCTTGTACTTTTCCTGCCAGAATTGTTTATGAAAAATGACTTCAAAAAGAAATATTGATTTTTGAACGACAAGTTCTATTAATGTTTTCCGCCCTTTGATTTTACAGCAATTCAGTAAGGTTAGAGTGTCAAAACTCTGGTTTGTGCTCCAAACATGAGCCCTGATTGTGTCACAAACCATTAATTGTCTTACAACACAGGTCAACCAAGTGCTACATTTTTCTTTTTGAAAACAAGATTAAAACTGACAAAGTCAAAGTCTGTATAATGCAATTTAAAAAAACAAAAACATGACTACCTTTTAAAACTGTTCAAAGAAAAAAAGTTTTTCAATCTTTTACTGTTTTTCAAAATTTTGGGTTTGTCTGAATTCAAAGGGGTACCAGACAAAATAGTAAAGTAAGTACAATTCAAGAAATGAAACCATCCAGTATGAAAGAAGATATTGTGGGAAAAGAAGAAATTGCTTGTAACAATTGTGATAATTTCTAAAGTATAACATCACAGGCATGAAAAATCAAGGTTTTCACGAGAAAGGGTTAAACCATTATGTTTCTATCCATTCAGTATACATGTATATAGAGAGGCTGTAGGCATTTAATCTTGCTTTGAGTCTACTCCATAAATTAACTTACCAACACAGTTATCACATAGACTACAGTGAGACGCCCTGGGAGGACGAAATATTTTACAAGTAAAACAGTACTTCAGCTTGACAACTTGACCACGTATCACCACCTCTTTTGTACGTGGGGGCGGGCGGTACTGTCCAGGTACACCAGAATTAGGGATTTCTGAAATAAACATGGACAAAATAACGAGAGCAATTCTCAACAGTCAATCATGAAATTTATCTTTGATGTTTTATCATTTAAGAATGTAATATGATATTGGCTTAGGTATCAGACAGTTCTATGTTTAAAAAAAATGTCCTTTTATGACAATTTTTCTGATTTAAAAAGAATATGTTAACTTATACTAGATTAATCCGAATTGGAGGGAGTTGCAGACAACAATTTAAAGTTCATGAAATTTTATATTTAATTGATTTTCTGGGTAGAAATCATTGTGGAAAATGAATAAATTGCTTGGTTCAAGCAATATCTTCATTTTAGACAATATTATTCCAATTATTTTTTGGGGGGAGGGGGCAAAAGAAAGCATCATCATATGAAAATGGGTTGATATTTTCAGTCTAGGTGCATAAATTGGTACGCATTTTATTAGTGCACTGTTAGCTATTGCCTTGGCCAAGTTCTTATTTTGAACAGCTAACTTTGAAGTAATTGAGTTTTTTTGTTCTTTTTTTCATAACTTAAAATGTTGTAGTAACATGGATTCAAAATACTTCAATGATATAGGTATTCAATACAATGTAGCAAAGATAATGAACCAACAGCATTAAGTTATGGAAAGTTTTCTAGCTGGAATTTTTTAGATTGTATTTAACCCATTTCCACATGACAGAATTTCAGACTTGTCCAAATTGAAAGAGGAAACAGATGAAAAAAAGTTGTATTGAATTTAAAGATAAGTGCTATATGAGGAAGAAAAAAATTGTAAGAAAACAAGAAATTGCCATATAAAAGCATTTTCTTTTCTTATAACGTTTGCCTTAGCTATATTTTTTTAACAAGTAAAAATGTGGGATTATGTGATAATAAGTTCCAACATTCTCACACAATGATCCGTTCTGATGCCCTCAAGATAGAAAGGTTCTGAAAATATTATGGAAAATGAAAAATTGCTCATTACAAGCTGTTTCTTCATTATCCACAATGTTTTCCAACCTAACAGATAGAGACTTTTGAAATTTTACCTACAAAATATTGTTGTCTGCAACTTCTTCGAATTTGGACAAGTCTACTTTATATAAAAAACATTTACAGGTTAATTGCTATCTCTGTACCAACCCATTAGTCTCTCAATATATGCAGCCTCGTCTGGTACAACATATGATATAACACTAAGGTCACTGAAAGGGGTTAATTGCTATCTCTGTACATACCTATTTGTCTCTCTATATCTGCAGCCTCATCTGGTGTAGCTCGTGGTATAACACCAGGGTCACTGAAACTAGTCCTGAACAATGTAGCCATAACAAATATGAACAGGGCTCCCCCAAATGCAGGTATAGCAGGAGTCACATGAACAGCCAAATAGGGACAACTGAAATTAGAACAATAGATGTCTGTTTACCTAACTGATCCCCTGAAAGGTTTAAACATGATCCCATCTTTTGACACCCATCAAAAAAAAAAAGGTTTGGAAATATTGTGAGTCAAAGGACTGAAGGTCCTGAATGTCCCCATGATCCAGATTGGATTACAATTTAATTATTTATTATTATTGGGAAAGAAACTAAAACATCTGAGTAACATATTCAATTTTCAAGGGAATGTAATTGTATCAGACTTTTTTAACCCATTCACTCTTCTCCTGCAGAATAAAAGCCTTATCTGAATTTGCATTAAAATCAAAGGCCTGAAAGCACTGGGAGCACTAGTTAATGGTCAAAATCAATTTTAGAAACTAATTACATAAACAACTCTGGATTAAAGGAGACAAACAGGAGGTGTAGACTAAGTGTAGACTAAGATCAGACTGCACTTATGTGCAGGCTGATCTTGGTCTATACCATCTGCCAAAACCGGAATATTCTGGGTCAGCATGACAAGGGTTAACACACAAGAAAAATGAGAAGGAGCTGCTGACAACATTTTAATGTTTATGAAATTTTAGATATTTTCATCTTTCTGGGTACAAAAATTTCAAAGTTTGCACAGATGGATTTCAGCTAGTGTAGATAAAAAATTGAAAACATTTCTTTAGGTAAAAGAATAATTTTTTAAATCAGAGACTCTTAAACCTTTGGCAAGGAAACTTATGACACTCATAGTTAAGGCCCTGGGATCCCACTTTGTGGAAGTCCTCTGAATAGTGCTGATTAAAGCAGTTTAATGTGGATAACAAACTGTACATATTAAAAGTAGACTGCCTACAAGTTATGAACAATTTCTGATTTAATCCTTTCCTGTTTGAACATTTTTTAGACCTGTCCAATTTCAAAGGTTTTTCAAACGACAATTTATATTGGGTTTAATTTGAAAAATAACCATTCAGTAGGGTAGAAAATATTGTGGAAAAAAGAAGAAATTGCTTGGAACAAGCAATTTCTTCTTTTCCCACAATATTTTCTCAAGTATAAAATCACAAAGACCTAAAATCCCGTGTTTGAACAGGAAAGGGTTAAGCAATTAGGTACTGATCTGACGTCATTCTTGCCACAGGCTTATGTACAGGGAGGTATACTGACTTCCGTTGTTAACTACTGCCCACTCTCAGGGTGCCCATTCACGTACTGCAGTACGTATTTCACGCACAATTACTCGGTTTACCTACAAATCTTACACCAAGATGTGCATGAATGTACAGAAAATTAAATGAACGTAGAAACAAAAATGTCATTACGTGTGTTTGCATTTTTAATCATTGCATATTAAACGAGAAACTCTATGTAGGTATTTTTAAAAAAAAAAACACCAAAAATTGCAAGCAAAGTAAAACAAAATCGCATCGGGAGCAAGTGATTTCCCTTTCATGCGACAGGAACCATCGGTTGAGGTTTTCATCTAGAGATTGGGTGGAACAAGCAGTTGGAAAAGTTCGTATAATGAGGATCCTGCTGGCCTCACCATTTTGTTTTGAAATAAGTCCAAAGTTGCGCTATTTTCAAATAAAACGCAAGGTATTTACGTGTTTTGGCGAGAAACTAACAAGAATTCATACCATAGAATTTGATTTTGAAATTGGTTTATCTCGTAAGTTCGGTTGTACATGTAAGTCAGATGTGACAAAATGGAGCCGTTCATTTAACATTGTAGTTTTGTTTTAGCTACTTAATTTGCTGTCTGCAAAATGTCATAACAAAACCTTTTCTATTTCTCCACAAATGGTGACCTTTGAACAGTAATAAGGCCATTTGATATTTTCTGTACCAGAATTGTTTCAATACCAGAGTTTGAGCTAATAATGAGCTGACATCCCCACCCTCGTAATTAACTTGTTGTTTAGCTTTTGCTCTCATATCCCATTCAACCCTTCCAAAATCCAATAGTTAAGAAAAAGTGAATTGTCGCTAATCAGCTTTTCAAAAAAAGTTTGCTATCCCTCTCTCTAAATTTATCTTAAACTTGCACATGACGTATGGCACTTATTTACTGATTATTAACAAAGTATATAACCAAAACATTGTCATTTGGTAAAGGGTTCAGATTCGTACATGTACCCCTAAAATGAAAACCTGGTGGGCATGCTGCACTCTGGAGACATCTGATTGGTGACTTGAAGACTCTAATCTGATGAGAGAGGCAAACAGGAAGATAGCACTTCTTTGACTGCACTATGAACTGTTGGAAGTGGCAGACTTGTTTATATGAACAGTTTCAGACAAATATCCAAAACTACCAGTCTACCAGCAAAACCTAGGACCAAACTGTTGACTACAAGTTAGACCAACACATTTAGATTCTAAGCACCGCAAACCTGATGGGTTGACACTAAAAGTTTTCCTTGGAAAAGGGCTTTACTTATTACTTGATTTTCTGGGCCGAATTACAACATGTTCATTTCATTCACCTCTATCTAGATATTGTACCTATACAGTGGCGCATACATTGACTCTAGATTTTCCCTTATCTGTTATCTATGAGGCATTTAAGACTTTATATACTCACTCAAATCCAAAGAACAGGCCACATGTGGCAATAATAAGGGTACAGGTGAAATAAAATATCCCTGTATGTCGAGCCATCATTATCCGTCCATTACAGCAGAACTTGTTTTTACCAGGGAAAACCTCCCATTTCCTCACTTTTTTGGTCATCGTTGACTCTTTTTTCACTGGGGTCTCAAATTGAACGGGTTGATACGAAGCGTCTCTCATTACCGCAGTTCAACGTTGGACCCATATCCCGGGCACACTTTTATCAAGACAACAGCGGTTCTAACTTTTATCAGCTTCAAATAAATGAGTAATTTCAGCTAATTTATGAGAGATTGTTTATTATGTCAGTGAAACGAAAATAATGAATGTATTCACATAATTAATGCGCATGCGTACAAATTTTTCCGGTCCCGGTTCCTGCTTTTATCAAGAAATGGACCATTAGCCTCTAACAAGGAAGGAAACCAAATCTTATTGGAAGAACTTCATTTTATTAATAGAAAGTAAACCGAACAAATTCCAGATCATCTATTTTATTGTGTAATATGAAATAGGGACTTAGGTTAAGCGTTTAAAGCGAACGTAATCCTAGTCACAAAGGCCCTGTTTAATTCTTCTTTATATGACCCCCTAAATGAGATTTACAATTAACCACTTGCTGAGACTTTAATGGACTTATCTGATAAGGAATACATTTTTTTAATCTTGTACCTATTTTGTTTCTGTAAAATCAGTGCCTAGAATGATATAATAACAATACATCTATAAAAAGACAAACGGTTTATTTCCCTCTAAGGAAAAAAAGTTTAGATATTGTGATAAAATGGGGAAATCAGAAAAATCAGCACTTAAATTTCTCTGCTTTTTTTACCTTGTCTATCCCAGTTATTTCCGTTTTTTGCTTTTGATGTATTGTAATAACATATACACTTTCAAAGCTAATTGCCTTATCTTAAAATCACACCAGGGGGGTAATCATCTTGGCCATTGATGACCATGGTCAAAATTTGTCAATATTATGCAATAGCTGTACCTTAGCTAAATATTGATGAGAATTTGATAGAAACCAAAGTAAAGGTTTTTTTTTTTTTTTTTTTTTTTTTTTATCTTATAAATTTTTATGCCTTTGATGTTTTTAATCAATTTAGAATTATAAATGAAAAGTGACTAAGTTGCAGAATGCTGGATTGAATGTAATTGGAAGAAATTTACATGCATTATTTTTTTATAAATTAAGGGGTTAAACAGTTTCTTCAAACATTGTGGCAAAGTAAGAATTTCTAGTAAAATACTTTTTCCATTTTGATTTATTGCCTGGCTTAGAATATGGTGTATTTCCTGAATATTGTAGCAGTTTTTTAAATCAAAAAGTTTGATTTACCAAAAGAGAAAAAGTGTATAAATTTTCAGACAAAAGAGGAATCAGACAAATCAATAATTAAATAAATAAAAGAAAATCCTTCTTTATTTGACACACCCCCCAAAATGAGATATACAATTAACCACCCGCTGAGAACTTAACGACCTTATCTGATAAGGAAGCTATATACAGTATACAAGGGATTAAATTTGCTGTATTACTATGGATAAGTGTGGCATATATTTGCACTTTCTTTGTAGCTAATTTTTCTCTTGAAATAAATTTTGAATTTTATTTGGTTATAATTGTTAACGAATAATTAGTCCTCATTTTTAAGACTTTTTCAAAGTGGAGGAGACAGTTAAACTACAAAATATCAAGCTATTGATATTTTAACAGATCACGAATAGCAAAAGGAATAATATGGATTGACAGCATTGAGAAAAGAGGAGAAAACACAGATTTTTCTGATTCCCCTTTCGTCTCAATATTTCAACACTTTTTCTCTTTTATTAAACGGAACTCTTTTAGTTTGTTAACTGCTATAATATTATTATAATTGATGTCCTGTCATGAAATACTTCAATATTCTAGGACAGGAGATAAATCAAAAGGTAAAAAAAAGTATTTTTACCAGAATTCTTACTTTACCACAATGTTTGAAGAAACTGTTTAATGGCTTAAATTACAAAAAGAAGTAATGCATGTAAAAAATTTTCAATTACAATAAATTCAGCAATCTGCACTTTTCAATTAGTAATTTGTCATTGATTTGAAATTTTAAAGGCATAAAAAAATGATAAGATAAAATTTAACAAAATTACTTTATGTTGTTTTCTACCAAATTTTCATCAGCATAAAGCCAAGGTGCAGTTATTTCACAATATTGATAAATTTTGAACATGGTCATCAATGAAATACAAGATGATTAACCCCCTGGTGTGATTTACAGATAAGGCAGTTAGCTTATCAGTAGGGGTCCAACATACACAACATTCCTTAAACTAGGTCTTTAAAGGCCTAGTTTAATCCTTTTTTATTTGACCCCCCCCCCCCAATGATATACAATAAACCACCCACTGAGAATTTAACGACCTTATCTGGTAAGGAAGCTATATACAGTATACAAGGGATTAAATCTGCTGTATTACCATGGATAAGTGTGACATATATTTGCACTTTCTTTGTAGCTAAATTGTCTCTTGAAATTAATTTTGAATTTTATTTGGTTATAATTGTTCATGAATAATGAGTTCTCATTTTTAAGACTTTTTCAAAGTGCATGAGTCGTAAAAATACAATTTATTAAGCTATTGACATCATAACAGATCAGGATTAGCGACAGGAATATTTGGATAGACAACATTGAGAAAAGAGGAGAAATCATTGATTTTTCTGATTTCCCCTTTCGTCTCAATATTTCAGCACTTTTTCTCTTTTATCAAATCAAACTATTTTAGTTTGTAAAACTCTTTAGGAAACACTTCAATATTCTAGGCCAGGAGATAAATGAAAAGGGAAAAAAGTATTTTTACCAGAATTCTTACTTTACCACAATTTTTGGAAGAAACTGTTTAACAGCCTAAATTACAAAAAAGTAATGAATGTAGATATCTTTCAATTACATTATATCCAGCAATTTGTAATTAAGTCACTTTCATTTGGTAATTTGACATTGATTTGAAATTTTAAAGGCATAAAAAATGATAAGATAAAATATAAAAAAACTAACTTTACTTTGTATTCTATCAAATTCTCATCAGCATAAAGCTAATGTGCAGCTATTGCATAATATTGACAATTTTTGACCATGGTCATCAATGGAATATATACAAGATGATTAACCCCCTGGTGTGATTTACAGATAAGGCAGTTAGCTTATCAGTAGGATTCCAACATACACAACATTCCTTAAACTAGGTCTTTAAAAATTGCTTTCAAAAGAAACACCAACAGCAAACAGCCTAATGATTAAATCGATCTTTAATCGAGCCCAAATTTTTTGTATAAGATGACATTTCATAATTCATGAAATGGAAAATATACTTTATATTGTATGCTTACTAGCGAGAGGGCAAGTATGAAAACGTCTCAGTGGGGAATGTCTAAATATCATATCGGTTGAATGCAAGGGACATCAAGAATACTTTAATTTGAATCATGGTAGTTATTTACACCCGCTATGTCATGTAGGTTTTCTGAATAGAATCTTGTATCTTGACCTAGACTTCTTAGTGTATTGAAAATATTTAAACTGATTAATAAAATTAGAGAAAAAAGATAACAATAATAATTATTATTATTCTACCTTCAATGGAGTGTTCAATGTACGCAAATCAAGTTCACCATACACTATTTATTTTCATTTTCAAGTGACAGCTAGGTCAGCAAGAATCCAATACCTGTAAAGCTTTGAAACTCTAAGTTAGGTTCACCTGATGTCAATATTTCGAGAATGACAGGATCTACGAAAAGTGGCGACAAAAATATTCAAGAAGAATCGCGATTCCTGCAGGTTGCGAAACGAAAGGGTTGGTGATCAAGATGGATTCGATCTATCTATATACTGCCCAACGGTGACCGGTCAACTCGGCCCATTTTCAACTCGGCCCTTCGGCAACTCGGCCCAACGGTTTCATTGACTGTGTTTGCAGACCATTTCAAAAAGTTGAATACTGTTGTTGCCGATGATTCTAACATGATACCAGAAATTGACCCATCTAATGTTTCGGAGTTCAACTCTGAATTAAACTGTCAAATTACTGAAGATGAAGTCTTAAGGTGCATAAATAATCTCAAACAAAATAAGGCTTGTGCGTCTGATCTAATTTTGAATGAATTCCTAAAATTTTCCCACACTAAAATGCTATCTGCCTACACAAAGTTATTTAACTTAGTTTTTGAATCTGGTTTTATACCAGAGGAGTGGTCTCAGGGGATTATATCCCCTATTTACAAAAATAAGGGTGACAGAGGTAATCCTGATAACTACAGAGGAATCACTATTTTGAGTTGCTTTGGCAAGTTATTTACAGCTGTATTAAATGATAGGCTAAACCGGTATCTCGAAAATATGAACATACTATGTGAAGAGCAAGCTGGCTTCCGCAAACAGTATAGCACAACTGATCACATTTTTAACCTTAAATGCTTAATTGACCTTTATTTATACAGAGGTAAAAAATTATATTGCGCTTTCATTGATTATAAGAAAGCATTTGACTCAATTAATCGTTCTTATCTATGGCAAAAACTTATTTCCCATAATATTGATGGCAAAATGTTCAGAATTATCCATAGTCTATACGCCAATGCAAAATCTTGTGTCAAATCCGGAATTATCAAGTCTGCATCATTTTCAAGTAATATAGGTGTCCGTCAGGGAGAAAACTTATCCCCAGTATTGTTCTCGTTATTTCTGAATGATTTGTCAGAATTCATCTCCCACGCTTATGATGGTCTCACATATGTTAATGATATTGCGAAATTCCTGTTAAGCAATGAAGAGGTTGAAGTCTATTTCAAATTATACATTTTACTGTATGCCGACGATACTGTTATTTTTGCTGAATCTGACAGAGAACTACAAGCTGGTTTGAACGCAATGTTTTTATATTGTAAGTCTTGGGATTTGGAAGTTAATCCTACAAAGACTAAAGTCACTATTTTCTCTAATAAAAAACTGCAACAACAGCCTATCTTTACTTACAATGGTCATGAACTTGAAATGGATGATAGTTTTGTTTATCTTGGAGTACAGTTTTCTTACAATGGTCGCTTTCTTTCTCATAACAGAAGACTAGTTGACCGTGCTCGTAAATCCATGTTTGCTGTCCTTCGTAAATGTAGGAACCTCAATTTACCTATAGACCTTCAACTTCAACTATTTGATTCTTTAGTTTCACCAGTGTTACTCTATGGCTCAGAAGTAACTGGGTTTGAGAACTGTGCAATCCTTGAAAAACTATGTCTTGAGTTTTATAAAATAATACTTAAAGCCAAGAAATCTACACCAAACATTATATTATATGGTGAACTTGGACGTTACCCAATTGAAATTTTTGTTAAATCTAGAATGATTGGTTTTTGGCAAAGAATTATAAATGGTAAGCATGACAAGATTTCCCATAAACTTTATGAGATTTTACTTAAGATGCACGAGGAGAACTATTTTCATTCTAAATGGCTGTTAAGTATCAAAAATATTTTGCAAGAAACAGACAAGTTTCAATTCTGGCTTAATCAAAATTTATGTATCCCTAAAGGTATTTCAAAAGCTGTCAAATTAGCACTTATTGAAAATTATAAGGAACTATGGGAAAGCTCTGTTTATGAATCGTCTAAATGTCTTAACTACAGAATCTACAAACATTCTTTGGGGTGCGAAAAGTATTTTAATATTTTGCCGATTGATCTAGCTCTTTCATTTTTTCATTTTCGATCTATGAATCATAGATTCCCCATTGAATGGGGTAGATTTCTAGGTACTGCACGTGATGACCGAATATGTGAGCTTTGTTTTTTGAACAAACTTGGTGATGAGTACCACTATCTTATGGAATGTACATATTTTGAAGATTTAAGAAAGAAGTATTTGCCAAGAGATCTGTACAAAAAGCCTACGAATATTATTAAATTTGAAAACATTATGGGTACATGTGATTGTCATCTTCTTTTCAAGATCTCAAAATATTGTAAGGTTGTGCTTAAAACTTTTCTTGAAATATATAATAACATTTAACCTTCTTGGAAAGGATTGTAGTTTTAGTTGATCAGACTTTGGCTCTCTAGTCAGTGAATTGAAATAAGTGATATATGTAGAACACTTTTTAACACTTGAATATATTGTATTGATTCGGGTACTTGGCTGAAAGCTTCAGCCTTTTTAACCCTTTCCTGGTCAAACCCTGATTTTACGTGGCTGTGATTTTATACTTTAGAGGGAGTTGTGGAAAAGGAGGAGGTTGCTTGTAGCAGGCAATTTCTTCTTTTCCCACAATATTTTCTACCACATAGGATTGTTTGATATCAAATTGCATTCCATTTTCATTGTCGTCTACAGTCTCTTTCAATTTGGACAAGTCTATACTTTCCAAAAACAGGAAAGGGTTAACCTAAACATGTGGATGGTGTGGGACCTTTGTGGGTGTGCATATTCTTTACATAACTGGTCCTGGGCCTGTACTGGGATTATCAATCCCCTTTTTTTTTCTAATGATTGAGTCTTAGACCATATACACGTACGTACATCTCTACAGGATCAGTTCAAGATTTTGTTATCTGTTTAGTTGTTAATCAAGTTAAATTAAAAGACTAGTCCTACTCTTGCTGTTTAGCTCTAACATTTTCAAGTACCAATTTTTCCTTGCTTACGTACAAATTCAAACTTCAAGGTTGGAACAGTCAGAGAGATTTAGTTGTCTAACAACAGGCTATTTGGTAATAGAGTTTGTAAGATTACCAAGCGCCTTTTATATCAAGTTTCATAGTGAACCAAGAGATTATCTTCCTCACAATTATGGCTAGATGTTAGTTTTTGATATGCATTGTTTGTAACTTTCCTCAGTTATGATGTTCATGTATTTTTTGACTTGTGCCCCAGTTAGGGGCGAGAGTCGATAATAAAATCTTCTAAATCTTCTAAATCTTCTAACTCGACCCAAATCTTATTTCATGTTAAAACAATTTTAACATTGATTATTACAATTATTACGAATACAAAAATATTCAATTATTATTAAGTTGGAATGAAATTTACGTATGCTTCACCTGCAGATTGAAAAGTTAAATTGAAATTTAACCGTCATTTAAATTGCACATATTCAAACAATGACTCGATATGATTATATTAAAAACACAAAATACATGTAATGTATTTAAAGATATTCTAGATAAACATAGTAAGGTAATAATGCATCATTTTACCAAACTTAAGCATATTCTAAGAATTATGATATATTTTACTATAGATAATATTGGGGCCGAGTTGACCGGGCTGAGTTATTCGAAGGGCCGAGTTGACTGGTAACCCTGCCCAACTCCCCTTTCGGGTATTACTGGCAGGTGCTCGTCTGTCCTGTAATAAAAACTGTTAGTAATTGGTTAGGGTGCAAAATTTTAAAGTATTGTGAGTGTTAGATTAAAAGAGCTGATAAAACATATTTTGGTCATTCAGGGACGGCTAACTATCTGAAAAGAATCGAGACTCTTTTTGAACGCTGCAATATCAGTTTGCTGTACAATTGTTTCTGGTAGGCTATTCCATAGTATCACTGTGTAGGGAAAAAAAAAATATTTAAAGTAAGCTGCGTTTGTGTGGATCTGTCTGAAAGATGCTGTGTGCATATGTTGGGTGGTCCTCACTGGTCTTTTGAGATAAGCTGGTACTGGCACTGCAACAAAATTATTAACAATTTTATAAAACATGGTGACTCTGGAAATGTCTCGTCTATATTGAAGAGTTTCCAATCAAGCTCCTTCTGCATGCAGGTAACACTGTCATAATAAGAGTAATTATTTTGAACCCATCTTGCAGCTCTACATTGTACTTTTTCCACTTTGTTGATATAGATTTTTGTGTAGGGGCTCCAATGTTTCTCTGATCTTCTTATTTTTGGTCTGGTTGTTTCTGCGGAGAAAACCTAAAGTTTTACTAGCATGTGATGTTATATTGTCAATGTGTTTGTTCCAGGAAAGATCTCCAGATATTGTAACTCCTAGGTATTTGGCATTGTCCACATTGCTAACATACATGAATTTTAGTAGTGATCACTGGTGATTCAAAAATTTTATCACATTGCCAGATGACAAATTGAAAGAAGTTGCAAACAACAATATTTAGTTCATGAAATTATATTTATTAATTTTTCATTTTATTTATTTCTCCCTCTCTCCCTCCCTCTCTCTCTCTCTCTCTCTCTCCCTCTCTCTCTCTCTCTCTCTCTCTCTCTCTCTCTCTCTTTTTCTCTTTCTCTCTCTCTCTCTCTGGATAGAAAACATTGTGGACAATGAAGAAAATGCTTGCAAAAAGCAGTTTCTTTATTTTTTGTAATCTTTCCAAAGTAGGTTTGTCTTGAAATTGGTTAATAATCAACATGTATGATGTAAAACTTTCCTAGACATGGTGCATACTCACAAACAATCAAATACAGACTAAAATTACTTACCATTGCACTTCCCTACAGGACATTCTGGTTGGACAAGGATACAACTAATACAGGTCTTGTTGTCCTTCTTTAACAGAGGCCAATTAAGGGTACCCACATCCTTCCAATTCTTTAATGACTGCCTTGATGGACAAGTAGTAAAGGTGCTTGAATCTTGATCTGAAGGTCACAGGTTTGAGCCCAACTGTCAGCGGGGTTTGTTCATGGACTAGAAGTAACCCATTACCAGATCACTAAATTTCTAACTGGTCCAAATACAAAGAACTTGCAGGTGATAATTTTAGCTGATGGAGTTTTCGATATCTTCGTCTTTTTGGGTAGAAAACATCGTGGATAATTTGTTTGGCAAAGCTTTTTTCTTGGAGCATCAAAAAGTGTCATTGTGTGGGACAGGTTAATAGCCAGCCTCAGTCTACCAGTGGAAGCAAGAAAATTTCCAGTAATCTACACTTGAATTTGTATTTCATTGACATCTTATTTTTATCAGCTACTAATTTTCTTTATTATATCACCTTTACCCATTACCAGACGACAAAATGTTACTCTGGTCCAAATTGAAAGGACTTGCAGTCGACAATTTAAAGTATATGAAATTCTAGATATTTTCGACTTTCTGGATAGAAAACATTGTGAAAAATGAAGAAATTGCTTGTTTCTTCGTTGCAATTTCTCCGTTTTACACAATGTTTTCTGATCTGTTTTTCTTAAGAGGCGTCAAAAAGCGTCACTGTGTGGGAATGGGTTAAAGTAATAATCAAACTGCCAGTAATACCCGAAAGGGGAGTTAGGCAGTATATATAGATAGATAGATATAGATTGTTATAGTTTATACCAGAAAGATTGTTATATTTTAATGAAATTCAGCCATGTCTTCTAGAATGTATCTATTACAAATTCTTAGTTCCCCAAATCTGAAATCTAGAATTTCCCAAAATATAAAAGCTAATGCCTTTTTCCCAAATTTGAGTAGAAAAATCATAGTAATATGAAACAAACTGGTCATAAACAGAAATACTGTTGTGCCTTATCAAGACCATTTTTGTGGGAAACTTGATCAAAAGAATGAGTTGCAACTACAATTTAGAATGTCAGAATGAAATTTAAAAATATCCAAAAGAACTTGATAATATAATTATAACCTCCTGGTCAGCATGTGTCCTTTTTCTTCAAATAAAGTGGACATGTAAAAGTTTGAAAAGAAACAATTAATTGTCTTCTCGTAGGGGTACCTTCGTTCTATGGATTACCTTCGTTTTTTCTCATGTTATATTACATTACACTATTCAAGCTGTAGTTACAACATTTTAGTTGCCAAAGCAACATAAGTGCTTCACAAAAATGTAGGTATATGTGGGAGCTCTAAGTTCACTTGGATCTAAATGAATAATTTTATACAGAAAACATTGTGAGAAAAGAGGAAATTGCTTATAACAAGCAATTTCTCTTTTTCCCATGAAGTTTTCCAAAAACAGTCAACATATTTCTTCAGGGCGTCAAAAAGCTCTATTGTGTGGTAATTGGTTAATAGGGACTTCTATGTCTGTGATAAACCTGTCTTTTTTTCTCTTCCAGACTTTCTGTTCGGTGTTTGTGGAGCATCAGCCTTCCTTAGTTTTTGTTTTTCCTTATACAGAGTGCGAAGAACTGCACGCAAATACTCCAAACAGGTATGTATCTAAGAAATCTATTTACACCTGTCATTCACTGAAGATTATTTACGTTGTTCTTTTATGTCAAAAGATTTAGCATTGTCTCTCAGTCTTGAAACTTTACTCATTCCCATAGAATCCTACTATCTTATGCTCCTCATGACAAAAAGGTTTTGGAAAACATTGTGGAAAGTGAAGAAATTTCTTGTAACAAGCAATTTTTTCATTTTACATGATCTTTTCTTCCCAAAAAGACATAAAGAATTAAAATATCAAAAGCTTGAAATTGCTGTCTGCGACATCTCTGAATTTGGACCAGACTAAAATTTCATTGAGTGGAAATGGTTAAACATGTATTTCAACCTGATATTTTTTTGTTCAGCTCAGCATGATCAAATTTGATGATGAGGGTCATTATGGTAAAATAGAATGTCGGAGTTACAGTGGCTATATATTTCAAAAATACTTGTCTCTTTCTAAGCCATCAGTCATATAACATGTTATTTTTAACTTGACATTTCTTTGTTTAACTTACAAATATAAAATTTTATCTAATGAGTGTCAAAGTAAAATACAATGAATGTATGTCTGAATGAATGAGGCTGTATATTTCAGAGATGCATATGTTTTATCTTGCCAGGCATGTCTGGGTTACTGTAGCTATGAATATTACAGAAATGCTTGTCTATTTCCAGGCCATCAATCATACAACAACAGAAGTACCTGAGATGTTTGCTATGAAAGCTCTTACTATGGGAACAATTGTAGCTGTGTCTTCCTTCGGTCTTTTTTGGTGGTGTATCTTTAAATTGTTTGGAACGAGCAATGTAAGTATGGGATAATCCAAAACATATATTTTTGAGCTTCACTTGCTTTAGGCCAATGGGCTATTGCCATGGCATTGGGGCAGAGATGGGATGGTGTTTGCATCCACCTGTAAACTTTTTCTTTAAAAGTTTTCTCAAAAAGAACTAGCTGGATTCAATCAGAATTTCACAGGAATGATCTTTGATAACTCTTTACCAGTTCCTGCAAGAAATTTAAATCAGACAGCCTTTATTGGTTTGCAGAGTTTCTATTTGTTCAATAAAGATTTTAGATGAGTAACCTAGGTTCATCATGGACCTGTTCTTGCTTAGAATGGTTGTGGTGAGCAAGACATAGTTGCCACTATCACAAGTCGGTGAATGTGCATTAGTGTTTTAGTTACTGTGTTTGTGTGCCAGTCTGTCTGAATTTGTCCATGCCATTACTCCTTTATGGATTTCAAAATAATTTGGCATAATTATTCTCCATCACAAGAAGACGTGCCATTGGGAACATATTTTCAGATAATTCCAAGGTCAAGGTCACATTCAAGGTCAAACATTCAAATTGAGCTTGCTAGAGCACATCTCCTACACATTTGCATGGATTTCAAAATAATGTAGGACACCTGCTCTCCATCATGAGTATATGTGCCTCTTGAAACAAATTTTCAGATAGCTTCAAGGTCAAAGGCACACTTCAAGATAAAATATTCTTTGAGCTAAACATTTTCTCTTCCTAATTTAGACCAAACTTGGTAGAAATGTTCCATGTGTGACCCTTTCAAAAACTTGTTGCTGGAATTTTGATTGGGGCGTGGCAAGGCTTGGCTTATCAGAAATCATTTTATAATTCTGTAAACATCTTCTCTTAAACCACTTGGCCAATTTTGACCAAACTTGGCAGAAATGATCCCTGGGCAACCCTTTTCAAAAATTTTCAATGTAATTTTGATTGTGAGAAAATTTGGGGCATGGCAGGGATGGGCTTTTCAGACATAGAAGAATCATGAAATAATTCTTAAAAACATTCTTCCTAAACCATTGGGTCAATTTGGACTAAATTTGGCCGGAATGTTCTGTGGTTGACACTTTTGGAAACTTGTTCATGGATTTAAGATTTCTGAAAAAAAGGTTGGGTATGGCATCGCTTATCAGACTTAGAAAGAATCTTGAAATAATTCTATAAAAATCTTCTCCTAAACCACTGGGCCCATTTAGACATGACTTGGCACAAGAGTTTCTTGGGTGACCATTGGCAACATTTGTCATGAAATTTTGATTTTGAAATTTTGATTTTGCAAAACAATTGGGGTGTGGCAGGGCCAACTTATAAGATTGAGAGAAATCATGAAATAATTCTTTGAAAAACGAGCTTGGCAAAATGTTCTTTTTCAAATCTCTCTCTCTTTCTAGGCAGAAAACAATGTTGAGAATGCAGAAATTGCTTGTAACATGCAAGATCTTTGGTTTCCACATTGTTTTCTAAAACAATTTTCTTTACCCATTCCTACACAATTCTACCTTTTGACACCCCTCAAGAGAAAAGCTTTGGAAAAGCTTGTTTGCTGTTGAAAAGCTGGATTGAGTGGGAATGGTTCAATTCAAATTTCAGATATATGAGTTCCATGCCAAGCTGAGGACATATTTTCCTGAAAAAGAAAAGAAAGGAAGAACTGAGTTTGCTAATTTACGTGAACTTGCTGAGTATTTGATTAGTGAAGACAGGAAAGCAGAGTTGGAGAAAAAGAAAAAACTAATGGAGAATTCTGCACCAAAAGAAAGCTGATGGAATTCTTATAATATGTCTGAAATAAGGTATTAGTGAGGATGAAGATTGACACATTCCCATACTACGTTGCTTTTGTTGCCCCCAAGAAAAAAGCTTTTGAAAACGTTGAAAAATGAAGAAATTGCTTATTACAAGCGATTTCTTCATTATACACAATGTTTTCTACCACAAAAGTTTAAGAAAAAAATCCAAAATTTCATCAACTAAATTTGTTATCTGCAGCACCTGTGAATTTGGACCAGCCTGAAAATTTATTGTCTAGTAATATATCAAGAGTCATCCTCTGTAAGCACTTTACCACATAACTGATCACTGATTTAATTCAGCATTTTTTGCTCCAAGTGTTCCCCTGAATGTGTTTTCTTTAAGAATGTCTATTTTTCTATATGACAATTTTTCCACAAAGTTCGCCATATCTATATTTCTTTAACACATCAGATTATAAGTCAGTGTGGTAATATGTTAACACTTGTCATGCTGCATAAAATCCTCTTCTGAATTCTTCAAAATCAAAAGGCTGGTAGTACTGGATGCAATAAATGTGGGTTAATAATTCTTTTGAAGATTTATCTTGTAATCAAATCCGATTTAAAAATGACTAGCAGGGGGTGTAGACTAAGATCAGACTGCACATATGTGCAGGCTGATCTTTGTCTATACCTCCTGCCAAAACAGGAATATTCTGGGTTCAGCATGACAAGGGTTAAAACATATTTCTTCATTTTCCAAAACATTCATCTGAGGTGGATTTGATGCTAACTATACAGATAAACACAGTAATCAAAAGTATGCATATCTTAAATTGGTTATGGCTCATTTAGGACTTACAGAATTGCTTGCATGCTCCTATACTCACCCATTAAATCTTAGGATAGATTCAAACTTTCCAGAAAGATTTAGTACCTGGAATGGATTTGAATATTCCCTAAGGGTTGATTTTAATTTAGTTGTGCAAAATTTCTTTTCTCATCATTTTGTCAATAACTATTTTTTATTTGATTTAAACTTATGATTTTACCATTTTTTTACCATTTTTTGTCTACTCTGTTTCCAACACTTCTTTAAACTTTTCATGTCACCAAGCCTGATTGTTTGAAATGACATCATCCCAGTAACAAACTGTCTTTCCAGCTACAGTTAGCCCTCGGAGTATTAATCATCTTCATGGAAAGCTGTATTAACCAATAACAAAACAACAAAATTTTAGACTTGAAATAATTTGGAGACGATAATTTCATGCTCATGAAAATCTTTACCTCTGTGGGGTGGAAAACATTGTGGGAAATGAAGAAAGTGCTTGTCATAGGCAATTTCTTTATTTTCGCGATGATTTTCATGAGGGGCATCAAAAGCTGGATTGTGTGGGAATGTAACTAAAAACTATTTCAAGTCATGAATATTTTGCAGATTATTGGTGGCTAGAAGACTGATGATGAAGCAAGTTGAAGTATCCTCTGCTGAAATAGATTGTAATTGTAAGACAAGATCATTTAGGCTTGTCAATACTCAGGTTTTTAGTATTATTAGCAGAGAACCTATGAAATTTCAAAGAAATACACTTCAGGTTTTAAAGCATGTTAATGTTAGCCCATTCACATTGACAAAATTTAAAACAAGTCCAAATCTAAAGAAGCTACAGATGACATTTTGTAGTGATGGAATTTTAGAAATATTTGCCTTTTGGTACAAAACAGGTGGATAATGTGTAAATAACTTGTGACAATTTCTTCATTTTCACCAATATATTTCCAAAGCTTTTTATTGGAGGCATCGAAAATAGTGATTGTGTGTTAGAAGCTTCTATTTTGCTGGCCCTGTGTGCCTGTAATTATCCCTTAAGTGAATGGCGAACAGTCATAGAGAGATAGCTCTATGTATGTGTGTGTGTGTTTGTGTGCATGTCCATTATGATTATCCAGTGCTTATCTCATAATTTCAAATCCCATTGACGGATACCAGCGTCACGTGGAAAGTTTGTTTGGATACGCTCAAGGTTAAGGTCTTTGTTGAAGGACTAGTGGAAATTATTCGTGTTGTAGCATAAATTCTACATTTATGGATGGATTGAAAAAATAATTTGGCTTAGTTGTTCTGCATGCTGAGTGATTGTGTCATGCAATTTTTTTTTATTGAGATACGCCTAAGGTCAGGATAAAGAGGCAAAATTTACCTTATCTGGAACATATCTTCAGATGGATTTTACAGTATCCTGACAAAGCTGTATCCCTTGACAAGTACTAGTGTATTCAGGTCAAAGTCAAAGCTTAGGACTAAGAGACAAATGTAACTTTTGGAGCATATCTTGTGTTCAAAAAGATTGTAAATATAAGCCCAAGATCAATTTCAAAGATAAGGTAGAAAGTCAAATTACAGCATATTTCTTGTTCGATGGTCACAAGTAAAGGTTATGATTCAATATGACCCAGCAGGTTTAATTTTTTTTTTTTTTTATGTTTTTGTAGTTTGCAGTATTTATGGGGCATCCTTATCTGTGATACATTTCTATTCTGAATGGGTTGTAACTTCCCAACAATTTTAATCTACAATGTATCTTCTTTTTATGTGATAAAGTATTTTATGTATCCCCCAAATTTCATGTTTGTCATGACATCAAAATGTTTCACTCATGATAACATTATGGAAAAGAGAAGTGGCTTTTATCCATTAGTGTGGAAAATTAATATGCGTTGTAACTACCTTGAAAAACGTCCAAATGTAGTTTGATATTTCTGAAGAATAAATATAGAAGTTGGTGTAAAATTCTGCCTATGTTTGAGTCTTCCAGGTACAAGTTTTGATCACAATCGCTGTATTTACCTATTTCCCGAAACCATAGACTTGTCTAAATTGAAAAAAAAATGTAGGCAACAAATTTAAGTTGAAGGAATTTGAAACATCTCTTTCCTTTTCATAGAAAAAAATGTGGAGAATGAAAATTGCTTGTAACATTTTTTTCATTTTTCACAATATTTTAAGAGTTTTTTCCATGTGGGGCGTCCAGAAGCGGGTTTATGTGCGAAAGGATTACAGAACAACATATTTGAACATTGTTCAATTAGTTTTCTATGGATAGAGGATCGATACCAATGGTTTGCGAAATGATATAAAGACTTGTTGAAAGCCAATCCCACAGTCTGACCAGGTTCGAATGTTAGTTATTTTCACATGAAACATACTATTAAATCACCAGCATTTTCTTTTTCAATTTTTCAAACTTATTATTAAATGTATTTTAAGAATGAACTAAACCCAGTAAAAATGAATATACAATCTACGTGGACGTTGTCCTTGAGATCATCACTGCCTTACCACTGAATTATGTACAGTGCTAAATTCGTAATATTAGGTGAACATTTACTGTAATGGTACTAGTCCAAAGCAAAATGATCTTCTAACTCATTTTTATAGCCGTCCTACACGTGCCTTAAATTACATATCGTATGACGTCATCATGACGTCATCTCATCATGACGTCATCTAACCGCATGAAATTGCGGTATTGCTGTTATTTTAGCTTCACAAATTCTAGCTTTTTGTACAGGTAAAAGTCATTGTTTTTAAACGTCATTGTCTATGTATGAAAAAATATGTTCTACTAGATTTCTGTTGAAAAATAGTGATTGAAACCTTGTTTGGAAAAGAAAAGCTTAACTCGCAGTGATTTCTATCGCCTAGACTTTAAGATCATTTCATTTGAAATGAAAATCAACACTATGATTGCTCATTTGTTCAGAGGCAGACCATCGTATATAAACTTCATTTAAAACATGACAGACCAGCTTCTCAACGTCTCCCCCCTTTTTCGTCAAATGAGCCATTCCCCGAGAACAATGTTAGGCCTACAATCCTCGACATGTCACAGAGAGATAGAAAGAGAGGGTAGATCAGAGGGTAAATCAGTTTGCAGTTCCTTTATGGACAAGATTAAGGAAAAGAACAAGGATATGCCAAATTTTCAGAAACGTCCCCAGTGAAACGTTATTCTTGGGGAGTGAGGTTATCAACTAACAAATTTTGTTAAACTCTTTCCTGTTAAATCCCTGATTTTCGCTACCCTGTGATTTTGAGAAAATATTGTTGAAAAAGAAGAAATTGCGTGTAACAAGCAATTCTTTTCCTCAATATTTTCTACTCTACTGAATAGTAATTTCTCAAATAGTATCCACTTTAATTTTTTGCAGATAAGGCTTTGAATTTGAAGAGGTATAAAATTTTGTAAAACGGAAAAGGGTTAAAAACCATTATCTATAACCCTAGCTTTTCGACCTTTACCCTAATCTAAGGAGATGTGATTTGATGAACATACATGTACCTGATATTTACACGGATCGTCGGGTCCGTCTACAGACCCCCGACATGGCAGTTTGTCTGGTTTATGCTGTATTTTATTTTTGAATTAATTCTGAAAAATATTTGTTAGGCGACTTTCACGGGGTAAGTGCAGCCTGAAAACCTTTAAGTCGATCACGAATGGACTAGTTGAACTTAATGCCAGAGGTCAAATCTCACTTCTGGTATGAGAAAAGGAGTTGATTTGTCAAAACGAATTTTTGATTTTAAGCGGCCATCCAAGAGTTAATTGTCCAATCGCGGCTGTCAATCAAGGAATATCTCGAACATTCAAATCATTTATTCGGCCCGGCCGTGAGCTTTCAATTCCAACATTGGCCGCCATTGTGGCAACCTTCTTCGTTGGTTTGGTGACTTAAACGTCGTAACTACAGCTTTGTAGTTACGATCGACGTTTAGGTCGCCAACCAACTTTTCTTCTCTTTTGTTAAATGCTGCTTGCCATAATATTTTCAAAACAACGCCGTTAAAAAACTGAGCGTGATTTCCGGTCGGAGTTGATGGGCGTGGCCAACGAAGTAAGTGGGCGTGTCCAGCGATTGGTCAATTACAAATATATGCAAAGCCTTGAAAATGCGATTGAATCGTCACAATGCGCAGCAATCTGTTCAATCGCTATTCGATGTATAGATAATTACTTCGGCGACCTTAATGTTTCATTAGACCATAAGCGAATATTATTCTCTGTGTGGCTCAGTTGATTTTGCGGTGGACTTGACTGAAATCTAAACGAAGTCAATGGTCATGAGTTGCGGGCTATATTTATGATGTTAGGTCCCCAATCAACTATTTAACATTTTGTTACATGTTACTGACCATAGATTTTACTATGTAACGCCGTTTAATATCTAAGTCGAACGGCCTATTTGAGTGATTAGGCGTGTCCGGTACCCGTCAATTGTTGGAAATGTCATATGCAGGCTTATATGTCTAATACAGAATATATAGTTAATCTGATAACGCCTTTGATAGTTCCATTTATGGACCAGCTTTGTCCACCAGCTCTCCCAGTCATGTATTTAAAACAAGTTAAGTTTATTTTATAATCTGTCCCTCATGTGAACCTATCTATACACCTTGGTGGAGTGAATCGACTTGGGGTTACTAACTTATTTATTACTAAGACATATTTCCATGACACGGGCGAGGTTTAAACCTAGGACCCTCCGAATCCGAGTCGCCACTACACCAAGTATTCCACTAAATATCACTGACAAGGCGAAGTTAATATCTGCATGGTGACAGTTAGTTTAATCTCTCGAAAGCTTAAGTCTCATAATCGCCCTCAAACACTTTACAAACTGGCTATTAAAGTCCCAATGAACACTCCTTAAGGCCTTTAATGATACATGTAATGAGATCATTGTCAACAAATTTTATAAGCCTGGTATACTGCTACTCTCTTCACAAATAAGACCAGCTTTGATGTCTCTTTTTTCAATAAAGAACTCAGACGAGCGATATAAGTTCATCTTGGCCCTCTTGTTTCCATTATTGAGTGCTAGTGTCGCAGGAAGAGTTTGTTTGGAAAAATACAGGGGCAAGGTCACCGCTGACGGTCAATTGACAAAATTGACCCCGTCATGCGTAACCAGAGCATATCAAAAAGCTTGGTACAGCTCTTCCTTAGACGAGTATTATTGTCATTCTAAAAAGTTTTTTTATTCGCCAAGGTCACAACCGAAGGTCTAGTGACAAAATTTACCTTTTCCAGGGCATTTCGTCTTCACTTATGAACTGATTTCAGAATGACTTGGCACAGTTGTCTCCCTTGACAAGAGCTAGTCTCGTGCGAAAAGTTTATATGATACGAAATTGACATTGTGCGGAGCATGTCTTCTTTATTTACTAATAAATCTCAAAACAACGTGACACAGATGTTCCCATTGATGAGTCCATGCATCGAAAAGTTCGTTTGACACAACTAAGTTCGAGGTCACTGCTTGGGGTCAAATGACAGAATTGACCTTGGTCTTTTTTAGAAAATTGAGTAATTCAAACACGTCTACTGTGCTACTCTAAAGGTCAAAGGCATTGCTGAAGGCCAAATAACGACGTTATCCGTGTTCAGGGGTCACAAGAGAAGGTCACATTTCAAAAAGACTTGGCGGATTGCTTTATGTTTTTGTTACTTTGTCACATAGTTTGGACGAAAGGCAATATTTGCGATGAGATTCGTATCTGAATTTCTAGTTTTGTCACTCCTGAAATAAAACTAGGTTTTTCGAAGGAAAAATCTTGTTAGTAGATTGGTGAAGGTACGTATATTAGTATGTGGGCATTTTCACCAATAATATTCAAATGGAGGACATCTACTTAACCCCTACCTGTTCAATCTCTGGTTTTTACATCTCTGTGATTTTATAATTGAGAATATATTGTAGAAAAAGAAGAAATTGCCCATAACAACCTGTTTTTTCTTTTCCACAATATTTTCCATCCAATTGAATGGTTATTAGTCAAATTCAATCCACTTTGAAATTTAGTCTTCAAAACCTATGTATTTGGACCAGTCTAGAATTTTGAAAAAAGAGGAATAGAAAGGGTTAAGTCAGGTCAGGTTTAAACCCTTTAGCTCTTAACTCTTATTTTTCTAAACGAACATTTAGAGTATAACTCAAAATTATAATATTCGTTTGGTTTTTTTTCCTTTTCTTTTTTGTGTATAGTTCCTTTTTATAATTTGAATATGTCTGGAGCCTCTATCCCGACAAACAAATATAAGCACGAAACCTCATCGGTTGATACCAGTCCTGAAGGAGAGTGCTTCTACATGCATGGGTCATAATAATTTATCGAATCAAAAATGTTTGCCTTGTTAATATTATTATTGTGTAGGACCCTATTAAGTATGAAACTTATGATTTAATTTCTAGTTTCGTATATCAAAAATGGGCGTTCCGGTTAGTCGAAAAAATATTCGTACCTCCAAGAAAAAAGAAAATTCATCTTCGACGGCCCGTTTGCGTTACTAAGCTTTGTTACTAGGGCCTACTGTCGCCGGGTAGAGGACTTAGTCTGGGAAAACTGAAATTCATATTAGATAGCCCGTTTGCTTAATGGAGCTTTGTTACTATGGCCTACTGTCGCAGGGTAAAGGAATTACTCTGATATCACTGAAATCCATCTTGTCGGCCCGTTTGCTTTATGAAGCTTTTTTACAAGGGCCCACTGTGGCCGGTTAGAGCACTTACTCTGAGAAAACCGAAATTCATCTTCGACGGTCCGTTTGCTTTATGAAGCTTTGTTTCTAGGACTTACTGTCGCCGGGTAGAGGATTTACTCGGAGAATAGTGAAATTCATCTTCGACGGCCCGTTTGCTTTATGAAGCTTAGTTACTAGGGCCTACTGTCGCCGGGTAGATGACTTACTCTAGGAACACTGAAACCCATCTTCGACGGCCCGTTTGCTTTATGAAGCTTAGTTACTAGGGCCTACTGTCGCCGGGTAGATGACTTACTCTAGGAGCACTGAAACCCATCTTCGACGGCCCGTTTGCTTTATGAAGCTTTGTTACTAGGACCTACTGTCGCCGGGTAGAGGACTTACTCTTGGAATACTGAAATTCACATTCGACGACCCGTTTGCTTTATGAAGCCTTGTTACTAGGGCTCATTGTCGCCGGGTAGAGGACTTACCTGAGGAACACTGAAATCCATCTTCCACGGCCCGTTCTAGTTAGTCGAAAAAATATTTATACCTCCACGAAAAAAAAAATAATAATAATAATTGAGCACGCAGTTATTTTGTATAATTCCACGCAAAAATAAACCCATACAAAAAAGTATAAAAATTTAAATTGTTTGATTTTTTCGATCGATGCTATTAAAATATAAGAAATGAATAAACAATTATATATATTCTCTTCATCTCTTAAGAGAAAGAAGACTTGCCCAACTGTTGTATATCACACTTTAACGGGTTGCTTGCCCCGCCCACGGAGCTCCGGAAGTTCTTCTTCTGGTTATTAAACGGTGGTACTCAGCAATATAAATTATCAGTTACTCGTAACAAAAAAGTATAATGGTTGGTTAGTGACCAAACGTCGGATATGCAGCTTGGATAAGTTGATCGCAAAACTAAAAGAAATGCTTTACATATAAAGTTTAAAGTTTACCTCTAGTCTAAATAAATTATTTTGCAGATTAGTCTAATGAGTCTTCGATTTGCATTGCGATCATTCAATTCACGGATCGCTAGTCCCGCCCACTGACTCCGCAGGCCCGTGGTACCGATTTCTAAAGGAAGTTCTATTTCGATATTTAATGGCCTTATTTCGAAGATTTTCTGACTAGTTACATGTAACAAATCAGTGAAATATAGTGTTGCCGTTGGCGACTAAAGCTTGAGACTAGGTAACGGCGGGTAAGGCGTCAACCTACTAAGGCCTACTATCAAGAGACCGGACTAACTCTGTGAACACTGAAATCCATCTTCGACGGCCCGTTTGCTTTATGAAGCTTTGTTACTAGGGCCGACTATCGCCGGGTAGAGGACTTACTCTGGTAGCACTAAAATTCATATTCCGGACGACCCGTTTGCTTTATGAAGCTTTGTTACTGGGGCCCATAGTCGCCGGGTAGAGGAAGTATTCTGGGAACACTGGAACCAATCTTCGACGGCCCGTTTGTTTTATGAAGCTTTGTTACTAGGGCCTACTGTGGCCGGGTAGAGGACTTACTCTGGTAGCACTAAAATTCATATTCCGGACGACCCGTTTGCTTTATGAAGCTTTGTTACTGGGGCCCATAGTCGCCGGGAAGAGGACTTATTCTAGGAACACTGAAATCAATCTTCGACGGCCCGTTTGCTTTATGAAGCTTTGTTGCTAGGGCCTTCTGTCGCCGGGTAGAGGACTTACTCCGGGAACACTGAAATTCATATTCGACGACCCGTTTGCTTTATGAAGCTTTGTTACTGGGGCCCATAGTCGCCGGGTAGAGGACTAATTCTAGGAACACTGAAATCCATCTTCGACGGCCCGTTTGCTTTATGAAGCTTTGTTACTAGGGCCGACTATCGCCGGGTAGAGGACTTACTCTGGTAGCACTAAAATTCATATTCCGGACGACCCGTTTGCTTTATGAAGCTTTGTTACTGGGGCCCATAGTCGCCGGGTAGATGAAGTATTCTGGGAACACTGGAACCAATCTTCGACGGCCCGTTTGTTTTATGAAGCTTTGTTACTAGGGCCTACTGTGGCCGGGTAAAGGACTTTCTCTGGGAGCACTGAAAATCATCATCGACGGTCTGTTTGCTTTATGAAGCTTTGTTACTAGGGCCCAGTGTCGCCGGGTAGAGGACTAACTCTGGAAGAACTGTAATCCGTTTTCGACAGCCCGTTTGCTTTTTGAAGCTAACGGTTACTATGGCCTTCTGTCGCCGGGTAGAGGACTTACTCCGGGAACACTGAAAATCATATTCGACGGCATTTGCTTTTTGAAGCTAACGGTTATTATGGCCCGTTGTCGCCGTCTAGAGAATTAACTCTTGGAGAACTGTAAGGTTTGTTATTAGGGCCCACTGACGCCTGGTAGAGGACTTTATCTGGGAACACTGAAATCCATCTTCGATAGCCCGTTTGCTTTATGAAGCTTTGTTACTATGGCCTACTGTCGCCGGGAAGAGGAATTACTCTGGGAATACTGAATTTCATCTTCGACGGCCCGTTTGCTTTATGAAGTTTTGTTACTATGACCCCATGTCGCCGAGTAGAGGACTTACTGTGGGAATATTGAATTTCATATCAGATAGCCCATTTGCTTAATGAAGCTTTGTTACAAGGGCCCACTGTGGCGGGTTAGAGCATTTATCTGAGAGAACACTGAAATTCATCCTCGACGGCCCGATTGCTTTATGAAGCTTTGTTACTAGGGCCGACTATCGCCGGGTAAGGGGCTTACTCTGGTAGCACTGAAATTCATATTCGACGACCCGTTTGCTTTATGAAGCTTTGTTACTGGGGCCCATAGTCGCCGGGAAGAGGACTTATTCTAGGAACACTGAAATCCATCTTCGACGGCCCGTTTGCTTTTTGAAGCTTTGTTACTAGGGCCCACTATCGCTTGATAAAGGAATTACTCTGGGAACACTGAAACCCATCTTCGACGGCCCGTTTGCTTTATGAAGCTTTGTTACGAGGGCCTACTGTCGCCGGGTAGAGGAATTACACTGTGAGCACTGTAACCAATCTTCGACGGCCCGTTTGCTTTATGAAGCTTTGTTACTAGGGCACACTATCGCCGGGTAGAGGACTTACTCTGAGATCACTGAAATTCATCCTCGACGGCCCGTTTGCTTTATGAAGCTTTGTTACAAGGGCACACTATCGCCGGGTAGAGGACTTACTCTGAGATCACTGAAATCCATCTTCGACGGCCCGTTTGCTTTATGAAGCTTTGTTACTAGGGCCTACTGTCGTCGGGTAGAGGACTAATTCTGGGAACTCTGAAGCCACTGCTTTATGAAGCTAAATTACTTGACCCATCCATTGAGGATGTAATTTGGGAACACTGAAAGCCATCCTCGACGGCCCGTTTGCTTTATGAAGCTTTTTACTAGGGCCTTCTGTCGCCGATCAGGGATCTTACTTTTTGAACACCGAACCCTCTTCTTTCAACATTGAAATACATCTACGACGGCCTTTGCTTTATGAAGCCTAGCTACCAGGCCCTACTGTTGTCCAGTAGAGAACAGACTCTGGGAGCACTGAAATCCATCTTTGACGGATTTTTCTTTACGATCGATACTCGAGCATAAACGGCTCCTCACTAAAACTCAAACCCGATAGAGGTCACGTAACCCTCATACCCGGAATCTTGGACAATGGGACATTAATATTAACTTGGAAGCCTTAAACACATTGCTTAACGGCAAAGTTATGGACCGGTATAAAAATGAAAGAAATTGCAAATGACAATTCTAACCTTGTTTTGAGGTAATGAAAATTGTGGAAAATGAAGAAATTGTTTGGGGCCTTCTTTTTTCTGGGCCCGAGCGTAAAAAGGTGGGACTGTGTTGGAATGGCCTAAAGATAGCAACTGTGTATTCTTTTTGCATTTTCAATGTGTCGCATCAAAATATATTCCTGCAATCTGATTGGTCGGGGAAATAGTTTCATACCTCCGTGAAAAAATGAGTACAGAACTATATTGTATGCATCTTCAGGTCTAAAACTGGTAAAATCGTTACCTCTTTGAAATCTTCAGATGTACGATTTGATTATTGTTAGAAGTAAGGAGAAATAATTTCTATTTTCATCGGTCTATGAAACTATCAACTTAATCAGACATCCGCATGAATCCACTTCTAACTGTCTTACAATATTACTCTAGCAGTTTTATCACGAAAAAAAAATGTTATACCCCATTCGTGAAGAAAAGATTTGATATAGAAAGAAATTGTTTTCAAATATCAATTTCTGCTATTCCATCGTTGTTTTCTATTCAAGTCAGAATGCTAAGGCTAATGTATGGCGGCACCTCTATCGTGGAAACCAGTGCATATGCTTGATATCATCCTCACGCTTAATATAAGATATGGTTAATATTCCCTTATTTGGTAATTGACCAATCGCGGATGTCAATCAAGGCATATATCGACCAATCAAATAATTCATTCGGCCCGGAATTGAGATTTGCGTGAAACACTTTTGTTGGTTTGACGACTTAAACATCGTAACTACAACTTATTATACGACGTTTAGGTCGCCAACCAACCATTCTACTTTTTGTTACATTCTACCGGCCATAAATTTAGCAAAATAACGCCGTTTAAATTCGAAGCGGGACTTCCTGTCGGAGTCAATGGGATGGACCAAAGGAGTTAGTGAGCGGAGCCAGTGATTGGTCAATTGATATAACTAGTGAGTATTAATCAATCGATCATTATTGCCGAAAGTAAGGGCTTATAAAGACTCCGTTGATCAAACTTCGATTAAACGTTCTTTTCCCGAAGTAAAAAACGTTTACTGGCCGCCTTAAGCATTTCTATCCCAAACTACCAAATTTCTCGTGCCGCGTCCCTGCAGGAATTGACTTAATCTAAGACTAAGCTGAGAGCGAATAACTAGCTTCTAGTGTATTGATTCTGCCGCGAACAAAGAACCGTATTTTCTCTACATGCTTAAGTTTGTGTGAAGTAGCTACTAAAAATAGATTTCGCTCAGCTTACACGCATTCTTTCTCGGGCTAAGAATAAACTTAGTGTGTTATACAGTGGGGGCTTAGGTGGTGTGCGAACGAAATAGGTAAATTTCTGCTTTCAAAACGAGTTGATAGTGTGTAGGGATGGAGGATTATTCATAAGTGATATATTTTTTTCTGTGAGAACACTCGTTTAAGAATACAACTTGCTTGTTACTAACAGATGCTCCTTTTCTTTCAATGTAATTTCTTAGTAATATTGTATTCGCTTGCGATTTTCAATGGATATCGGACGATTTCTGTGATGTTTATGGGGTGTAGTAAGGGAGAAATGATGCTGTTGAATGCAATTGATTCTATAGACCTCTCTGCCTTTATTAAGTATGATAATAGAAATGACTCATATACCTGATCGGGCTTTTGTATCGTCATTGGGCTAGCAAAATATCGTAAATACAGCTTTATTCAAGCTGTATTTACGATATTTTACTCGCCAAACGATGATTTCATGATCCGGTGTTTAACCTATTCCCACACAATCCTGATTTATAACAGCCCCAAAGAATAAAGCTTTGGAAAACATTGTGGGAAAATAAGAAATTGCTTGAAATTAGCAATATCTTCATCAACTACAGTTTCTTACTCCTAAAGACGTTAATTTTACAAATTACACCAACTTGATACGTCGTCTGTAACTTACATTCTTTGAATTTGGTCAGTGTGAAATTCTATCGTCTGGTAATGGTAACAGTCTAAATACATTCAAGGAAAAGATTGATTGATTGTTTGGGGTTTAACGCCACTTTTAACAGTAGTTCAGTCATATCGCGGCGGCCGGAACTCCTAACAATGGATTCCTGGTATTTTTCTCACCAGTACTACCACTATATCCTTTCCTATAGCCTCAAGCTGATATCATTCAAGGAAAAGAACAAAAGCCTATCGGTCAATAGTGTCTGCTTTTTAACTGATTTTTCCCAAATTGTTTTGTCAATCAATGATCTATTTTGTCAAATTTATTCAGTTTGCCATCTACGTAACATTATCACTCTGTAAACTGGATATCATGTGAAAATTTAATAGGATGAATTAGTGACGGATACATTGCTGCCTGGGGTGAATTAGGTTTTCAAAGTGATGTGCTTTCATGAAAAGATTTAATCCATTCCCACACAATACCTCCTTTTTACGCCCGTCAAGATTAAAGTTTTGGAAAACATTGTGGAAAATGAAGAAATTGCTTGTTACAAGCAATTCCTTCATTATCAACAATGTTTTCTATCCAAAAAGAGGAACAATTTGAAATCCTATCACCTTGAAATTGTCTTCTGCAGCTTCTTTCAGTCTAGACAAGTCTAAAATTTGTCTTATGTTGGAATGGGTTAAAAGCGGCCTACCTTGCATTTTTAACTACAAAAGGGTTTAGGGCCATTTTGCATGAATATACTCACAATTGCCCTTCGGAACCAATATATTGGAATTCTCTGTTATTCCCCAGTGAGTGTTCTCTCGCTATATCTCGGCCGCTGCTGCTGCTGGCTTTCGGAACGTTCCGCAGTTATTCGTACACTAATCGACACGGTACATCAGAAAATAATTCTCGATCGAACATTCTGAGGAAACAAGATCTTCGTCGTTAACCCTTTACCATAAATTTTGTCTCTGTGGTTCTGAAATTGTCAGAATCGATTACGATATTCAGAAACTTAGCTTAACCCATTACCAAACATTTTTAGACTTGTCCAGATTCAGACTGCAGACGAGAGTTTATAGCTTACAGAATTTTAAACATATTTGTCTTTTGTTGAAAAAAAATGTGGATAATGGATAAGTTGCTTGAAATGACATTTCCTTATTTTCCAAAATGTTTTCCAAAGCTTTTTTTCTTAGTTGCACCATAGTATTAGAATGGGTAAAAACGTCGTACATTACCATTTCGCAATAATAAGTCGAACCCCGCACAGATCAAAATTATGAGGCCTAGATGATTGAATACTTTAACTTCGTTTCTTTTTCATTATACTTTTGACAAAGAAGATTATTGAACAAAACAATGCTTTGCTAGCTTACAGTACTTTTCAGTACTTTGATTACCGTGACTGGTCATAATGAACTATGAGACGTCCAAATTTGAGACTAGGGCGCCGAAGCCTCGAAATCATAGCAGGAGCGAAACTTGCGCTCTTTTTAATGTGGATGACTGGACGCCTTCCAAAAGACTGGAAAAAATGACAACTTTGATGGGCGAATAAAGCATAGAAACCATAGGTTGAATAATCTGTAGTTTCATTGTTTTATCACCCAAAGACAACCATTTTCGTCAAAATTAGGAAAATGGAATTGTGTAAAGAATGTGTAGGCGGATCTCTGTCTATATCTCTTGCCAAAACAGGAATAGTCCGAGTTCAGCAAGACAAGTAAATATTCGATGTAATTTGAAAACCTCGTTACTACAGCATGTTTCAAGCTTTAGTTACGATGTTTTAGAATTATACCGACAAAGTCTCTCGCAGACATGCGGTAAAGTACAAAATCTACAAGAGTATGTTATGTACACTTGAATTGTTTTAAGAAATGGTTATTTACATTCAGAGGGTAGAAATACGCAAAATGATAAAAATAACAATAATAATAATAATAATGATAATTTAAGGAGAAGTGTTGTCTCCGTCTGCAAATTATCCAAATGTGAATTTAGTTCGCTGCATTTTTTCGGGGGGGGGGGGACTGATGGCCTTCTTTCACTTGACAAATAATATTTTGCTCTTTGGGGATTTTAATTGTCTTAATATATCAAGTTAAAGAAATCCAAGATTTCATAAGTTTTAAATTGTCTTCTACGCCTTCTTTCAATTTGGATCAGTCTAAAATTTTGCCATCTGGTAATGAGGGAAGGTAGAATATCGGTAATGCGCCATTTTGAATCATCGGAAATATTTGGGTAAATTCAGACCTTTTTGATTTGCAAGCGGAAGGTAGTAAAATGGCGTGGTAAATTCCTCATTGTAATAATCATAGTGATACTGAAATGTTACGACGTCACCCGGGGAATCCCGACGTCTTGCCGATTAATAAACCCCGCTTTAACGGGATTCTTCCTTTAGTTGATTAAGATAAACTATTGATATGCTAAGACTTTCCATTGTTATTCGCTCGGCTGTTTTCGGAGAAAAACCGAGGTATTGTGATATTATTGGCGTCGTTCGCATCGGCATTGGCGTTGGCGTGACAAACTTTAACCTTGGTCATATCTCTGTAGTTATTGAAGATATCCTCATGAAACTTGGCATGTTTATTGACTATCACAAGAGCTGTGTAGACTATCAAGGGAGTTATCTCTTAAAGCGTTTTTTTTTTTTTTTTTTTGCATTTTTGCATTATACAGCACCTGCAGTCGAGCGTTGGCACCCGTGGGCGGTGCTCTTGTTATATTTAGACCATGATGCTTGTTATGTCAAAGATCGCAAACCATCCAAATTAAATAAAGGAATCGATAGAGAAACGGGTCTCTTCGGTAAATGTTTTCAATTTTTTGACAAATGACCAAAAGTCAGCCATGATTATTACTGTAAAGCCACCGACTGTACCTTATGTGTTTTTCAAATAATTTGCAAGTAAAATTAAGTTAAGTTAAAGTGACATATATGCCCTACCTTTACTTATTACACAAAACATTAATCCCCCACCAGCACACACTATAACAAGATAACTAAAGAATGACGGGAAAATCTGTTGATCAAAGAGGAATCGCTTCCAAGATTATTGTCGGTTAGTCCCCGCTTTCAATCTCCGTCATATAAACATCGTTGCTAGGCTATTTATTGATAGAAAAACGGTCAGTTATGGGTGTGTGACCATGCGGTTAAGTCTCAATTTAGGACGATACATATTTTACTGTATCGGATCCGACCAGTCTGAAAATAGCATCGCATTCCGAGGACAAATGTCTGTACTAATGTGATTCTTAATCCATAACCTGACACACGATCCCACTTTTTGACGACCTGGTAGATTATAATGGGGAAAGTGCTATTGGAAAGGAGAAATTGCTTGTTAAATTGATTGATTGAATGGATTTTAACTTCGCTTTTAACAGTATTTCAGTCATATCGCGGCGGCTGGAGCACCTAACAATGAATCCCTGGTATTTCTCACACCAGTACTACCACTATATCATTGCCTAGCCTCTAGCTGCTATCCCACTTAGGTTTACGATTATCCACCCATTGGTGCTTGTTAAAAGCAATTTCTCCTGTCTTCACTCCAATTTATTCACACTTGGCTTTTATTTCTTGTCGTATCCCCACTCTCCTCAAGATGAAAAAAAAATGGTAAAGCATTGAGTCAAATGAAGAAATTGCTCGAAAAAAGCGATTTCTTCATTTTTAACAACGTTTTCTACCCAGAAAGTTGAAAAAAATTCTAAGTTTTCGTAAACTTTAGTTTATCGTCAGCAAATTCTTTCAATTTGGACCAGTCTTAAATATAGCCGTCTGAAAACGGAGTTACAAATTTATATTTGTCATTTGTTTTTCTTTCAAAATGCACCAGTCTAAAATTTCGTCATCCAGTAATTCTTGTTACAACACACTTAGGTGGTCAATCTGTTAACAAACTTCTTTCCTTCATTTCAGAGGTGATACGACACAATGAAGTCGACCGAGGGAGAGAATAGTGCCGTAAGCGAGGCCCCAGATGGGCCTGTAGCCAGTAAAATCAATAATGCTGACGTTAGCAACTGTTCGACTGATGATCCGGGCGAGAGTTTGGGCACCGACAACACAGTTGAATCCGCTGCTAGTAAACCCACAAGTCCGACAGGAGGTTCCTGGAACTCTGGTAAATGTCGCAAACCGAACTGGACAGATATCGAGGTTCGTACTCTGATCTTAGAATACGACAGATTTAGAGACGTAATGGTCAGCAAGGCTGCGTATGATTCAGACGGTCACAAGAAACCAAAAGGTGAGAAACAAAAAGTGTGGCGGGTTATAACGGAAGCTGTAAACAGGTCGCAGGTCGAGAGTGTGAATCTGCTGGGCAACACTGCTGTAGAAAGAACCCTGAAGGACGTCATCAAAAAATGGGTGAACTTGGTGAACAAAATGAAGTGTGACTTTGCAACAAAAAGGGGTGAGTTTGGTGTTCAAAGTTTTAGAAAAAATGTTAGACTTTTCCAATTTGAAAAAGATCGCTGATAACGATTCATTTTATTGATTACCATCTATCTTGTATTAGGTATTGGTGTAAATTATTACAAATGCAGAATAGTCGATATCCTCGTAATTGATATATGATTTTAAAATCTTTAGACGATTTAGGTCGTAGAACCTAGGCAACACATGTCAAAATCTTATTGTTTTGATATGGGTTTGGAATTACATGGATATGTCAAGAAGTGGGTGACACTATTCAATTAAGTTAAGGTTATTAGATTGTTCTAAGCAAAATTGGTATGCTTCAATAAGCTCATCAAGTCGATATTATCATTATCGACACTTTAAGTCTTTATTAGACGTAGAAAAGTATTTGACCATTGACATTCCCTAAAAACACAGAATTCCTTATTCGAAATTTCGATGTTCAAATCATAAATTTGCTATAGAAACAGGTCGTCATTTAAATATGGCACGTAATGAGCGAATATGTATTTATTGTTTTCAAAAGCATGATATTAGAATTATAGAATGTGAATTACACATATTTTGTAACTGCAAAAAAATATGAAGAAATAAGATCGCTTTTCTATATAGTTGGTACAAGGGTAGTTCAACAAAAAATGATTTCTGTTTATTAATGAACTAAGATAATCCCGTGATAATCAAAAAATTGTCACACTACATATATGTGCTTTTGACCAGCTGAACAAAGTGACACAACTCATATAAACATATGCTTTGGTTACTTTGAATTAATACATGTATAATGGGCCGGTGGCCTAATTACTTTTTTGAATAAATTATTGTACTATTTAAAGAGAGATTTATTATAAGTATTAATATCCTATTATAGTGTAGAAAATATTGTGAGAAAAGAAGAAATTGCTTGTCGCTCGATGACGTACATTCAATGAAATGGTCACAAAGATGCTCATTATGAAAAGAGTGTGCTCAAGTGTGCTAAAAATACCAAGGAGATGAACTTGCAATCAGAGTTTGCAATTTTCCAGAAATAAACAAGAACTACTTTTTATGACGTAGGCATTCAAAGGATTTATAGTTAAGTCTCCAGTGGCAGTTTGCACTCTTTGAACTCTGAGAAGACATTTGCTAGCTAAAAATATGTAATGACTAGCCCGCTATGACTGTTTCAGGGTTATTTACATCGAACAAAGTTCATAACCATTGATTGTAACGTCAATACGCTCTTTCGAGACAAGGACCATATATATTTTAGAAATGCTCATTACTCAGATTTCTGTTTCAACTTTGGCTATACGATAAATGTTTAAGTTATAGTTCACAAATAATCTTTATAATACTTTAGTTTCGAGTACTTGTAATAGAGCAGAAATACGTTTCTAATCATTAGTTATCAGATAAGTTTAAATCACGGTTTCATATTTCTGCAAAGAGATTTGAGATAGCAGTTTCGTAATTTCGTAATGATGAATCGAACAATAACAAAAAATAACAATATAAATTGATATAAATAGATAAAAAAAAATCTTGATAAGAATACCTCGATAATTTTGCCTGTTATCGCGAATAGAAGACCGTTGTTTCAAGAATGAACATTTAGTACTTTTTGAATTGACCTACGAACTGCTTGGTCGACAGAACAGAAGACACCTTTTCTCTAGACAGAAAAAAATTTTGTTGCTAGAAAGAATTAATTGTCATCAGCAAAAAGTAGTTGGTTTTCATTTAATAGTAAATGGTCCGTACCGAACAGTAAGTAATTTGCTTCATTTGATGATTCTGGTGAGTAAACTAGGTCCATCTTGATCCTCCTATTTCTTTTAGATACAAGTAAATCTAATATGCTTGTTTTCAGATAATCCCAATTTCATTCCGTGTCCGACTTCTTTGGCTATCAACACGATCCTGTTTACTAACGACCCTCTCGATCTGGACGTCTTACCTGTTATTGTCCGACCCAAGACAGAGACGCCAACTCCGCCCCGGTCAGGGACGCCAGTACTACCAGAGACGACCACACAGACAAAGACGCCAGTTCAATCAGACACAGAGAAGCCTTCACGAACAGGCGTCCCCGGTCAGACGAAAGAAATCTTAGTAGAAGTGCTTCCCGAGACCAGCGTCATACGGACAAAATATCGAGAAATAGCCCCACACCCTGGGTGAGTATAACTTATTTACCACTTTCTTTTTCTGTAACATTGTTGATTTAGAATGACTATTCATTACGTTTGTGTTGTTATACTAGGAATAGTTATGACTAGCGGATACATATATGTCGTCAATGGGCGTGCAAAATGTCTTTACTACAGCTTGAATAAAGCTGTAGTTACGACATTATGCACGCTCAACGACGATATCGACTTATCGGAATTACAGAAAGTATCGACCTTAGACAGACTGTTTGGATTGTGCAGGCTGTGAAGAAATGAAACCTATAGCCCCTTTTAGATTTTTAGCTCTTCTGAGCACAATGTGCTCAAAGTGAGATATTGTGATCGGTAAATATCCGTAGTCGGTCTGTCCATCCGCAAACAATTATTAAAAATCTTCTCCTCCTAGACAGAACATCAGATTTCGACCAAACTTCACAGAAATGATCCTTAGGTTATGCTCTTTCAAATACTTCAAAGTATTGGAATAAGTCAAGACCTCAGTTTGCCATGGCAACCGTAAGAAATATAACCTTAAAAAAATCTTCTCCTGCCAAACCACATGGCCTAAAGCTTTGATATTTGGTATATATACTAAGGAAGAAAAGTTTAGCAATTTTTTTCGACCTACATTATTTTTCAACGTAAATGTATAAACCTTATAAAATCAGTCTCGTTTGCAATTTTTAAAAGCTAACTAACTAATTATGCATTAAGAGCACGTTTTCCTCGCTTCTAAAGACTGTCTGACGCAATTTTGCTGAAACACGTTCTGCACATGCTTCCACATGTACGTGAAGTCTATATCCACAATATATATCCCAGTTTATTGGTTAGCATCAATAACAAGATAACTCATTAAAACATTTAAAAAAATTCAAATTGGACTTCGCCCAGGGCTTAACCTAGACCAACGGAACGTAGCCATCGGTATGCTGGCTGGTGGTATGATGGTAAAAGAGGTGGCTAAACATTTTGGCGTGAGCCAAAGTTCCATTTCAAGACTTAGAACAAAGTATAGTCAATTAGGCACCGTCAAAGACATGCCAAGTTCAGGCAGGCTTCGTAAGACTACGATTAGTTTTTTTTGTTTGTTTGGATTATACCTCCATGAAAACAAAAATATTCCCTTCATCTCTTAATTATTTTATCGTTGTGTTTTAATTAGTAGGTACACGCGAGAAATCTATCTAGAACATTTTGGCAATGTGGTAAACTATTTGAACTATTTGAAAACGTTGGTTATCTTTTTCTCATTGTCTATGTGAAAGAAAAAGTCGATAAAGCGAAAAAGCGAGGGTTATACACAAATAAAGAATTTCCTAATTATTTTCTTAAAACAAGCAAAATCCCCCATTCCCAGAATACTGACTTAACCCATTCCAACACTTGTCCTCCTTTTTACGCCCCTCGAGAAAAAAAACCATTGGAAAACATTGTGGAAAATAAAGAAATTGCTCGTATCAAGCAATTTCTTCATTATCCACAATGTTTTCAATCCAAGAAGTCAAACAAATTTAAAATTTTCATCAACTTGAAATTGAAGTCTGCAGGTTCTTTTAATTTGGACCAGTCTAATATTTTTTTGAGTTGGAATGGGTTAAGAAGTTGTTCCCTCTTTCAGGGTCGATAATACCATGGCTGCTCTACCCAAGGCAGATAACTCTGGAGATAACACGCAGACACAAGAGTCCCTCCGACAAGCGATCTTGAAAAGAAAAGCCAGTGAGATAGAGTCTGCAACAGATATCAAATCTCCGGGAAATCATCGGGAACGCAAGCTGAATCGGCGGAGAAAAGATATACATAGACCTAGAATTGATTCAACTTCGGAATGCAACGGAAACGACCTGAATATTAAACAAGAAATAATTCACCATGAGAATAATACCATGCAAATTCGATTTTCACTTGATAATGATAGTAAACCCAGTAATACCCAGAAAAACATGAACGACACAATAAACACGAATGAAATGACGAATAGTCAAAAGGAATCTAAAGAATCTAGTAAGGGTCTTATAAGTGATGTAAATAAGGTTTCTAACCACGCCCAGAACTTTGTCCCATTGTACAATAATAACACACACGAACATAACGGTGTGGAGGGCGGACCCGGTAATCATATCCCGGAATTCTATAACGGAGACATGTATACAGACGATTTCATGCAGTTAAACAAGGAGGTTCTTGAACTGAAAAAACACAAACTATTGATGAAAATCAACAAACTAGCACTTGAAAGGGATAAAGCCACAAATGACAAAATCCGTTCCGAAATTGAAAAAGATACAGCACGTATGATAAACAGAAAAGTTCATCTGGAATTGGAAAAATTTGAAAAATCGTTAGAAAAGTGAATCTATGAAAATGATATAGTGCTCTGCAGCGATTTCGATAAATCTGGTGACTAAAGGAGAAAAATGAATCTTAGTCTGTATATTTCCTCAGACCGTTTTCATCCCTTTAAACCCATTACCAGTCGGCAAAATTTTAAACTGGGCCAAGTTGAGAGGAGTTTCAGACGACTGTTTAAAGTAAATGAAATTATGGATTTTATCAACTTTCTGGGTAGAAAATTGTAGAAAAAAAACTGGGTTGTTACAAGCATTGCCTTTATTTTACACGATGTTTTCCCAATTGTTGTTTTTGTTGGGGTTTTTTTTGAGGGGCGTGAAAAAGCGTTATTGTATAAGAATTGAGTTAACGCCCCTCAATATAAAAACTTTTGAAAACATTGTGGAAAATGAAGAAATTGCTTATTACAAGCAATTTCTTCATTATCCACAATGTTTTCTACCCAAAAGGACAAAAAAATTGAAGATTTCACCAACTTTAAATTATCGTCTGCAGCTTCTTTGAATTAGGACTGGTCTAAAATTTTATCGTGTTGGAATGGGTTAACATATATCCGTTGATGATTTTAAGAGCTATATTGGTATAAATGGTTTCTTTAGACGTAGCATTTAACTCATTACCATACAAAACCGCATTTTTACACGCTACAAAAATGGACAGTGAAAGCATTGTGATAAAAGGAGAAATTGCTAGCAGCAATTTCTTATTTTCTCGCAATGTTATTTGCACTATATGGCACTTATTTACATTTGCGGGAGCTATGAAAATGTCGTCTGCAACCTCTTTGGACCAGTCTAATATTTTGTTTAGTGGGGAATGGCTGAAATTCATTCTCTTTAAGAAAATGATTTGCCTTTTTATCGTCTTGTGAAAACTAACTTATTGACGTTTTGCCATTTTTGCCGACGATTTTACAATTGACCAATCGGTGGCCCTGCCCACTTACTTCTTTGGCCCCTCCCATTGGCTCTAACAGGAATGTGCGCTTCGATTTTAAACGGTGTTATTTTGCTAAATTTATGATTAATAGCATGAAACAAAAAGCAAAATAGTTGGTTTGCGGCTTAAACGTCGTAACTACAGCTTGAATAAGCTGTATTTACGACGTTTAAATCGCCAAACCAACAAAAATGTCCCGCAAAAATGGCGGCCAATGTTTGAGTTCAAAGCTTAATTCCGGGCTGAATGAATTCTTTGATTGATCGACTGGTTATTTGGATGACAGCCGCGATTGTTCAATTGACCAATCGCTGGCTTCCACCTAATGACTCCTCAGGCCCATCCCAATAACTTCGACATGTTATTCCGCTTCGTTTTTTTAACGGCGTTATTTTGCAAAATTAATGGACAGTAGCATATAACAAAAAAGCAAAAGTGTTGGTCGGTGACCTAAACGTCGTAACTACAGCTTGAATAAGCTGTAGTTAAGACGTTTAAGTCGTAAAACCAACAGTAAAGGTTAACTAAAATGGCGGCCAATGTTGGAGTTGATACGCTCAGGTCCGGGCTGAATAGATTATTAGATTGGTCGGTTTAGTCATTGATTGACAGACGCGATTGGTCAATTGCATTAAATATTGTATCTAGTCAGTTATTAGCTCCTCTAACCGAGTCTATTGTCATGGCGTTGTGTCCGTTGTGTTCTTATTTCTAGATGTCAGAGAGTTAATGGTAAAATAATATTCAAAGCGGCTGTCATAGCGCAGCTCATAGCGCATCAGAGTCCCAATCTTCAATCTTAGGTTGTCATTGGTTTGCTCCCCTTCAGCGGCATATATCTTTTCCGACATTTGTCTCTCATCAATGGGTGGATAATCGTAAACCTAAGTGGGATAGCAGCTGGAGGCTAGGAAAGGATGTTATGATAGTACAGGTGCGAGATATACTCGGAATCCATTGTTAGGTGCTCCATCCGCCGTGATATGACTGAAAGATTGTTAAAAGCGGCGTTAAGCACAGTTCAAATAAACTAACAACACTATTCAAAAATTACCCCTGTGGAATTATCAATTAGACTTTTAACCGATTTTACTGTTATGATCCCGAGTTGACCTTTTATGTGATCCCCATCTGCTTCATTAATCCATATATTTAACAATATTTTACCTGGTTCCAAATTGAAAGGTGATACAGACGACAAATCAACATCTTTGTCATTTAGAGTAGTAAATGTGTTTTCCTTCGCTATACTTCATAAGTGCGTCAAATTGCAGGATTGTGTGAAAGTAGGTTAATTTTTTTGAAAAATATAGGCAAACATATATTCAAATTTCTTTATTGGTTCCCATATGGTATGTGTGAAACAATTTATTAGTTCTTCCCTGAGGATTAACGGCTATAATTTATTAGTACTCTACGGCTATGATTATGAAAAAGCAACCTTTCTCCTTATCAATAAATTCAGGCCTGTGGAGCAATACAGGCGCTCAAGCGCTTCTTGTTAACCCATTTCCACACAACAAAATTTTAGACTGTCAAAACTGAAAGAAGCTGCAGACGACAATGTTAATTTGCTAGATTTTTCCCGTCTTTTTAGATAGAAAACATTGTGGATGATGAAGAAATTGGTTGTTACAAGCAATTTCTTCTTTTTCCGCAATATTTTCTATAGTTTTTTTTAACTTTTTGAGCGTAAAAAGGAGGGATTGTGTGAGGATGGGTTAAAGTATACACCTATAAATATTGTGATCGCTTTATGTTGTATGTCAATCAACTATTTTAAATTCATAATAAATGTTGTGAGATTAAATATCATGAATAATAAGTCTTTTAGTCTAATAATGGGTACCAAACCAAGAAAAATATGAGTATCTCAGAACCAAGGTAATGCTGGTGTATTCTGTATATTGATATGTGTTTTTAACAATATTTAAGAGATGAAGAGAATATTTTTGGTTTTCATGGAGGTATGAACCGAAAAACCTAATCACACTGCATGAATACGCAAAGCGGATTCATACATTGTGTGATTAGGTTTTTCGGTTCATACCTCCATGAAAACAAAAAATATTCTCTTCATTTCTTATAATTTAATAGCATCGAGCGAAAAAAACAAAAGCTTTAAAAATTTTGATATCTTTTTGTTTGGGACTATTTTGTGCGGAAGCATACAAATTGATGCGTGCTCAAACTTTTGTTCATGGAGTTATGACCAATTTTCGACCAATCAGAACGCCCGATTTTGATAGACGAAACTAAAAATTAGATTATTACCTGATGTTCCAGTTATATTTGGTATGTAGCCCGACAATTGTTCATTCGAGCTATACTACCAATGTGTCTCCCTATGAAACTGACTTGCTTGTGTATTTGGAGTGTTCTTAAAAGTATGGTATTTAGTTTTAATTTCTCATCGCGAACTGTGACTGCCACCCCTTCTCTCTCTTTTTTCTCTTTCTTCTCTCTCTCTCTTTTTCTCTCCCTCTTCTCTCTCTGTCTCTCTGTCTCTCTCTCTGTGTCTGTCTGTCTATCTGTCTCTCTCTCTCTCTCTCTCTCTCTCTCTCTCTCTCCGGTCACAAGAAGGATTTATAGAAAGTTCGATTATGGTTCATGCACAAGGTGCGGCCAGAATAATTATATTTGCTTCTTGTTTTCGTTCATAAGCCTGCTGGTGGCTCGGAATGAATGCTGTGGTTAGAATGGTGTGAGAATGACAGGAAGCCATTGTTAGGTATACCAGCAGCGGCGATATACTTAAATGATTATTTTGGAATGCAACCTTTGAGCGAAACGTGAAGCGGGTATATAAGCGAACCATGTGTTATTGACAGATCGCTGTCCCCGCTGGCGCCGCCCACTGAGCTCCGACAGGAAGTTCCACTCGATATCAAATGCCGTTATTTTACAAAATTTAGGGCCAGTAACATGTAGCAAAAAAAAGGCTGGTTGGCGACCTCAACGTCGTAACTACAGCTTAAATATTTTGCCAAACCAACAAAACAGCTTCACATAAATGTCGGCCAAGGTTGGAGCTCGAAATTCATTTTCCGGAATTAATTGTTTCTGTTTTTGTTTGAATGGGGTTTTACGCCGCTTATAACAATCTTTCAGTTATATCGCGGCGGTTGGAGCACCTAACATTGAATCCTGGTATTTCTCACACCAGTACTACCATCACATCTTTTCCTAGCCTCCAGCTGCTATCCCACATATGTCTACGATTATCGACCCATTGGTGAGAGACAAATAGTCGGAAGGATGAGTGCCGCCGTCGGGGATCGAACCCGGGACCTCTAGATTGCGTGGCCGACGCGCTATGCCGGCTCGGAATTAATTGGAGATATATGGTTAAATGGTGGGCAGCTAAAGCGTCATTACTTCAGGTAGAATAATCATGTCCTTTAGAATTCATGTAGATTAGTTTTTAATTCATTAGATATTTTACTAGAATAGACACGAAAGGACACGATAGAAGTATGTACAAAGATACACATTTTGTAATATAAACACGCTATAACCAGCCGGCCGAATAGTTCAGATGATCGAGTGATCAACATCGAACCTCGAGATTCCGGATGCGAGCGCCGGGATGACCCAACTAGCAATCGTCATCAACACTCGTCCGTCGTGCGTCATGAGTCGTCCGTCAACAATTTCTTAAACAACAATCCTCTGAAGCCATTTGGCGAAAATGAACCGAATTTGGCAGAAATGATCCCCAGTCGGCCGGCCCTGTTTTGAAATAGCTGAAAGAATTGAAATTCGTTGAAAACTCTGGTTTCCATGGCAACAAAAGAGAAATTTTAAAATAATCTTTAAAAATCTTCTCCTCCTGACCCAGAAGATGTGGAGCATTTTTTTCTTGCATGTAGCATCAGTATTTTTAGCTCTTTCAAAATAGCCAAAATTATCATCCTTGGGTTCCAAGGGCGAAGCCCCAGGGGGGGGGTGTTTATGTAGAAATGAAGAACGATTTTAAAACATCTCCTCCTAAACCATTGGGCCAAACTGAACCAATTTTTTCGGAAATGTTCCTTAGGTGGCTCTGTATGAAAACAGCCAAAAGAATTGAAATCCATTAAAAACTCTGGTTGCCAAGGGAACAAAAGTGAAATTTTAAAATAATCTTTAAAAATCTTTTCTTCCTGACCCAGAAGATGTAGAGCCTTGATATTTTGCATGTAGCATCAGTGCATTGGCCTCTTTCTAAAAAGCTAAAATCATTCTTTTTTCTTAAATTCTTATTTATGGAATCAGAGGGGAGAAAAGGTGTTGTCAACATTTCCTTTAAATTTGTCATTGAGACTTTATGATCTCCAGGTACAGAACCTGTAGACGTATAAAGTATGATCAGACCCACTGGTATCGTAATCCTAACTTAAACATTAAATTAGACTACTGAAAGGAAAAGAACCTTTATCTCGGATGAGCGCACCAGACCAACGGCCCTCTTGTCAAAAATTGAAAAATACTTCATATTAGTACGTCGTTATACTTCTTAGCCACTATATAAAATCAAAATATGTTCTTACTTTTTTCAAATTTAAAACCTTAGCAATCTAATAAGGCTCACTAAAGAATCATCCAAGTGATATTTGGTTGAAATCCTACCAATGGTTTCTGAGAAGAAGATTTTCAAAGCCTTCACCATATGTAGAAATTAGCTTCGCCCATTAAAACCATTTTTTCCGCCCTATCTATAAAACCTTTGAAGGAATCTGATAAATGGTCACCTAAGAATCAATCCAGTGAAATTTGGTTGAAATCGATCCATTGGTTTCTGAGAAGACGATTTTCACCATATATGGAAATTAGTCCCGCCCATAAAAGCCATGTTTTTCACCCAATCTTAATTCTTTGAAGGAATCTGATAAAAGATCACCAAATGAGCATTCCTGTAAAATTTGATTGCCATCAATTAGTGTCATAGAAGAAGGTTTCTAAAGATTTCACCATATATGGAAATTAGCCCCGCCCATTAAAGCCATGTTTTTCAACCGATCTTAATTCTTTGAAGGAATCTGATAAAGGGTTACCCAATGATCATTCCTGTAAAATTTGGTGGATATCTATCAATTGGCTTCGGAGAAGAATATTTTTAAAGGTTTCACCATATATGGAAATTATGTCACTTAAACAAATCATCACTTTGGGGCCAAAAAAATTTTTTTTTTAAATAGTCCAAGTGGTACGGGGACTTTAAGGCCGCAGCAATAGCGCAGTTGGTAGAGCGACGGACCGTCAATCATGAGTTCAAGGGTTAAATCCCAAGTCACGGCAGATATTCTTTCCGACCATTGTTTCCCACCAATGGACTGAGTTAATGGAGGCTCGGGAAGGATGTAGTGGAAGTACTGGTGTGAGAAATACCAGGATTCCACGGGTAGGTGCTCCAGTCGCTGCGATATGACTGAGATACTATTAGAGGTGGCGTTAAACCCAATTTAAACAAACCGTGGACTTTAACAGTTTCGTCCTGTTTCCTTGCACCACCCTGCATAACAATTGTCACAAGGGAACACCGCTCATAGGGGTCATGGTACGGAAGTGCCTAAATACGACGATACTACATGGGAGGATTAAAACTTTGTAAAACTTGAAAAAATAATCCGAAAGGAAACATGGGGGGAAAGCCTATTAGTAAGACTACTACATCTCAGAATTGACTAAATGAATGGCCGAATTGACTCGTGATATGAAGCTCACGAGTTGGAGCCCAACCGTCACCACGGTGTGTTCATGCGCACTTAATAACCAGCCAAAGTCTACCAAGATAAGAAATTGGGTAGCAGTGGGTAGAAGCTACCGTAACAATACTTTGTGTGTATGATTAAACTAAAATTGCGCTGTTTATTTTTCTTTATGCCCGTGAGGGTCCTTGATTGGTTAATAAATTCATTCTATTCCATTTACTCTATTCAACTGCCTCTCTTTAGATTTAACCCTTTCCCATACAATCACCTATTTTCACGGTCACATGATTTTATACCAGAGAAAACATTGCAGGAAAACAAGTAAATTCTTGCAACAAGCAATTTTTTTACCTACATTGTTTTTATACACTACGCACCGGTTATTTTTCAATTTTAACCCATTAACACACAAAATTTAGGACTAGTCCAAATTACTAGAAGTTGCAGACGACATATTTATGTGGTCAAATCTGTGAATTCTTTATCAGATAGGATAGAAAATGTTGTGGGAGAAGAAGAAAATGCTGGTGAAAGTCTTGTAGGGTACCACCTTCAAACGTCAGTTTCTACATAGATAAATTCTTTTAATCACATGAATGACATGCAACAGTGATCTATCACTATGCAGAACCTAACATCAAGCAACTTGCTGTTGTTTTAACGTTAAAATAGCATGACAAAAGGAGGAGATCAAATTTTCTTTATGGACTACTTTTGGGTAAAACCATCCGGAAGTAATTCCGGAGTGGAGTTGACCCAATTGAGGCTGTGTGCATCATATGTCACAACTCTTAAACCATTTTATTTGACATTTTTAGCCCCATTGGTTGAAGGCCAGCGAACTATTTTGACGTTTTGTTCGTCGTGAGTCTGTCCGTGCGTTCGTCCGTTTACTTTTCCTATATCTTTGTGGATGTACTGCATTGATTAAACCGAATTCATGGATGGCCCTTTATCAAAGTACTTCAAATTATTTTGATCGGACATAAACAAGGTTTTTTTGTGAGGAGCTAATTACCATTTACGATGGCAATCTTCTTCTCACTAACCAGTCGATACATTTAAAACAAATGTCGCAACAATAAACATTGGATGACCCTTTATCGTATGTACTTCGGATGAACAACATATAGTTTTTATTGGCAGGATTAGTTTCCATAAATAGTATACGATAATCTTGAAAATCTTCATCTTATTAACCATTTAAGAGTTTATGACAAATGTTCTCAGAAATGATCCTTAGGTGACCCTCTATCAGATGCATTGGAAAAATTGTGATATGAAGAACAACGTTGCTTCTCAGAAACCAAATTTCACAGAATTGATGCTTATGTGGCCCTTTGACAAAGGCGCTTGAGGACATAATTTGCTCAATTAGCCTGAATTACTTCTAATACAGATAATTCAGATTTTTTTCTAACTGGACTATTATGATCCTATATTGCTCCCCCGAGTATGATGACTCAAGGCATTATGATGAGTACAAAATATCACAGCCAACACCTAATTATCTTGGAGTAGATGTTCTCCTTTAATCCTAGGTATATTCAAGATCCAATGGTATAGCAGTCTTTTGGTAGAGGGCCAATAGGCATTGATACATATCAAATATCAAAGTTCTAGGCCTAATGGTGAAGAAGAGAAGATTTTCTAAGATATCCTTCTTCATCCCCATCTAAGATTAGGCATGGCACAGAAAATGATTTATTTTCATAGTACGGCAATTCTTTGAAGTATTTTGATAGAGGGTCAATAGATGATAATTTATACCAAACATCAAAGTTATAGGCCTTATGGTTTTTGAGAAGAAGGATTTCAAAGATTTCCTTCTTTATTCTTATGCAAACTCAGGGATTGCACAGAAAAGGCTAATTTTCATAGTATGGAAATTCTTTGAAGTATTTTGATAGAGGGTCAATGGATGATTTATATCAAATATCAAAGATTTAGGCCCTACGGTTTTGGAGGAGAAGATTTTTTAGTTTTCTAACTCATTTGCCATGGCAAATTAAGTTCTTCATGGTTTTCAATTCTTTGAAGTATTTTGATAGAGCATCACCTAAGGTTTACTTCTATGAAGTTTGGTTGAAATTCCATAGTTATTTTAGGAGGAAAATATTTTTTAAAATTGTGAACGACCAGACGGATGGACGGACATACGATGAGCAATTACAAAATTACTTCTTTCTTAATCCTATTTAAAGTAGGTAATTTGCTTTTATGCAAGAACTAACAATTAGCCCATCAGTTGGTTTCAAAGTTTTCACTATATAAATTCATCTCAAAACCATTAAAGCCAGTTTTTTTTTGTGTGGTCAAAAAAGTTAACTCCTGTAAAATTTCATTAAAATTCATCAAATGATTTCTGAGAAGAAGACTTTAAAAGTTTTTAATAAATGCCACATATGGAATCTAGCCCCACTGTAAAAACGGTGTTTTTAATCCCATCGCATTCTTTTAAGAAATCTGATTAGGATCACCTAAGAATAATTCCTGTGAAATTTAAACGATATCCATAGACTGCTTTCTGAAAACTATAACTTTCAAACTTGTCACTTTAAACCACATAAGGAAATTGGACCCACCCATAAAAGTCATACAAGAATTCAATAAAGGATTACCTAATGATAATTCCTATGAAATTTCATTGAATAAATCAGCTTGGTACTTTCTGGGAAGGAGATATTTAAAGTAAAAGTTTACAGATGTACTTACAGATGGCGGACACTACATCATGACAAATGCCTGCTGGCTTTCAGTCAGTGGGGGTAAACTAAATGGGTGTCCCAGGACAACTGCTATCGAGCCTGCAAAGTTTTGTAGGCATCATGCTTCTGACAAGCACAATTTTAGTGCTTGACCTTAAGCTTTGACCTGGAAGCTATCCAATAAATTCTTTCAAATGGCACATCTACTCATGATGGAGAATGATTGTGCCAATTTATTTTGAAATCCATCCATAATTATAGGAGAAATGCTCTTGACAATCACAATTTTAGTGTTGACCTTGAGCTGTGACTTTGACATAAGAACTATCCCATTAATTCTTTCAAATGGCACATCTACTCATAATGGAGAATAATTGTGCCAGTTATTTTGAAATCCATCCATAAATGTAGGAGTAATTGTCCGGCCAACTTCTGAAGGACTTACAGACTAACACACCCACCCTGACTTGTCATAGTGAACTATGTCTCGCTCAATCGCAAGCAGGCTCAACAAACATTGTGATCAGATGATAACATGGATTTTATGGGTTTGGTTAATTTTCATATTTGATATGTCTTAAAGAGTTTGAAATATTCTCAAAATGATACTTTGTTTACTATTATCAATTTTTTCACAAACACGAGGGCTGTTGGCCCTGGGGCGCTCACCTGAGATAAAGGCTCTTTTTCTTTCAACAGTCTAATTTCATGTTAAAGGTTAGGATTATGAAACAAGTGGGCCACAATTACATATAAAGACTATGAACCTGGGGATCCAAAAGTCTAAATTGCAAATTCCAAGGCTTTAGTGCTGATTTGAAAGAAGGAAAAAACTTTTTCCATGGATTATAATTTCAGAAATAAGAAAGAAGTCTGTGAACTGATGCGTCATGCCTATAACCCCCCCCCCCCTCCCTGAGTACGCACCTGGAAACCCTAGGATCATGATTTTAGCTATTTTGTAAGAGGTCAATATACTGATGCTTCATGAAAAATATCATGGCTCTACACCTTCTGGGTCAGGAGGAGAATTTTTAAAGATTATTTTGAAATTTCACTTTTGTTGCCATGGCAACCAGAGTTTTTAACAGATTTCAATTCTTTTAGCTATTTTTGAAGGGGACCACCTAAGGAACATTTCTGCAAAATTTACTTTAAATTGGCCCAGTGGTTTAGGAGGAGATGTTGTTTAAAGAAATTGTTGACGGAAGCCGGATGACGCACGACGGACGGACGCCAGACAAAAGGGGATCACAATAGCTCACTTGAGCACTACCTGCTCAGGTGAGCTAAAAATGATCCTGGTGTGATCCGGTCACAGATTATTAATTTGAACATTGAATTCCTGAAAGTATCATTTGTTTAATCAATACATTCAGGCCTATGGATAGATACAGGCACTCAAACACCTCTTGTCCCCCACTTTCCATTGCTTTACTGCTCATGATTTCAAACGTCCACAAAACTTTGTTTCATTCAAATAGCGTAGTTGGAAAAAAAACAAAAAACAAAGCAAATTTGCAGGATTTGATTTATTATTTTTTTGAAAATCCAAATAGAAATTAATATAATTGGAGGAATATTCAAGAAAGCACAAACAAAAACATTGAATAACTGTTATGAACACATGGTTATTCCTAAATACCAATACAACAGGCTGCTATATTCATCATTACCTATGAGGTTACAATACAGATTTTAAACCCTTTTGTAAACAAAACATTGATAATTGATTGATTGGATGAGGTTTAATGCCACTCCTAACAGTATTTGTCATATCCCGCCGGCTGGAGCACCTAAACATGAATTCCTGATATTTCTCACAACAGTACTACCACTACATCCTTTCCGAGCCTCTAGATGCTCATCCAACTTATGTTTACGATTATCCATTCATTGGTGGGAGACAAATGTTGGAAATGATAATAGATGGGGCCAGGGAATGAACTCCAGGACCACATGACTAGGAGTCCTGTGTGCCACCACTGCGCTGTGGACATGGCCTCATTGATAATTGAATAAAATCTTTAATTTATATTTTCAGAATTTGTACAGTTTTGATAAATGTGCAGCTTTCAAATTAACCCTTGTCATGCTGATCCCAGAATATTCCGGTTTTGGCAGGAGGTGTAGACTAAGATCTTAGTCTACACCTCCTGCTTGTACTTTTCCTGCTAGAATTGTTTATGAAGTTGATTTCTTAAAGAAATATTGATTTTTGAACAAGTTCTATCAGTGCTTTCAGTCCTTTGATTTGACAGCATTTCAGTAAGGTGATTTATACAGCATGACAAAGGTTAAAAACCTTTTAACCAATTGCCAGGCAACAAAATTAAAGACCTATCAAACTCTAAAAGGTTACGGAAGACAATTTATAGTTACAGTAATTTTAAAAACCACCATAATATAAAGAAGAAAACATTGAGGGATTGGGATGGAATGGATTTACAGCTACAGTTGATAAATATTCACTTTTTAGAAGGATTCATATTTGACCTAGACTTTGTCTAAGACATTGTTTTTATATGAGATACTTTTAACCCATTACCAAACAAGAAAATTTTAGACTGGTCTGAATTGAAAGAAATTGCATTCAACAATTCCAAATATTCAATTTCTCCGGCTTTTTTAGTAGAAAACATTGTGGATGATGAAGAAATTGCTTGAAACAATCAATTTCTCCATTTTCCACAATCTTTCCCATGCATTTTTCTTGAGTGGTGAAAAAAGCAGGATTGTGTCGGAATGAGTTCAACTAAATTATTATATTTTCATTCTAGCCCCCTTCCAATGCTCTCCTCTTACTGACAGAGAATAAAACATTGTCATACAATTTAGACAAAGCTACCTGTAAGTTTTCTTCTACAAGGGATGGAAGATAATTTTCAGAATAAGCGCACCATCTTCAGGTGCCTGAAGCTTTGGTGTACTGGGGAATGAATAAAAATATCTAAAAATAGAAAATAATTCTTACAAAAATGCATTTAGAGTTACCTCTTTTGATAGTATGGACTGCTCTTTTGATAAAGATTATATATTCTTACTTTTCAAATAAATGCCCTCAATAATGCAAGACATTACTTAATGACAAATTGGTTTAGCACCACGAAGATGGAAACAAAAGTGGTGATGGTCCTAACAGAGATTAAGCCGCAGACTATTACTATGGCAATACTAAAGGTTTTCACTGAAAACAGATGAGCTAAGCAAGTTCTCCCGTTTTGACATTTAATCAATGACTGAAAAACAATTGACAAACAAGGGTGTCACTTTGGGTCATGGTCAGCATTTACATTATGTATGAGGTTCAATATGAAATTTCTTTAGACTTTGAATACAGAAACAGACTGAAAGATAGACAGGCTAATAGAATCGGTGAAAATAGTATACCCTCCTCCACTTTATGGCTGTGTGGTATAATGACAAGTATATATAGCTGTAGAAGGACAATTTTGAGTAAACAAACTACATGTATTTAATCCATTATCACACAACAAAATTTTAGATTGGTCCGAATTCAAAGATGTTGCATAAGACAATTTTTAAGTGATGAAAATTTAATGATTTTTGTTTTATTACGTAGAAAACATTGTTGATAATGAAGAAATTGCATGTCACAAGCAATTTCTTCATTTTCCACAATGGTTTCCCTAGCGTCATAGTGTTTGGATGGGTTGTTTAAAAAGAGCTGCAGAATTCTTACAAACAAGAGGACTATGATGGTCCTAAATCCCTCACCTGAGGCATCTGCAAATTACAGTACTTTTTTGTATAAAAGAGACACATCTTGAGCTAAATTAATAAAACAAATATAAGATCTTGGGTATAATACAAAATTTTCAAGTAAAGCTTTAGAATAAATATGAATGCCTATGGCTTTATAATTTTATCCATTACCAAACTATCCATCACTTTGGTGCCCTCAAGGAAAATAGGTTTTAAATACATGTACATTGTGAGAAAGGGAGAACTAACTAGTTACAAGTAATTTCTCCAATTCTCGCAATGTTTTCTTCCCTAAAAATTCCTTGTAATTAGATTTCAATCGAACTTTAACCCTTGTGATGCAGAATTAAAATCGGTCTCCTAAAATGCTTTTGATCCTTTCCTGTTTGACAAAACTTTTGACCAGTCTGAATTCAAAGGTTTTGTTGACAAAAATTTGAAGAAGATTCAAATTGAAAAATAACCATTCAGAACGGTAGAAAATATTGTGGAAAAAAGAAGAAATTACTTGTTACAAGTGATTTCTTTTTTATCCACAATGTTTTCTCAAGTTTAAAATCACAGGGACGTAAAGACCAGTAATAAAACAAGAAGGGTAAAATAAAAACACTGAAAGCACTGGAAGCCATTATATAGGACTTGTATTTCTTTTGATAATTAATTTTACGAATATATACTGCGTAAAAAGTTCTAGAAGCTGGTGTTGACTAAGATCAGACTGCACTTATGACCAGGCAACCAAAGATTTTTACAGAATGAAATTCTTTTAACAACTTTTGTAGAGCTTCACTAAAGGAGCATCCCACAAAGTTTCAGCTTTATCGGTCGACTGGTTTAGAAGAAGATTTTTAAAGATTTACTAAAACTTCCCATTTTCAAATGCCATTGTAACCAAAGTTTTTCACGGAATGAAATTCTTTTAACAACTTTTGTAGAACTTCACCCATGGAACACCCCTGCAAAGTTTCAGCTTGATTTGGCCAACTGGTTTAGGAGGACAAGATTTTTAAAGAATTTGTGGACGGACAAACAGATGGGCAGATGAAAGACAACGACCGACCACAATAACTCACCTCGCACTTAGTGCTCAGGTGAGCTAAAAAGCATTTACAGTAGTACCTAAACCCTAAATAGTATTGGTTTCTCTTGTGATAGTTAATACATTGAGCAAGTTTCAAACAAATATCAGTATATAACTGAGACATGGACAACTTTAAAGTTTATCACTAAGCCAACAGGCCCAACACCTTAATCCTTTCCTGTTTTGCAAAATATTAGACCAGTCCAAATTCAAAGGTTTCCAGACAAAAATTCTAAGTGGATTTATTTGAAAAATAACAATTAAGTAGGGTAGAAAATATTGTAGAAAAAGAAGGAATTGCTAGTTGCAAGCAATTTTTTCTTTTTCTACAATGTTTTCTTGAATACAAAATCACGTAAAAATCAGGGATTGAACAGGATAGGGTTAACCCATTCCCACACAATGACCCTTTTTGATGCCCCTCAAGAAAAAAACACAGAGAAAACTTTGTGAAATTGCATGCATCAAGCATTTTCTTCATTTTTCATGACGTTTCTAGATTTCTAGATTTAATAAACTTCAAATTTTTGTCTGAAACTCCTTTCGATTTGAACCAGTCTAAATTTCTGCCGTCTGGAAAGGGGTTAAATTGTAATAAAAACTTATATTGACAAGTGGGTGATGGCAATATCTAGACCTTTAGCCCAGCAAAAAAATATAATAGGAGAGTCCACAGAATAGGATTACCTACAGTGTACACACTATAATTTTGTATAACAAAGTAACAAATTGCAAGCATATAAAACTTTCCGAGTAAAACCACACATTTTATTATCCATTTATATTTCATTTAGTCAATGGTGCTTAATGAATCAAACTACTATGCATAAAGGATGATCTCTTCCCTCAATACAAGATAACTAAAATTTCATATTGATTCAAATTGAAAGATGTTGCCGACAGCATTTTCTAAATGATGAATTTTAAAAGCCAGTCTTTCTTAATAGAAAACATTGTGGAAGATGAAGAAATTGCTTGATACAGGCAATTTCTTCATTTAACCCACTATGTTTTCCAAAGCTTTGTTTCTTGAGGGATGTTTAAAGCGAGAATGATGGGGAATGGCTTTAAAAACATAGAGAAGCTAGGGCCAATAACTATTCATTTGTCAAGAAAAATGTATAATTAAAAACAAAACAGGGTGAATAAAGCGACCTAGAAAGAAAAAATGATATTAATTTCAATTTTGGAAATATTAATTTCTCTATTAATAGGTCCTTTATAGCAGTACTTATTAAATTTACTTTGTGAAATGAATTAATCTAGTATCAGAGGCAGACTCAGAGAAGTAGATTGTATTAACTCATTCTTATATTGGATGCAGCTAGTCAACCCTTTCCCGTAAAAACCCTGATTTTTAACTTCCTTATGATATTATACTAGAGAAAACCTTGTACAAGCAATTTCTTCTTTTCCTACCATATTTTCTATCATAAAGAATGGTTGCTTTTTTTAATTGTACTGACAATATAATGTTGTCCGTTACCCAAATTTAGATGGAATCCTAAACTTTGAAAAACAGTAGAAGGATAATGACACTAATTAGTGTTTTAATCTCATTTTAAAGGTAATTACTTGTCGTATTTAACTCCAACCTTTATCTAACCCATTTCAACACGGCAAAATTTTAGACTGGCCAATATTGAAAAAAGCTGCAGACGACAATTTCTAGTTGATGGAATTTTAAATTTTGCGTCTTTTTGGATAGAAAACATTGTGGAAAATGAAGAAATTGCTTGTATCAAGCAATTTCTTCATTTTACACAATGTTTTCAAAGCTTTTTTCTTTAGAAGCGTAAAAAGGAGGCATTGTGTAGGAATGGGTTAAAGCTCTTTTGTTGTAACAAGCAATTTCTCAAAATCTATCCAAAATGTTTTTAGCACTAATCTTGAGGCACATAGAAAAGCTGGATTGTTTTGGAATGGGTTTGCGTATGCATAAATCTACTCAACTCATGCTCAGAATAAGAGCACCATCTTCAGGTGCCTGAAGCTTTGGCTTTGAGGTGCTTTGGAATTAATAAAAATATCTAAAAATAGAAAATAATTTAGACAAAAATGCATTTAGAGTTACCTCTTTTGATAGTATGGACTGCTCTTTTGATAAAGATTATATATTCTTACTTTTCAAATAAAAGCCCTCAATAATGCAAGACATTATTTAATGACAAATTGGTTTAGCACCAGGAAGACGGAAACGAAAGTGGTGATGGTCCTAACAGAGATTAAGCCGCAGACTATTACTATGGCAATACTTGAGGTTTTCTCTGAAAACAGATGAGCTAACCAAGTTCTCCTGTTTTGACATTTAATCAATGACTGAAAAACAATTGACAAACAAGGACGTCACTTTGGGTCATGGTCAGCATTTACATTATGTATGAGGTTCAATATGAAATTTCTTTAGACTTTGAATACAGAAACAGACTGAAAGATAGACAGGCAAATAGAATCGGTGAAACTAGTATACCCTCCTCCACTTTATGGCTGTGTGGTATAATGACAAGTATATATAGCTGTAGAAGGACAATTTTGAGTAAACAAACTACATGTATTTAATCCATTATCACACAACAAAATTTTAGATTGGTCCGAATTCAAAGATGTTGCATAAGACAATTTTTATGTGATGAAAATTTAATGATTTTTGTTTTATTACCTAGAAAACATTGTTGATAATGAAGAAATTGCTTGTCACAAGCAATTTCTTCATTTTTCACAATGGTTTCCCTAGCGTCATAGTGTTTGGATGGGTTGTTTAAAAAGAGCTGCAGAATTCTTACACACAAGAGGACTATGATGGTCCTAAATCCCTCACCTGAGGCATCTGCAAATTACAGTACTTTTTTGTATAAAAGAGACACATCTTGAGCTAAATTAATAAAACAAATATAAAGTCTTGGGTATAATAAAAAAATTTCAAGTAAAGCTTTACAATAAATATGAATGCCTATGGCTTTATAATTTTATCCATTACCAAACTATCCATCACTTTGGTGCCCTCAAGGAAAATAGGTTTTAAATACATGTACATTGTGAGAAAGGGAGAGCTAACTAGTTACAAGTAATTTCTCCAATTCTCGCAATGTTTTCTACCCTAAAAATTCCTTGTAATTAGATTTCAATCGAACTTTAACCCTTGTGATGCAGAATTAAAATCGGTCTCCTAAAATGCTTTTGATCCTTTCCTGTTTGACAAAACTTTTGACCAGTCTGAAATCAAAGGTTTTGTTGACAAAAATTTGAAGAAGATTCAAATTGAAAAATAACCATTCAGAACGGTAGAAAATATTGTGGAAAAAGAAGAAATTACTTGTTACAAGTGATTTCTTTTTTATCCACAATGTTTTCTCAAGTTTAAAATCACAGGGACATAAAGACCAGTAATAAAACAAGAAGGGTAAAATAAAAACACTGAAAGCACTGGAAGCCATTATATAGGACTTGTATTTCTTTTGATAATTAATTTTACGAATATATACTGCTTAAAAAGTTCTAGAAGCTGGTGTTGACTAAGATCAGACTGCACTTATGACCAGACAACCAAAGATTTTTACAGAATGAAATTCTTTTAACAACTTTTGTAGAGCTTCACTAAAGGAGCATCCCACAAAGTTTCAGCTTTATCGGTCGACTGGTTTAGGAGAAGATTTTTAAAGATTTACTAAAACTTCCCATTTTCAAATGCCATTGTAACCAAAGTTTTTCACGGAATGAAATTCTTTTAACAACTTTGGTAGAACTTCACCCATGGAACACCCCTGCAAAGTTTCAGCTTGATTTGGCCAACTGGTTTAGGAGGACAAGATTTTTAAAGAATTTGTGGACGGACAAAAAGATGGGCGGATGACAGACAACGACCGACCACAATAACTCACCTCGCACTTAGTGCTCAGGTGAGCTAAAAAGCATTTACAGTAGTACCTAAACCCTAAATAGTATTCGTTTCTCTTGTGATAGTTAATACATTGAGCAAGTTTCAAACAAATATCAGTATATAACTTGAGACATGGACAACTTTAAAGTTTATCACAAAGCCAACAGGCCCAACACCTTAATCCTTTCCTGTTTTGCAAAATATTAGACCAGTCCAAATTCAAAGGTTTCCAGACAAAAATTCTAAGTGGATTTATTTGAAAAATAACAATTAAATAGGGTAGAAAATATTGTAGAAAAAGAAGAAATTGCTTGTTGCAAGCAATTTTTTCTTTTTCTACAATGTTTTCTTGAATACAAAATCACGTAAAAATCAGGGATTGAACAGGAAAGGGTTAACACATTCCCACACAATGACCCTTTTTGATGCCCCTCAAGAAAAAAACACAGAGAAAACTTTGTGAAATTGCATGCATCAAGCATTTTCTTCATTTTTCATGACGTTTCTAGATTTCTAGATTTAATAAACTTCAAATTTTTGTCTGAAACTCCTTTCGATTTGAACCAGTCTAAATTTCTGCCGTCTGGAAAGGGGTTAAATTGTAATAAAAACTTATATTGACAAGTGGGTGATGGCAATATCTAGACCTTTAGCCCAGCAAAAAAATATAATAGGAGAGTCCACAGAATAGGATTACCTACAGTGTACACACTATAATTTTGTATAACAAAGTAACAAATTGCAAGCATATAAAACTTCCCGAGTAAAACCACACATTTTATTATCCATTTATATTTCATTTAGTCAATGGTGCTTAATGAATCAAACTACTATGCATAAAGGATGATCTCTTCCCTCAATACAAGACAACTAAAATTTCATATTGATTCAAATTGAAAGATGTTGCCGACAGCATTTTCTAAATGATGAATTTTAAAAGCCAGTCTTTCTTAATAGAAAACATTGTGGAAGATGAAGAAATTGCTTGATACAGGCAATTTCTTCATTTAACCCACTATGTTTTCCAAAGCTTTGTTTCTTGAGGGATGTTTAAAGCGAGAATGATGGGGAATGGCTTTAAAAACATAGAGAAGCTAGGGCCAATAACTATTCATTTGTCAAGAAAAATGTATAATTAAAAACAAAACAGGGTGAATAAAGCGACCTAGAAAGAAAAAATGATATCAATTTCAATTTTGGAAATATTAATTTCTCTATTAATAGGTCCTTTATAGCAGTACTTATTAAATTTACTTTGTGAAATGAATTAATCTAGTATCAGAGGCAGACTCAGAGAAGTAGATTGTATTAACTCATTCTCATATTGGATGCAGCTAGTCAACCCTTTCTCGTAAAAACCCTGATTTTTACTTCCTTATGATATTATACTAGAGAAAACCTTCAAGCAATTTCTTCTATTCCTACCATATTTTCTATCATAAAGAATGGTTGCTTTTTTTAATTGTACTGACAATATAATGTTGTCTGTTACCCACATTTAGACGGAATCCTAAACTTTGAAAAACAGTAGAAGGATAATGACACTAATTAGTGTTTTAATCTCATTTTAAAGGTAATTACTTGTCGTATTTAACTCCAACCTTTATCTAACCCATTTCAACACGGCAAAATTTTAGACTGGCCAATATTGAAAAAAGCTGCAGACGACAATTTCTAGTTGATGGAATTTTAAATTTTGCGTCTTTTTGGATAGAAAACATTGTGGAAAATGAAGAAATTGCTTGTATCAAGCAATTTCTTCATTTTACACAATGTTTTCAAAGCTTTTTTCTTTAGAAGCGTAAAAAGGAGGCATTGTGTAGGAATGGGTTAAAGCTCTTTTGTTGTAACAAGCAATTTCTCAAAATCTATCCAAAATGTTTTTAGCACTAATCTTGAGGCACATAGAAAAGCTGGATTGTTTTGGAATGGGTTTGCGTATGCATAAATCTACTCAACTCATGCTGCTTAATTCTGATATTTGATTGTTTACAAGTAATAATGGTTTAATCTCACAATCCACTTGGAAATTTTTTTGGAAAAACATATTATTTGGGAAAAGAGTTGAAGTAGACTAGTTATCCTAAATCCATTATAAAATTGCACTTTCTATTTAGTCTTTTTGTCACGAGGTCTCCATGCTTTCAATAAATTAGCTCCGAAGTACAAGGCAAATCCGTGAATCTGGAGAGCTATAAATAGTCCTAAATACCACACTAACACAGCTGGGTAGCCTAAAATTTCAGAGGAAAACTTCCTTTCGTTGAAATACAATGATATGTCATCGAAAAGCTCTATCAAACCATACAACACTGGCAGGATTCCAAATACCACATTACCAATAATAAACTGCTTCAAGAGGATAGAGTTATTCTTTGAGAGAGATTTCAGTCCAAATAAAGCTGCAACAAGGCTAACAGCCCAAGCGTACTCCCAAGCTTTTGGTGCTGGTATATCCCACTGTCTTAATCGTTGGTATATCGGAAGGCCAACTAAAGCTGTAAATCCTGGCAGTAATCGTACTAGCACCGCCATGGCCAGAAATATGTGAAAGATTAAACATGTCTTCAGTCTACTCTTGTTCAGGGAACTGTAAATAAATAGGGAATATTAGGCTACTTGTATTTGCATTGAGCTGTGGAGGAAAAGTTTTGCAATTCAAAAGACCGAAAGGTTGGGTGGATATCATTTTTTTGCTCCTCACCTCAAAACAACCATAAGACTTTGTGTCGCTATTGTAACTTAGTATTCCATTCATGATATACCTACATTTTCTATCAGATAAATATGATAAACTAATAAAATATCTGTATATCTGTATACATTTCCATTCTTATTTACAATTCTGATTCTGTGCATTCGCACTCATCCTCGGATACCCCGGGGTCTCCTTATTTGCTACACTACATCAATGTAGCGTAGCAAATAAGGAGACCCCGGGGTATCCGAGGATGATTCGCACTATGATGTCAACTACATAATAAAAATGACGACATCTTCGACTATATGATATCGAACCGTAATTGACACCATCAGATACAGATTTTTTCTGATTTGTCTGATTTTGTCTTTGTGGAATGTTTAATTTTACTCGAAAAATTCATTATTATATTGGTGGCTTAGTGCAGAAACATCATAAGTGTGTATACAAAGTATAGACACTTATGATGTTTTTACACTAAGCTATCAATATAATAAATAACAAGAGATGAGCCTGTGCTTGACGTTTCCGACTATTTGTAGACACTGAGCAGCCTGGACAACTACACATGACTTATTAGTACTTCATGATTGACTGAAGAAATGATGAGTCAGTAGATATATATGGAGCACACATACTTATCAAGGCCATAACCCATTTCCTCACAATAAAGTTTTAGACCAGTCAAAATTCACAGAAATACAGATGAGAAATTGTGGTTGGTGAAATTTTGAAAAAATTGTCTTTTGGAGAAGAAAAAAATTTTGACAATGAAAAGTTTGCTATTAGCCTAGTAACAAGCAATTTCTTCATTTTCTACAATGTTTTCATTTACATATAAATGTGCATATCTGTTTACTGAGCTGCCTCAGCCTAAATGACCAAAACTCCGGGCAGCTTTGCCAGACTCTAGACTAAGCTCTTTGTAGCATCATCTCATCCAAATAAATGATTAAATTTTTTGTTGGCTCTACTGAATTCATGTCAATTTAGTTGAAAGTATAATTTGGTCAAAGGGGTTAAAAACTTAATATTTGGTCAGAATATCCAGAAAGAAAACTGACATAGGACTTTAAATGATAATACAATACTTCAAAAGGGAACTTTCATTAAGAATTTCTTTTCAACTTCATAAATTGGTTAATTTCATTTCAATTTTAAGTTGATTTTCATCGAATTTATCATCTTTTGACAATGTTTTATATTTGCTTCCTCAATATACAATAATTGTTGCGATGTGATTAGATAACCAAATTTATTTGAACATGTAAAAAAATAAGAATTGTTTTAATCTTTTTAATTAATTCATAAACAATTATTGATATATCCAATTAAATGGTACATTTTTGCTTTGTCTTCAAAGAAATGAACGGAGCATTCATATCTTTTTTTTTGTCTAATTCTTTTGATGAGCCAATTGATATATTAATGGAAAGAATTTATATCACATGTTACACAATATTGACCGAATTATGGACGTTTCGTACCATAACCATTTCGTACCAGTCATTTCGTACCATGGTATTGGTTGTTTCGTACCATGTTGAGACCATTTCGTACCATGTTGTAGTCATTTCGTACCATACGTCAAATGTTTCGTACCATGTTTAGAAAAAAAATTCAACATAATTTTAATAGTAAAATAACGCTTTCAACATCTATAAAATATTTTTATTTTCTATTTGTTTTATCTAATTTATTGATCATCAAATCAATTAAGACAGTCCATTCAGGCAAACGGAGAGTTGATGATACAGTATTAGCGTATCAGCACATTAATTTTTTTCTAATAGGGGGGTTGTGTTCATTAGAAGAAAATTAGTAGGGAATCAGAACTGTATTTCCGTCAATATTGTATCACATAGTTAACCAAATAATTTGACGAAGTAACCATTAGCCAATTGCAAAACAACGATACTTAAAGCAGGTCCAAATATAAAGAAATTTGCAGACCGCAATTTCATCAGGATGGAATTTTTTAAAATATTTGTCATTTGGAGAAGAAAACATTGTGATAATTATTGCTTGTCTCCAGCAATGTTTTCCTAAGTATTTTTCTCGATGGGTGTAAAAAAGTGGGACAGTCAAATGAAAGGCAAATACCATTCTAGTCATAATTAACCAATCAACAATCATTCACTTTCCACAATTAGATCTTAAAAGATCTTACCTTACATGTCACAAACAATGACAAACAATCTAATTATCAAATTCTCTGAACTTGCTTGAGTGGTTTATTTGTGGTACGAGATGGTACGAAATGACTAATTATTTGGTACGAAATGACCAGCGCATGGTACGAAATAACCATTGTATTGTACAAAATAACCATTGTATGGTACAAAATAACCATTGTATGGTACGAAATAACCATAGAAATTATGGTACGAAATGGTTATGGTATGAAATGACTGTATACCATATTGACAAAATTTAGAGACAAATTTGAGTATTTGCCAATTTATGAGCCACAGATTTATTTGTACATGGCATGGCAACATCAGCCAGTTGCTCAAACCTGCCATGTCAAGGTTATAAGTCAAGCGTTCTCTGAGCTGTGCAATTGAGCTGTGCAATTGGGGCTTGCTAAAGGCATGTCTTAACCCTTTCCCGTTTTTGGAAATTTTAGACTAGTCCAAATTGAAAGAGGTTGCACAATGAAAACTGGATGCTATTTGAAATGAAACCATCCTATATGGTAGAAATATTTGTGGAAAAAGGGGAAATTGCTTGTTACTAGCAATTTCTTCTTTTTCCACAATTTTTTTCTCGAGTATGAAATCACAGGAACGTAAAATCCCGTATTTGAACGGGAAAGGGTTAAACAGCTTATTGAGAAAATCTCTCTATCCTGCTGGAAAATGGTTGGAAAAGATCGGGAAGGTTGTTGAACATTTCAGCAATTCTCACATTTTCAATACAGGACATATACTGCTAATCAGTAGCATATCTTTTTTCTGACAGTCTTTCATTTGAAAAATAAATAGTATTTTGATAATAATCGAATTTGCGAGTAGAGTATGAAGAAAAGCGTTGGCCACGTCACGGTTATCTTTCTTGATTAAAGTTCATTACTTTATATGGTTATTCCGTTATTTACCTCATTTTATATTGCCATGCGACGCTCTCTCTGTGCCAGTGATCACTACCATCCGTCCCTGTGGGACGTTTTCCATAACTGGACATATCTTTATTTAAATATCGAAAAATCGTCCGAAATCAGCACCGTTTTAATCGAAATGACATTATACCGGAAGTAAGGTGGTTTGATCCAAACGCTTTTGGAAGTCAGTCGTTTACATGATACTGATGTTGCGTGTGTAAACAAATAAGATTCTGTAGCTTTCTCTGTCTTTTAAGAGTAAATTAAGCGCTGATATGTCAAATTATTCATCTGCTCGAGTATTTGCATCAATAACTACTAAAGGCAAAGAAATCCAACCATCTACAGCCTCACCAGAATGGAATGAAAACAGATTTTTAGAAAACCAGAGAGCTGTCACCATAGATAAAACCAAGATGAACAGAAATGTCCAGGTTACAGCAGTTGGCGAGGTATCTCTGCCGCCAGATAGATGTAGGGTCAATATCAGAATAAATAGTCAGAAGGACAATGTAGCTGATGTCAAAAATAGTGTACAAAGAAGACTTGACTATGTTCTTCAAACTCTACAGAACCACAATGTAAAGGTAGGCTGTTCCATTCATTTGCGACATTTAATATATGTTTGATGAAATTAACTAAGTTATATTTGTGAGAACAGAAAATATAGGAATAAGTAAATTGCATGATGCATGATTTTACACGATGTTTTCTACCCAGAAGGATGAAAAAATATAAAATTTCATAAACTTTAAAATGTCGTCTACAACACCTCTCAATTTAGACGAGTCTAGATTTTTCTTTTATGATAATGGGTCAAAACAGTTAACTATTCGTTTTTAAGACTGCAGTTATAGTGCATTTGGTAATGCGTCACTCAATTCATGAGTTCCAGAGTTTGATCAACAGTGGTGGCAAATATCCTTTCAGACATTTGTCTCCCACCAATGGATTGATAGTTGTAAACCTAAGTGGGATGAGAAGCTGGAGGCTTGGAAAGGATGTAGTGGTAGTGCACCAGGAATCCATTTTTCTAGTTGCCTTAAAATGATTGAAATTCTGTTACAGTGTTGTTTAACCCCATTAAAAAAATTGAAGGATGAATAATGTATAGCTGAGTTGCAGATGGTAAAATGTAAACGCCTAAAGGACAGCTATAATGGAAAGTGTGCTTGCTAGTTAATAAAAACTATATGTATGTTGAAAGATTAACATCAATTAGGGCTAAGTCTATCTCAAAATTGCTATGAGTAATATTCCTATTTGCCACCATCACAATATGGTATCATTCTATTCAATAGCACTGAAAAAGAAGCAAAATGACATTTCCTTGTAACTACTCTACAGGTCACAAACTTTGCTTTATGAGTTGTTTGTTTACTCAGATTCTCATGAGAAACATCTTTATTGAATACATGTACATTGAAAATCCATAAATGTGATAGAAAAGGGGTCTTAAAGACAGTTTGTAGACAGGTTAACCGTTTTCTTGATATAGCTTTCCAGGTGACAATTTTGGTTCAGACTTTTTCTTACTGCATACCAGTAATTTGCTTTATTTGTGGTTTGGCTGACATGAGTTTAGGGTGCATTAAGGGTGTTGGTAGTAGGTTTGTCTGACTGCTAAGATCTAGAAATGATGGTGTGCTACCAATACTTAGCCCTGTAAATTGTTATTTGTCCTTAGGAGGTTGGGGTAAGTAACTCTGCTTCACTGGCAAATTTTCCCTTATTTTCAAAGCCTTTATTTTTAAAGTTTAATTGTTTACCTATCTGTTTATGTGTGTGAAACTGTTTGCATTTAATTTGATATTCTTTGAGCTGATGAATAAAAAAACAAGCATACATGTCTTTTTGATGCCCCTTAAGAAAAAAATTGGGAAAGATTGTGAAAGAAAAAAGAAAAAAGAAACTGCTAGCAACAAGCAATTTCTTTATTTTCCACAGTGTTTTCTTCCCAGAAAGTTGAAAAATCTTAAATTTCATAAATATTAGTTTGTCGTCTTCAACTCCTTTCAATTTAGATCAGCTTAAAATTTTTCCAACTGGTAATGGGTAAAAAACTTTTCCCAATACATTTTATGGCCAATTTTTAAATGTGTTTTGTAATCCAATATGATGAACAAGAGGGCAAAGATGGCCATAGATCTCTCAACTTAGTGAGTAAAGAAACATGAAACAGAAACACCGAAGGATGCCTTATTCTTGAAGTGAAATTAAGTGCACAAGGGTTAAAAAAAATGTTGATTTTGATGAAATTATCATTAAGGTCCCTTTTCGGATAAAAGCTCCCCATTTTCACAAGGGCTCATCCTAATGGCCTAAAAATAATTCTAACCAGGTTTCATCAAGATTGGGCGGTAATTTTGGCCTCGAGAGTGTAAACAAAGGAAATTTCATTAAGACCCCTTTTTCCCGTGTTTTCCAATGGAACCATCTCATTTTCAATAGAGTATCCTTTTGATCTAACAATAATTCTGACCAAGTTTGATCAAGATTGAGCCAATATTGAGGTCTCCAGAATGTAAACAAAGAAAATGTGATTAATTCCCCTTTTCCCATGTTTTCATATTATGGTAAATTTAGTAAAAGGGACCTAAATGACAATTTCTTAGTTAAGGCTCAAGAGGCCACAATTTTGGTTCAATGTATTCCCATTAAAACCTATTCAGAATGTTTGTTAGGTTAAGAAAATGTCTTCTTAATGTAAGTTGGAGGATTGTTTAATTGTCAGAGCTCATAGACAATGCAAATTTATTCAGAGAAAAGGATCCTTAACCCTAAATGGCTTGACTTTGTTTATGTAACTGCAAATAGTTCCATGTCTTTCTGGAAGTTTCCCCAAGTTGCAAATTACCTACCCTGAAACTTACACACATTTTTTGTGTGCAATATTTACAAGTTATATTTACCCTACATACTGTTTTGTCTTAACAAGTAAGACCAAGCTTTAAAGTTTCAGTTTCATCGTTAAATCGAGTACTCAAGTGAGCCAATTCTAGGGCCACCTTGACTGTAATTTCTCACATTTTTGACCAGTCTAAATGTTTTTATATTGTGATAATGTTCTGACATTTTAATAATGGCCTTTGTACTGTACTGGATAACTATATTGAGCAAAAATGAAAACTTGACACTGATAAAGTTTCCCACATTTTTGTTCTCCTCTGTAAAAAACATTTTAAGCTATAACTTAGCAAATAGCTATCATGTGACTGCATAAAACCTTTAAGATAACAAGAGCCATGTCAGACATGGCCATCCCCTGCCGTAAAAGCTTGATAGTACACTGAAGCCAGTAAGATTTAGGCTTCTTGTGCACTGCATTTCTTGTCAATGAGGTCAATAATAGTTAGTATACTTTCAGAGATATGCTCTGGACAAAATCTAAGTCTGAAAAACAACAACGGGTAATAACTCCAAAATTATGCAAGCAACAGATGGGCGTCTTGTACACTGCACTTCTCCTCAACAAGGTCTATCCACCTATTAAGTTTCAAGTTAAAAGCTATTATACTTTCAGAGATATGCTCTGGACAAAATATAAGTCTTTAAAACAACAGAGGGCAATAACTCCAAAATTATGCAAGCGGGAGTTGTGGGTCTTGTGCACTGCACTTCTCCTCAATGAGATCTATCCACCCATGAAGTTTCAAGTTAATTGCTATCATAGTTTCAGAAATATGCTCCGGACAAAATCTTAGTCTTAAAACATTAAAGTGCAATACCTTCAAAATTATGCAAGCAAGAGTTGTTGTTCTTGTGCACTGCACTTCTCCCTAATGAGATATATCCACCTATGAAGTTTCAAGGTGATAACATTTATACTCTAGGAGATATTCCCCTGACAAAATCTAAGTCTTTAAAATCACAAAGGGCAATAACCCTAAAATTATGAAAGTAAAAGTTGTGATTCTTGTACACTGCACTTCTCCTCGATGAGATCTATCCACCTATGAGGTTTCAAGTTGATATGCTCTGGACAAAATCTACATTTTTAAAAAAACAAAGAGCAAGCATTATAATTCTTATACACTGCACTTCTCCTCAATGAGATCTATCCACTTATGAAGTTTAAAGTTGATAACTTTTATACTTTCAGAGATATGCCACAGACAAAATCCAAGTCTTTAAAATATCAAAGGGCAATAACTTCAAAATTATGCAAGCAAGAGTTGTGGTTCTTGTGCACTGAACTTCTCCTCAATGAGATCTATCCATCTATGAAGTTTCAAGTTGATAGCATTTATTCTTTAGGAGATATGCTCAGGACAAGATTAGTGATGAAATGATGGAATGACGGATGGAGACCTTACTATATCCCCTTAGCCGTAATGGCTGGGGATAAAAAAAGCACACGCTTACCAAGTAGAATGTTACAATGTTTTCTACTTTAAATGACAAAAGAAAATTTAAATTTCATGAACTAAAATGTGTTATCTGCAACATCTTAGAACTTTGAGCAGTCTAAAAGTTTTGCTGGGCTAAGAGAAAAATTAAATTTTCGGCCATGGCACTATTGTAGAAATACCTAATTGACTTTCAAATGAGCAATGTCAATCCATTAAAAGGCTTTTGGCTAGTCACTTTGTTACATGGCCCTGGTCTTACGTTTGAGCACCACAATTCTTGATATGGGTATGATTTTCTCCAAATATTAGATCTAAAGTGATGTTAAGCATGATTAGTGTTTGGCTACACTGGCCGAATGTCACAAGGGTTATAATAGCATGTTGGGCTTTAGTGCATTCATAAACTACTTCTTTAAAATCTTCTTCACAGAAACAATTGGATGAATTTTAACCAAATTCCATTATCATCCCCTTTTGTCAGATTCTTTCAAGAAAATCTGATCAGATGAAAAATAGCTTTTATTGGTGAGGCAAATTTCCATAAGAGGTATGTACAGTAGTTGAAACTTGGAAAATCTTCTAAAAAGATTTTAATCAATTTTCACAGGAATGACCCTTTAGTGACCCATGTCACATGTCTTGGAAAGAATTTTGCTTGGTCAAAAACTTTGGCCTTCCAAGGATGGAGTGTGTTTTCATATATATCACAAATTGCCCCATAGGACTAAAACATTTTGCATGACATGTTTTTCTTGAAAAAAATCCAAATATATTATCCCCTATCATCTTTTAACATAAACAAAAAAATAATACTTGTCTCAATGAAAGAAGCTGCTGACCACAGTCCAATTGATTGAAATTGAATAAAAGGTGCCTTTAAGGACAGAAAACATTTTGAGAACAAGGTGGCAAATTGTCACAAAATACGCCCGTAACACTACTGGTTGTTGACTGGGGAAAGGGATTAAATTTTAAGTCTAATTTCAAGAAAGAGTAACAATTCACAATGATAACTTATGGTTCTGGTGTTTTTCTTGTTACAATGAGGTTTTGAAAACCATAGGCTGTCACACCATGAGAAATTTAAAACAAAATCAAATGTGAAAAACAACAAAGGGGAATAATTAAAAAAGTATGCCAGGTAGAGTTATGGTTCTTGTGACCTGCACTTCCCCTTGGTGATATCTACCCACTCATGAAGTTTCATGATCATAGCTTTTACACTTTCAGATATATAATCCAGACAAAATCCAAGTCTGAAAAACAACAAATGGCAATAAATCTCAAAATATGCTAGGAAGAGTTAAAGTTCTTGTACACTGCACTTCTCCTTTATGAGATCTATCTACCCATGAAGATTCAAGATCATAGCTAATATACTTTCTGAAATAGGCTCTGAACAAGTTCCAAGTATGAGAAACAACAAAGGGAAATAACTAAAAAAATAAGCCAGGTAGAGTTATAGTTTTAATAAGCTGCACTTCCCCTTGATGAGATCTATCTAACCACGAAGTTTCATGATCATTGCTTGAATACTTTTAGAGATCTGCTCCGGACAAGACCAAAGTATGAAAAAACAACAAAGGGCAATAACTCAACAAATAAGCCAAAGGTAGAGTTATGGTTCTTAAGCACTGCACTAATCCTTGATGAGATCTATCTACCCCTGAAGTTTCATTATCATAACTTATATACTTTTAGAGATATGCTCTGAACAAGATCCAAGTATGAAAAACAACAATGGGCAATGACTCAAAAAATAAGCCAAAGGTAGAGTTATGGTTCTTGTGCACTGCACTCCCCCTTATTGAGATCTATCTACCCATGAAGATTCATAATCATTGCTTGAATACTTTTAGAGATACGCTCCAGACAAGATCCAAGTATGAAAAACAACAAAGGGCAATAACTTAACAAATAAGCAAAGGTAGAGTTATGGTTCTTGTGCACTGCACTACCCCTTGATGAGATCTATCTACTCATGAATTTTCATGATCATTGCTTGAATACTTTTAGAGATATGCTTCGGACAAGATCCAAGTATGAAAAACAACAAAGGGAAATAACTCAAAAAATGAGCCAGGTAGAGTTGTGGTTCTTGTGCATTCCTTTCCCTTGATGAGATCTATCTACCCATGAAGTTTCATTATCATAGCTTATATACTTTTAGAGATATGCATTGAACAAGATCCAAGTATAAACAAAGTATGAAAAACAACAAAGGACAATAACTCAAAATATACCCTAGGTAGAGTTATGGTTTTTGTACACTGCACTCCCACTTGGTGAGCTCTATCCATCCATGAAGTTTCATGATTCTAGCTATTATACTTTTAGAGATTTACTCCGGACAAGATTCAAGTATGAAAAACAACAAAGGGCAATAACTCAAAAAATAGGCTAGGTAGAGTTATGGTTCTTGTGCACTGCACTTCCCCTTAATGAGATCTATCTACCCATGGAGAATCATAATCATTGCTTGAATACTTTTAGAGATATGCTCCATACAAGATTCAAGTATGAAAAATAACAAAGGGCAATAACTAAAAAAAATAGGCAAGGTAGAGTTATGGTTATTGAGCACTGCACTCCGTATTGATGAGAAGAATATAACTGCCAAGTTTAAAGTCAATTGGACTTACGGTGACAGAGTTATGCTCCGGACAAAGAACTGAACACCGCCCGGACATCAGGATGCCACGGGTGATCCCATAATACGTCCCGTCTTCGATGGGCGTATAAAAAGGCAAAATAAGTCTGCATTGAGTGATAGTTGGTAAATCAATTCAGGCTTCAGGAGCAACACAGGTGACCAAGAGCCTCTAGTCCTAGCCTTCAGTTGAGAAATTGTGGCTATCAATCGAAGGATCAATCAACCAATCAAATCATTAATTTAGATCGGAAGTGAACTTTGAACACAGACCTTAGGTGACATTTATATCAAGTACTTTCTCCTTTTCCGACAATATTTTATACCACATCGGATGGTTTCATTTTAAATTGCATCCAATTTTTATTGTCGTCTGCAGCCTCTTACAATTTGGACCAGTCCAAAATTTCCAAAAACAGGAAGGGTTAAATCACTACTGCTTGTTTTCTCACTTGCAGGACACTGATATTCAAGTCCACAAAACTATGAGGAGGGCCGACACAATGTACACGATGGATGCGGAGGTTGTTGTTGTTTTCCTAGATTTCCACAAGTGTCAGACAGCTTGCAACTTACTTGTTGAAAAATTGGACGAGACTGTAACTGTCGGTATACCCGAATTTTATCATGCATCTACAACACTGGAAACATTAAGGTAAATTTTGTTTAACCTTGAGGCAGAGTTTTTGGGGTTTCCCATTTTAATACATTCCATCCCACACAATACAACTTCCTGACGTCCTTCAAATGAAAGGCTCAATTAGATGTAGAAATTGCTTATAATGAGAAGAAAGACAGAAACATTTGAAATTTTATCCACTTAACCCATTCCCACATAGTGACGCCTTTGGACGCCCCCAGGAAAAACAATTGGGAAAATATTGTGTGAAATGAAGAAATTGCTTGAACCAAGCAATTTCTTCATTTTCTACAATGTTTTCTACACAAAAAGTTGAAAAAATCTTAATTTTCATAAATTTTGAATTGTCGTCTGCAACTCCTTTTAATTTGGACAAGTCTAAAATTTTGCCATCTTGTAACGGGTTACATTGGCATCTGCTTCTTGTTTCGTTTTTTCGACCAGTCAATGATATTTAGTTTGGTGAACGGTTAACCACCCAGAGACAAGAGACTATGCATTCGCGCTCATACAAGTAGGCTTTTCATTTTAACCCATTACCACATAATCCTGTATTTTACACATTGAAGAATAAGAATTTTGGAAAACATTTTAAGAATAGTAGGAATTGCTTATAACAAGCAATTTCTTCTTTTCACTCAATACTTTCCACCTGATATGGCACTTGTTTTAAAATCAAAATGCAAATTAAATTGTTGTCAGCAACTTCTTCCAATTTTGACCATTTCAAATTTGTGTCATCTGCTATAGGTGTCAATCCACTGCTGTAAGTATATATAGTCTCACATAATGCAAACAAAATGTGTCTGCAAGGGTGTTAATATATCGCAATATATTCCTTCTCTTATGATGTATTCTGACTTTAACCCATTACCACATAACAGAATTTTATACTGGTCCAAATTGAAAGAAGTTGCAGATGACAATTTGAAGTTGATGCGATTTTTAAGTTCTTTGTCTTTAAAGTAGTAAACAAGAAATTTCTTCATTATACACAATGTTTTTAAATCCTATTTTCTGTAGGAGCATGAAAAGCAGGATTGTGTGAGAATGAGATAAAGAAATTTGCATATTTAGAACCATTCATATTTTTGCACCATAGAAAGTTTAAAGTTGAGATTAGGAGCTTTGTTAAAGGGTAGATTATGTTATTTTTCATGTAATGCCAAGACCATTTTCTTTTGCAGACAACAGGCAAGTCTTCTAGCGGTCCACAATGCAAAACAGAAGGCAAATGAAATGGCAAGGTTTGTCCACTTGGCTGTTGGTAAGCCAATAAGCATGCAGGAAGAAGAATCAAAAGAGTGGGAGGGTCAGATTGAGGGTGTGACAGACATGGAGGCCACTCCCACTTTACAACAAAGAATGTCCCAGGCAACAGTCACTGTATCATGTAGAGTAAATGTGAATTTTGAACTAAAACCTAAAGTGAAAACAAAATCTTAAATGGAAAGGATAAATCATCTGCCATGCAAACTGAAACTTGACCACTGTTTCGTTTTTGGGGGCAGGGAGTGGTGAAAAAGAATTGTTTTCAACATTTCTTTAAAATGGATGAAAAGCTGAGAGCAGACTTCTGAAACATGTATTGTCCAAAGTGTTAAATGGATTGCATGTGCCCTTGTTTGGGCAGTTTTATTGTATAGATTAGGGTTTACCTATGTTACCTCAGCTGGTAAGAAATATTGTACCCACTTAGCTTATTATTTTTCATTTAGTCTTATGCTATTATCTCAATAATGATGGAGATGCAGAAATTAAGGTGTGCTACTTTACCCTTGTCATGCTGAACCCCAAATATTCCGGTTTTGGCAGGAGGTGTAGAACAAGATCAGTCTGCACAGAAGTGCAGTCTGATCTTAGTCTACGCCCCCTGCTTGTACTTTTCCTTCCAGAGTTGTTTATGAAATGATTTCTAAACGAAATAGTGATTTTTTAACAAGTTCTATCAGTGCTTTCAGCCCTTTAATTTTACAGCAAATCAGTAAGGTAATTTATACAGCATGACAAGGGTTAAAATAGGTTCTATATTTCAAAATGTGCGATAAAATTATTTGAAAAGTTGTGAACATATAAATTTTTATGTTCTTTCATCTGTGATAATTAAATGTATACGTTTTATGCTTGGCTTGGTAATTTGTTTTAACTCAGCTAAGCTAAACATGCTCATGGTGAGCTTTTGTGATGCATAACATATGACCACACAGTAAAATTTAGACCAGTCCAAATAAAAGGAGTTGCAGAAGATAATTTAAAGTTTATGAAATGTTAGATTTATTCAACTTTCTGGGTAGAAAAAATTGTATAGAATGAAGAAATTGCTTGTTGCAATCAATTTCTTCATTTTACTCAATGTTTTCCCAATTGCTATTCTCGAGGGGCGTAAAAAGGCGTCACTGTGTGGGTATGGGTTAAATGTCTGCTGTCCATTGTGCATCGTCAACAATTATGTGTTACCAAACTTACCACTATACAGGCCACAATTCTTTCTTTATCACTCAAACTTGCTGATATTGCTTATACAGTAATGAGGAAAACTGAAGACGCTTATTGTATATAGTGACAGTCTGACCAATATCAAGGGAAAAGCTGCCTTATTTTGTTGTTATCATGCTACAGGTCACAATTTTGGTTCAAACTTTCTCAAACTAATTATAATACTTTGTAGTTAGGGGTATATTTCACCATGTTCTGACTGTGTCTGTAGACTCTTACTGAAGATCCAATTAACCTACATCTGTAACTTTCTACGATAGACAAATCACTAGCCTTGCCCACTAACTCTCTTTGCCCTACCTATTGACTCTGTCAAGAAGGTTCACTTCCGATTTTTTACTGGCATTATTTTGACAGATTTATAGCCAGTAGCATGTTTTAATCAAAGCCCTGAAGGACCTGAGAGTTACGACAACAGACTGTCTTGTATTCAATACTAAACAAACATAAGGCTGTTGGCCCATGAATGATCAAATGAGATTGATCTATGTTGAGTAGAATTTGATAGGACAGAAAACATGGCTTTAATTGGGGGGAGGGCTTATTTCCATATATGGTGAAAGCTTTGAAAATCTTCTTCTTGAAAACAACTGACGGAATTCAACCAAATTTCACTGGAATGATGCTTTGGTGATCCCTCATTAGATTGATAAAAAATGAATTGATAGGCTGTAAACATTGCTTTAATAGATTGGGCTTATTTCCATATATGGTAAACAGTGAAAACCTCCAATGTGCAGGATGGTTTTCAACCAAATCATTAGAAAATTCAGGGTGGTGGAGTGAATCAGGCGCTCAAGCGCCTATAGTTTGGTGTTTGACCTTGGTATGTGACCTTGATCTTATCATATGACCTTGACATGAGGAGATGTGTATTATGGAGATGTATCATAATGCCAAATATGAGCATTGTATCTTGGAATAGGCTGGTAGTAATTAGCAATGTTAAGTTTTTTGAGTTATGTTTTGCAGACAGACAGACGACATTATCTTGGACATGAATGAATTTAGAATGTTCTCCCTCAATGACATATAATACCATTTTGTAAAGGAACGTTTAGATTTGTGTGTTAATCAATGCTTATCATGATAATAGAGATATCACAAAATGTGAATGATTTTAGACACAGACAACGACAATGATGCCAAGGCTGCAGCAGTACATCAGGTATCCTTCCAAAATAGCCTAGCCGTAACTGGTGTAATTTAACCCATTACCGGACAGAAAGATTTTAGACTGGTCCAAATTGAAAAAGAGTTGTAGATGACAATTAAAAAGTTAAGGAAATTTAAGATTGTTCAACTTAATGAGTAGAAAACATTGTGAAAAATAAAGAAATTGCTTGTAACAAATTGTTTTTCTTGAGGGGTGTCAAAAAGCGTCTTTGTGTTGGGGAATGGGTGAATAGCTTTCTTCTCTATATTTAAAATCTGACTACATTTGTACTTTAACTCGTGACCAGACAACAAAATTTTAGACTGATCCAAATTCAAAGAAAATGCAGAGGAGAATTTTAAGTTTATGCAAATTTTAAATTTTCATCTTTTCTTATAGAAACAATTGTGGATAAAGAAACAAATTTTGTGACCAGCAGAATCTTCATTTTCCACAATTTTTTCAAAGCTTTTTTTCTCAGAGGGTGTCTAAAAGGGAGATTGCATGGGAAATGGTTAAGAAAACATTTTCCGCTAAAATAACCATGACAAACCTTTATGTTTAATATCATTTAATATTTACAAAGTTAGCATATATATTATGAGCATGGCACACCATAATCAATTGATGGATTGGGACTGTCAGGGGAACCCCTGTCAGAGTTTAGTGGGCTTGACCAGTGATCTGTGAGTTCTAGATATCTAAAGCCTTGTCATGCTGTATAAATTACCTTACTGAATTGCCGTAAAATCAAAGGGCTGAAAGCACTGGTAGAACTTGTTGAAAAATCAATATTTCTTTGGGAAATCAATTTTATAAACAACTCGGGCTGGAAAACTACAGGCAGGAGGTGCACTTATGTGCAGGCTGATCTTGGTCTACACCTGCCCAAACCGGAATATTCCGGGTTCAGCATGACAAGGGTTAAGTCCGACCATTATAATCTTGTACAGACAGATTGAGGCTAATGCAACATCACGGCTTCAGGTAGCAAAATATGCTTAGTAGGACTGGTCTGACATTAGTCCATTACCAGATGACAAAACATTAAATGGACCTTAATTCAAAGTTGCAAACTTCAAATCCAAGTTGATAGAGTTTTAAAAATCATTGTCTTTTGGGGTTAGAGTTATTGTGGATAATGAAGAAATTGTTTGTGATGAACAATTTCTTCATTTCCACAATGCTTTCCAAAGCTTTTTTTGGGGTGTAAAAAAGTGGGATTGTGTGGGATTGGGTTGATAGTTATGCATAGTTAAAGGGACTACCTCCATTTAAAATCTTGAAAAAAACATTTTTTTTCTAACAGTATTTAAAGCAACAACTCCTGTACTCAAGAATAAATGGTTAGAGCATTTATTACTTATCCTTCACCTGCTACCATACAATGCAGTGTTCTAACACATCAAAGGAATATAACTCGAGAAATGCTTCTGAGATATTATCGCAATTAACGATCAATTAGAGCTTAACCCCTTCAAGTTTTAAGCTCACCTGACACAACATGCTCAAGGGGAGCTTTTAGGATCACTGAGCCCGTTGTCCAAAGGCCTTGTCTGTCGTCAACAGTTTCTTTAAATCTTCTCCTCCTAAACCACTGCACCAATTTGGACCAAACTTGGCTGGAATGCTCATTGGGTGACCCTTGTTTGTAAAATTTTGAAATGCAAAAAAATGTGGGCGTGGCAGAGCATGGCTTATCAGAATTGAAGAAATTATGGATTAATTCTTTGAAAATCTTTTCCTCCTAAAGCATTCAGCCGAGTTAGACCAAAATGTTTCTTAGGTGACCCTTCTAAAAATCTGTTAATGAAATATTGATTTGCAAAAATGTGGGCGTGGCAGGACAGAGATTATTAGACTTCAAGAAACCATGGAATTATTCCTTAAAAATTATCTGCCTGGCAGGTAGGGCTTGGTTCAAATCATTCTCAGGTGAGTGAATAAGGGCCATTTTGGCCTTCTTGTTTGAAAATTCAGACTGGTCAAAACTGAAAGAAGTTTCAGATGACAATGAACATTGGATGCAATTTCAACTGAAACCATTCTATGTGGTAGAATATATTGTGGGAAAATGAGAAATTACTTATTACAAGGAAGTTCTTCGATTTCAACAATGATTTCTTAAGTATTAAATCACAGCTATTTAAAAATCTTTGGCTTTTACAGGAAAGGGTTAAGTTGATTATTCATTGAGCCTTAAACCTCAGCAATGCCCAGAATTTGTTATTCTTTCTTGTCTTGTTTGTTATAATTCAGTTACAAATCAGATATCCAGTTATTTCTTTCCCATTGGAAAACAAGGTGAAAAAACAGGAGAAATTAATTGTTTTTTACTGCTTGTGGATATCTAACCCATTCCAAAACAGTCACACTTTTGGACGCCCCTTTAGAAAAACGAGTGGGAAAATGTTGTGTAAAATGAAGATATGGCTTGTTGCAATCAATTTCTTCATTATCCACAATGTTTTCTTACCCGAAATACAGATTTTCAAAAATTTCTTCACTTAAAATTGTCATCTGCAACTTCTTTGAATTTGACGAGTCTCAAGTTTTGTGGTCTGGGAATGAGTTAATGTAATCAAAGTATTTAAAACATATTTAACAAACAAATGGAATTTGATGCGCAAAAACAGCTACACCAAGACTATTTTCAAAGTAAGGTTTGATGTTGAATCATCCAAAATAGGATTGTATTATGTCTATTCAGCCTACTACCGTGTCCTTACGGTATATGTTTCCTATCTGCCGGAAACAAATTCATCAGTCAACCTCTTGTCTAACACTTTATCATCTGGGGTACACATTGTGTACATATGACAGATGTCTAAATGAAAGAAGCCTTCTTAAACTAGAAATGTGACCTAGACTTGGATCCCTCTGCTGAAATGCTTGTCACATGACCTTCAGTTGTGAGCTTGAACTGAGTAGTATGCAACAGAAATTTACACAATAAGTTAATCTTGCTCGAGCCAACACTTCTATTAAGCCCAAACTTCCATTAAGCAAACATTATTGGAATCCCCGTTTAGAAAGCAAAATCTCTTAAGAAGTTGAGACATTTTGCTAAAAAGTAAAATAACAAAATCCTAGGTTGTTGAACTCATTAGAAATGCTTGGAAGACGATTCTAATGAGTTCCAACAGCTTAGGATAATTGATTGATTGAATGGGGTTTAACAGTATTTCAGTCATATCATGGCAGCTGGAGAACAGCTTAGGATAAAGCGAGAATTCTATAATAATTTATTTATGCAATCATATCAATCCTTCATATCTTTGCCATTGAAAATTGTGAAGTGGCCATTCTTTTAAGCGACCATTTTTTTGTCAATCTTGAGTGGTTGCTTAATACAAGATTTACTGTACACAAGTTCTTGTTAACAGACAGAATAAAAAATGTCAACATGAAAATGTAGTCTACAACTTCTTTTGATTTGGACCACTCTAAAATTTATTGGCAGTTTATGGTTTTTAAATCATCCTGCAACTTTTTTCATTATTGCAAAAATTTTATAGTCTGATAAATGGTTAGTTTGAAGAGAAGCCATAGTTTCCATAAAGTTTAGGTGATTGTGGCAGATCATCCTCAAATAAGGATCGTTTACCACGAGGCTCTAATTTCTGTCCATTCAACGTGTGACTTGTATTCTGTGACAAGAGTTCTGGTTCTTTAGGGGACATGTTCTCCTTTATCTCGGAATATGCAGCCAAATTGGGAAAAGCTCGGAGATCCCTGGGAAACTGCTTTGTTGTGCTTGATGTATCATACTCTTCCTAATTAAAAATGAAGAATTGATTTTACAATGTTACATTTTTAGCTCAGCTGTCTTTGAAAATAACAAAAGAATAATCTATACTAACAAGGGTGATTTCTGCATTTTAGAAGAAATTATGCCCCCTTTTCAGCTGTAAAAGTTTTACCTACTATGAAGCACTTGAACAGCCAAGCGTTGGCATCCCCATTTGTTGCTTGTTTCTATTATCCGTAACTTTTGTCTTTAAACCTTTCCTATCCAATCCCTGGTTTTTATGTCCATGTATTTTAAAATTAAAAAAACATGGTAGAAGAAGAAATTGCTTGGAACTAGCAATTTCTTCTTTTTCCACAATGTATTGTATCCTAACTAATGACTATTTTTCAAATTAAATCCTCTTTAATTTTTTGTCTGCAAAACCTTTGAATTTGAACAGGTCTAAAATTGTGCAAAACAGGTAAGGATTTAAAGGCTTGACTTATGAATAATACTACAGGACATGAATACTTACTGTAAATTCATCTGTCCATCTTTGATTTTTTGTGTGAATTTCAAAATAAAGCAGAGGCCATCACTAAAAGTTATTAATGCCACAGAAAAACATTTGGCATTTGAAAAAGGCCTATTTTCAACAAATGGCCATAACTCCAAAAAAAGTAAATGGACTGTAACCACAATAATATATGCACATCTTTGCATGATACTGTGTATATGTGAAATTTGAATCAAATTCATTTTGTAGTTCAAAATTAGAAATTGTAGACTAAAGTAGACTAATACCCCCCAACAGCGCTTGTCCATGTACAAGTGCTATCTGTCAAAAGGCCATAACAAAAATGAACTTTTTCATGAAAGGGCCATTAATCAGTCAAAAATAAATGGAACATAACCAAAATAGAATGTCTGACCAATGGTTGCTGAGAAATTGAGTGGACACGATTTTCACCAAAGGGCCATAACTCCGCCATAACTCCGTCAAAAGTCAATGGACCATGACCAAAATAAAATATGCACAGCTCTGCTTATACTGATTATATCAGTGAAGTTTGAATGAAATCTATCCTATTGTTGCTGAGAAATTGAGCTGACACAAAAAAGCTACAGACAGATAGACCAACCGACAAGCTGACTCCCATATACCCCCCCCCCCAAACATGAATTTTGGGGGTAAAATGAGTAGACAAGATTTTCAAACAAAAGGCCATAACTCTGAGAAATATAAATGGAGAATAACCAAAATAAAATGTACATGTTTTTGCCTAACCCATTCCCACACAATCCCTCCTTTTTACGCCCCTAAAGAAATAAGCTTTTGAAAACATTGTGGATAATGAAGAAATTGCTTGTGACAAGCAATTTCTCTATTATCCACAATGTTTTCTGTCCCTAAAGACAAAATTGCTAAAATTTCATCAACTTGAAATTTAAAGCCTAGACCAGCCAACCTACTGTCAGATTGACAAGCCCACTCCTATATACCCTCCCAGACATAGTTCCTTGAGGGTTTGAAATATGGACAGTAGATATACATACAACTTTTTAAGAATTTTATTGATGGTTTCCCCCAAATATGGTACGTAATGAAAACAATAAATAAAAAGAAATAAAAAGACCCACCTGGAAGTCTCTATTGTCACAATGTAGGGAAACAGGACTTGCTAGGGCTGTAATAAATAGAATATGACAGTATCTAGGATAACATTAATGGAAGGACTTCTATGCGGCCAAAATGCAATGTCAACAAGAGTGCCATAGTCTCAATATACTCAGCTACTTTGCTGCTGTTTCATGAAAATAATTGTAGACACTACTTATTTTGACAGAACCAAATTCAAAACATTTGCAGACTATCTTTTAAATTTTCAAGTTCAAACTGTTTATTATGATTGATTAATTGAATGGGGTTTAACTCCTCTTTAAACTGCAACTAATAATATTAATAAAACAAGAGGACCATGATGGTCCTATATCGCTCCCCTGAGTATGATTGCTCAAGGCTTTATAATATTCATAATATCAAAGCCCTACACCTAATCATTTTGGAGAAGAAGATTTTTTAAAGATTTCTCCTTTAATCCTAGGTATAGTGAAAACCAAACCATGTTGAGCTAATTTCAAGAGTAGTGTAATTCTTTGAAGTAATAAAGTAGATGGTGAATAGGTATTAATACATACCAAATATCAAAGCTCTAGGCCTAATGGTTTAGAAGGAGAACATTGTCTATGATATCCTTCTTTGTTCCTTTCTGGTATTTCTTTGATATTTGGTATATATCATCATCTATTGACCCTCTACCAAAATACTTCAAAGAATTACCGTATTCTGAAAATTAGCCCTTTTCTTGGCAATCCATGATTTTACATAGAAATAAAGAAGGAAATCTTTAAAAATCTTCTACTCCCAAACCATAAGGCCTAGAGCTTTGATATTTGGTACATATCATCATCTATTGACCCTCTTCCAAAATACTTCAAAGAATTACGATATTCTGAAAATTAGCCCTCTTCTTGGCAATCCCTGATTTTACATGAAAATAAAGAAGGTAATCTTTAAAAATCTTCTTGTCCCAAACCATAAGGCCTAGAGCTTTGATATTTGGTATACATCATCATCTATTGACCCTCTACCAAAATACTTCAAAGAATTACCATTTTCTGTAAATTAGCCCTCTTCTTGGCAATCCCTGATTTTACATAGAAATAAAGGAGGAAAACTTTAAAAATCTTCTTCTCCCAAACCATAAGGCCTAGAGCTTTGATATTTGGTATATATCATCATCTATTGACCCTCTACCAAAATACTTCAAACAATTATCATACTCTGAAAATTAGCCCTTTTCTGTGAGATTCCTGATTTTACAAATGAATAAAGAAGGAAATCTTTGAAAATCTTCTTCTCCAAAACCATAAAGCCTAGAACTTTGATATTTGGTATAAATCATCATCTATTGACCCTCTTCCAAAATACTTCAAAGAATTACCATATTCTGAAAATTAGCCCTTTTCTTTATGATCCCTGATATTATATAGAAATAAAGAAGGAAATCTTTAAAAATCTTCTTCTCCCAAACCATATGGCCTAGAGCTTTGATATTTGGTATACATCATCATCTATTGACCCTCCACCAAAATACTTCAAAGAATTATCATACTCTGAAAATTAGCCTTTTTCTGCGTGATTCCTGATTTTACAAATGAATAAAGAAGGAAATTTTTTAAAATCTTCTCCCAAACCATAAAGCCTAGAGCTTTGATATTTGGTACATATCATCAGCCATTGACCCTCTACCAAAATACTTAAAAGATTAGCCCTTTTCTTTGTGATTCCTAATTTTAGTTAGGAATAAATAATGATATCTTTGAAAACCTTCTTCTCCTTTGAACATTAGGCTTACAGCTTTTATACTTGGTATGTATTGATGTTATACTTCAAAGCATTACCATATTCAGGAAATAAGTGCTATATGGTGGGATCATCAATATACCTAGGATTAAAAGAGAAGTCTGTTAACATCTTCTCCAAAATAATTAGACAGAGGAATTTGCCATTTTCTTTATATCAAAAAGCCATGAACCATCATACTCAGGGGAGCGATTTAGGACCATCATGGTCCTCTTGTTTTGTAATTGTGAAAGGACAGACAGACAGACAGATGTTCTGACGGACACCTGAGGATGACCCATCACAATAGCTCCCCCAGAGCACTTTGTGCTCTGGTGAGCTAAAAAACAAAAACCCAGAGACTAAGTGTCAAGGGGCATAACTCTTGCAAAAAATCAATGAACCATAAAATCCTTGATCCATGTACACCTACAAATTATGGTGATGACATTGACCAAGTTTCATTTAAATCAAGACAAAAAGTTAGGAGGAGTTGCATTCACAAGGCTGCAATTTCAATAAGCCCCAGATACTAAGTTTTAAGGGGGCATAATTCAGGGAAATTAATGAACCATAAAATCCTTGATCCATGTACATCTACCAATTTAGGTTATAACATCCACCAAGTTTCATTTAGATTCAGCCAAAAACTTAGGAGGATTTGCATTCACAAGGCTGCAATTTCAATAAGCCCCAGATACTAAGTTTTAAGGGGGCATAGTTCAGGGAAAAATTAATGAACCATAAAATCCTTACTTCATGCACATCTACCAATTTAGATTATAACATCCATTAAGTTTCATTTAGATCCAGCCAGAAACTTAGGAGTTGCATTCACAAGGATGCAATTTCAATAAGCCTCGGAGACTACGTTTTAAGGGGGCATAACTGAGGCAAAAATCGATGAACCATTAAATACTTGCTTCATGCACATCTACCAATTGAGGTGATAACATTGACCAATTTTTAAAAAGATCCAACCAGAAGTTTAGGAGGAGTTGTGCTCACAAGAAAAGTGGATGTACGTACGTACGCACAGATGGACGGAGAAGATGTTGCCAATTTACGACGCCTCTGGGGGCGTATTAAAATGAAATCTCCCCATCATTTTCTCAAAATCCTTTTCTTAAGTGCTGTTAAAATGTGTGATTGCATGGAAATTGATTAACATAAAAATATGATGAAGAATCTCTAGCATGTTTCTAGGTCAGGAGACAGACCATATATAAATATTTCTAATAAGCAACTATGGTTAAATTCAATGAATCAATTAAATTGTAGGTTAAGCAAAAGATCTAATTGAGTAGAAATAATGAATCTTAAGTCCTCAATACATAATATTCAAACAAAATTTGTCAAATATCTATTGAATCCATCACAACACCCTACATTTTGGCATGCTGAATGAATTGTTTCTATAAACATTGGGGGAAAAGGAGAAATTGCTTGAAATTGACAATTTTTACTTTTCATTCAAAGTTTTCTACCATATACATGCATGACTTTCATTCTAAATCCTCTGGTCTTTGAATTGTTGCTGAAATTTCTTTCAAATAGGACTAATGCAAAATTTCAGTCTGTTAATGGGCTAAATAATATTCACAGAATGCTGCCTGGTATATCTCATTTTTCACGCCAATATTTCATAAATATTTTGCTGTTTTCATTCTAAAACCTTGTGACTACAGCTTGAATCCAGCTGTAGTTCAGAGGTTTTAGAATGAAGACGACGATATGCGCAAATATCCTTGACACATCATAAACTTTCTGATTCAAAAGTAAGCGATGATTGTTAATTTGTCTGAAAATTACTTATATTTCAATTTCATTCGGGGATTCTTACATTCATGTATATTTAGCACTGATCTGTCAATTTCTCGTCCAAACACACTCGGCGTCAGCATGAGTCCATCATGTTGGAAGCAATCTGGAACTGTTTGTGGACCACGAACAACACTGTAAAACAAGATATGTACGATAAACACTTGTGTCCCCACAACTACAATTTTTCGTACAAGGGACCTTGCCCTTTGACTGACCTTACCCTTTCACCCATCTACATTACCAAGAAATCAACCGAAAGGACTAGCCACAAAGAATGTTGATGCGAAACATGAAGGCCTTATCTATTACCTTTCAAAAGTTATGGCCAATGTAAAACTTTTGAATATACTATCAATATTTCTAGTTAAATATATACTTTCCACACAGACAATATCGGAAGCCTCGAAAATCCATAAAAGTGTTGTTGACTTGATGTATCATCATGCTAGATATAAATATTGAATCTTAAATAGGCTGGTAGTAATTGACAATATTAAGTTTTTTGGTGAGGTCTTGCGGACAGACGGAGAAACTGAATGACGGACGGACAGAGGTACAACAATAAAACAATATGCCCCCAATCTTTGAATGTGGGGGCATAAAAAGTCCTGTCACAGGTAATCTTCATATGACTTAATATGACAGCAAATAGCATTCCCTATTTATAAGATTGATTGATTGAATTGGTTTTAACGCAACTTTAAACAGTATTTCATTCATATCATGGTGGCTGAAGCACCTAACAATGGATTCCTGCTATTTCTCACACCAGTACTACCACTACATCCTTTCCTAGCTGCTATCCCACTTAGGTTTACGATTACCTACCCATTGATGAGAGACAAATGACGGAAAGGATAACTTTATGCTGCTGCTGGGGAACGTACCCATGACATCCCATTATTGAAGATTAGGAGTCTGATGCGCTACTGACTGCGCTATGATGGCGGCTATATGGTCAATGCAAACTAGAGGGGCTTGAGGGACTATATTGCTCAATAGGCCAGAATTTACTGATTAAAGGGGAATATCAAGGGTGTTTCCTTAACTCATTACCACAAAAAGACTCTATTTGTTGCCCTGAAAAAATTTAGTTGAAGAAAACTTTGCAGAAAAAGGAGAAATGGCAAGATATTTCTTCTTTTCTCGCAATGTATTCTACCTTATTTGGCACTTATTGTCCAATTTTAGCACACTTTGAATGTCCTCTGCAATGTCCTTGAATTTGGACCAGTCTTAATATTTGTCATTTGCTTAAATTGGTTTTTGTTTGATGAATTGGGCACAAAAAAGGTGTCCTACTTTCCTTTACAAGCTCTATATTTTGAGAACAATTGTTACTATACAAACCTAGTAACAGCTGAATGTTTTTTGTCAAACTGCCGTACCCTTGCTGTGGTCTGTTCTGGCAGGGCCACATCATCATACTTTGGTGATGTCACATGATTTGTTGTAAATTTTTTGTCTGTCTTAGTCTTACCAGACAGAACTGAATTTCTGAGAAACAGTTCAGGAAAAAGTAAAAAGAATCCTATAAAACACAACAAAAGACATCATTTCGTTATTCCTATCCTGTTTTTCAAAATACATGTACCAGACTTGTCTTATTTGGAAGAAGTTACAGGAAAGAATATAAATACAATGTATGTGAAATTTGAAAAGTAATTAGTAATAAGAAAACCTTGCGAGAAAAGAAGAAATTGCTTGTTATAAGCAATTTCTTCTATACCCACAATGTTTTCTTAGGTATAAAATGGTTTTGAAGTGTAGACCAGAGATTATGTAGAATAGGAGTAAAATAAAGAACAAAAGAGCCTGTACATGAAATTTCAATTGATTGATTGAATGGGGTCTTTTAACAGTATTTCAGTCATATTGGGGCGGCTGGAGTACATAGCAACGGATTCCTGGTATTTCTCACACCGGTACTACTGCTACATCCTTTCCTAGCCTGCAGCTGCTATCCCACTTAGGTTTACGATTAGCTACCCATTGGTGAGAGACAAATGTTGGCAAGGATATGTGCTGCCGCTGGGGATCAAGGCCATGACCTCCCATGATTGAAGATTGGGAGTCTGTTGTGCTATGGACTGCACTATGACAGCGACACATAAATATTCTAAATACCTACTGACCTTGAACTGTGACCTTACTCTTTGAGTAAATGAAATCACTATTTGTTTCTTGCACAACTAGGGCCGATACTGAATAAGTGTGCCAAATCATATCAAAAGTAATTCCAAAGTTTCAGAACATACAAGTAAGCTATTTGAGTTTTTACCTTAACTCTTGTCATGCTGAACTCTGAATATTCCTGTTTTGACAGGAGGTATAGGCCAAGATCAGCATGCACTTCAATTAATTGATTCCAGTGTTTTCAGCCCTTTGATCTTTAAATGCAATTCTGTAGATGATTTTATTCAGCATGACAATGGTTAGAATGCAAACTTGAACTTGGAATAAATGAAACCATATTTGTTACTTTCATAACTAGGACTTATACTGATCAAGTATTTGAAATTATGCCTAAATCTGCCTCTTAACCCATTACATATATATAATATGACAAAAAGGATACCCTGATATCACACAGAATGTTTGATCAGTTCTGACTTTTGAAGTCTCTTCTGGTTTTTGCTTCAAGTCAACCACATCCTGAGTAGTCCTGGTGTTGAAATAAATAAAATAAAAATTTAATTGTATTCTATCATGTTTTAACCCTGACACCCAAATAACCCAATGCCACAGTTGCCCAATTTGGAAAAAGTTGCAAACAACAATTTAGTTAAAGAAATTTTAAAAATCTATGTCTATTGGGGTAGAAACTTTTCCTCGATGTTTTCTACCTAGAAACTTGGTTCGAGTCGATTAAATCTTTTAGTCATTGGAAAAACCATATATGCAATAATTCTTTCATCTGCTGAGGAATTAAACAAAAGAATTTACTGTCCTTCTTTTTTTTTTTTTTTTTTTTCAAACAAACATTTCATAAAGACAACTCAAGCAGGTGTTGATCAGGGAAAAAGACTAACAATTTGAACTTGGGGGCCCAGGATGCAAAAATACAATCTTTAACATTAGAGGCATGGGCATTTCCTCCAAAAATTCAGGGGCCCAGCCCAAAATTTAAGGGCAATGGGCAACTTGGCCCCTGTCAGTTTTTTTTCCCTGTGTAGATGCTTATATCTGTCAAATAGGGCGTAAAAAGTTAGAATCAAGCAGATTGGTTTAATCCGAAACCATGTGTTAAGAGCTACGAGGCTTTAACTTATAAACAGCTTTCAAAATTTTAGACTGGTAAAAATTGAAAGAAGTTGCAGATGACAATTTAAAGTTTATGTAATTTGAGATTTTCAACCTTCTATGTTTAAAACATTGTGGAAAATGAGGAAATTTCTTGGTTCAAGCAATTTCTTCATTTTACACAATGTTTTCCAATTTTTTGAAGGCAGTCAAAAAGCTTCATTGTGTGGGAAAGGGTTAAACCATTACCATACAATTCCATATCTTGATGCACTGAAAAAATGACCAATTTCCGCTGACATTAAAAAAATCAATTGACCTATTAACTTATTCATTTAGACAAGAATTGAAGTTTCGACATAAATGTTTTTGCATTTTTGTTTGGTTTGGTAACCTAAATATTGTAACTTCAGCTTATTCAAGCTGTAGGAATTTTGTTTAGAAAGTCAACCAACCATATTCGAAGTTATTGGCCATAAATTAAATATATATCAACCCTTGTCATGCTGAACAAAGATTAAGTTCAGAAGTTTATAAACAATTCTGGCTTAAAAGGGGCAAGCAGGAGGTGTAGATTAAGATAAGAAAGCACATATGTGCTTGCTAATCTTTGTCTATACCTTCTGCCAAAACCAGAATATTTCAGGTTTAGCATGACAAGGTTTAAAATCACACTTAAAATGCCATTTGATATCTAACTTTCAATTCCTTTCAGAGGTCAGTCAGGGTGGCCCGCAATCCATCAATTATAATTTGGGAATGTAGTATTAGGCCTTACTGTTTAACTTTCTGCTTTTTCTCCATAGCTTTTATCAAATCAAGTGTAGCTTGTGAGATGCCGAAATCCTCCATTTGTGGAGTTCTGTTCACATTGGTTGGTTTAAACCTAGAGCTGGATGGAGTCTCCGGTTCTACAACAGCTGTGGAATCTGTCGTCTCTGAAATAAGAATATGAAATCTGTATATATCATTACAATACATGTCCTGAATATTTTTAAGGTATACATGTCAAGTTTAATGAGTGTTTTTGTTTGTACACCTTCTATTGGTCTTCTAGAAGGAATCCTGCTTGGTTGTCACATTGTCAAACTCGCACCATTTGTACAATAAAGATGGCCACCAATCCCCAAATGGAGATAATGCATTGTCTGCAATTGTCATATTCTCCGAATATTGACCTGTCTTCGAGACCGTATTGCTTATCCAGATTGGGATAAATATTACTACGTCGTACGGATAACTCCATTTTATATTGCCAAAAAGTAGCAAGTGGATAATTGCAATAAAAACTACAAATGTGGAGAAATCAAACTTAACTGTCTCCCCAAATCAATTAGAAAAATAATTATTTTAAATTGCGAAAGCATTCATGTTTAACCTGTGCTCCAAGAAGAGGCATCAAGAATTCAAAGTGTGCTTTTCAGGGGCACTGAGATTTGAATATAGTTCGACAGAATCCGCTGAGTTGTCACGAATGACAATACCCAGAATGCTCAAATCAGATAGGTCAGTATTTGAAAAATGCTACCTATCGGAAGATAACAGGAAATGATGGCTTTTCAAAATACTCCCATAAAATTATGTTAAAAATATCTTTTTGGGAGTTTCTGACACATTTCAAAATCTTTTGTTTTTCAGCATTTTAATTCTGTTCACTTAACTAATTTTAGATGGCCACCTGTGGAAAATTTAACACATCAATTTTTTTCAAATCATTTCATAGATCCATGAAAACACGCTTTCATCATGAAATAAATTAAAGCAGAACATCATTTTTATCTGATTCTGTTTGCCAGAAAAGTAACTTATTTTAACTTGCACATTCAGCATGAATTAAGATGGACTTAAAATGTTAAACTGGAATTATAACCTCTCATTTATGATTGCAGAATGCCGTACAATATATTTCAATTGGTATCTTACAATTGTGAATCCAAACCCGTTTTGTTTTAGCATTACTATATTGTTTTCCTACTAATCCTTTATGGCAATAAACTGCTAATTTCTTATAACAATTTTTTTATTACTCTCCTTGCCATGAGCCTATATAGTGCTGATAGGCCCCTTTTTTCACCGTGGCCAATTCACCACATAATAGCCAAGTTTTTCAACTTATCAAAATTTCTTGTATCTGAGACAGGAGGTCCCATGAATCTTACATTGTTTTTGAGAAGATTTTTGATGAAAAATAAGACAGACAAATAGACGGATTGACATAAAATGCAGAAACCAGACAATAGTAATAGGAGTGCTAATCTTCTATGCTTGTTTTATCACCTATTGTGATACTGGGCTGTTATATTTCGAGGGTTAATTGTGATAATGTTGTAACTGTCTATACAATGTATAGATACATGTACTTAGATCAGTATCAAAATTAACCTCCAATTTGTTCTACTAAATGAGATGACAGATATGACATACAATGAAACGGCAAATACAAAAAAATGTACAATGATTGTGATACTGAATACTGGTATCTATACAATGTCATTTTCACTTAGTGACACTTATTATTCCACAGTGAATTTACAGTAAATTTTTCATTTGTTTCACCAGTTCCTTATTCTTATTCCAATCATGATCACTCTATTGGCACATTCCTAGCAGCTATTTTTAGCACCTTGAATCTAGATTGGTACAAAATTGTGGCCCCTAGAGTTTCAACAAAGAAATTGTCATTAAGGCCCCTTCATCTATGGTTTCAAATGGTACATGAACTTTCAAATGACACTTTTTGACGCCCTTAAGTAAAAAGGCTTTACAAAACATTGTGGACAATGAATAAATTGCTTGTGACAAGCAATTTCTTCATTTTCCACAATATTTTTACCACAAAAGACAAAGATTTTTGATATTTCATCAAATACAAATTGTTGTCTGCAACTTCTTTGAATTTGGACCAGTCTAAAACTTTGCCATCTGGTAATGGCATAGGAGCTCTATCTGCCTAACTCAGCCAGCTTCAACTTCAAAACTGAGCAAACACTGTGAATAATAGTTCCTTGAAGGAAGCAATATTTAACAAGCCACTGTGAAATGACTGAAATACTGTTAAAGGGTTATATTTCTTCATATCCCATGATGATTTTTTCCCCTCAAAGACAAAAAAATGTTTAGATTTTATGGACTTGTTGTCTGCAACTTCTTTGAATTTGACAAATCTAAATTTTTTTCTTCTTGTTGAAGATTAATCCATTCCCAAACGGCCACTTTTTGGCGCCCCTCAAGTAAAAAGCCTTTTACAAAGCAATTTCTTCATTATCCTTCATTCTATCCCAAAAGAACTAAGAATTTTTAAAATCCCATCAACTTTAAAATGTTGTCTGGAACTTCTTTGAATTTGGACCAGTCTAATATTTTGTCTATCTGGAAATAGGTTAAAAACAAGAGCCGTCAGAGATGGATTATGCTCCCCGAAAAAGGATTTTGTCACAAAACTGTATGCCATTATTGGACAAAAAACTTCTTATTGAATGCAACTAAAGTTTGAGAGTTCAGTTCACAAGAAATTTTGAAGTTTGACAAATATTGAAGGAATCTGTTTGGCTTCACAGAACTGGTTCTAGTGAAATTCAATATCATTATATGGTAAAGGGTTAGATATTTTACCTTGACCAATAAAAAATTTCTACATACAAAAAATGAAGACTCTAACTTGAGTAGTCTTACAGAAACAATAGACTGATTTATTTTAGAATAGGAAATATACAAAATGTAAAGCTACATGGCATTAAGCACCCATTTTAGCATGGTAAGGTTCATTGGGTCAAAAATTGAAATAAACATTACCTAGGGCACTTAGTAAACAACATTTATGTAAAGTAACAAGAAGTTTTGGCAATTTGTAAAGGAGGTATATTTTAAAATTAATGACCTTGACAAATAGACCTTTACCAATGACCTTGAAAGAAAGGTTATGTCATAAGCAACGCACATGTAAAATATGAAGGCTAAATCACTTACCATTATATACTTATGGGCGATGTTAAAGTTACAATTTTCAAAATTTTGACCATGAGAAATGACCTTGACCTATGACCTTGAACTTAATACCAACAGAAAGGTCATGTCATAAGCAATGCACATGTGAAATATGAAGGCTATGTTTCATACCATTGTAAACTTATAGACAATGTTAAAGCTAAGATTTTCAAATTCTTTACCTTGAGAAATGACCTTGACTTTGACAGATAACCTTGAACTTGGAAACATAAAAAGATCTTTTCACAAACAATAAACATGTGAAATATGAAGATTAAATCTCATTCCATTTAAAAGTTATGGCCAATTTAAAGTTTTTGTGATGGAAAATTATTGACCTTGACAATTTGACCTTGACCAAAAACCTTGTCTTAGATATCTACTGAAAGATCTTGTCAAAAGTGATGAACATTTGAAATATGAAGGCTATATCACTTACTATTGCAAAATTATGGCCAATTTTTTCAAAATTTTGACCTTGAGAAATGACCTTGAGCTTGACTGATGACCTTCAACTTGGTACTAACAGAAAGGTCTTATCACAATCAAAGCACATGTGAAATATAAAGACCCTATCTCATTCCAATTAAGAGTTATGGCCAACTGAGTTTTTATTATGGAAATTATTTACCTTGAAAATTTGACCTTGATGTTGGGCAAGATCCTTGCCTTAGTTTTCTAATAAAAGGTCTTGTCACAAGTAATAGACATTTGAAATATGAAGGCTATATCACTTACCATTGCAAAATTATGGCCAATTTTAAAGTTTTAATTTTCTAAATTCTGACCTTGACACATGACCTTGACTGATGACCTTGAATTTAGTACATGTACCAACAAAAAGGGTTTGTCACAAGCAATGAACATGTAAAATATGAAGACTATATCTGTAACCAATCAAAAGTTATGGCCAATATAAGTTTTTGTAGGACAAAAAGAGAGCTTATGTAAAGCTAATAACATTAATGCCCCTTTTCCCATGACACATTTTTTTAACGTAAATTTTCAAAAGTTATAGGTCAAGAGGATCTGATTTGCTACTCAAATATGAAGTTTCATAAAATTCTGATAATTAGAATAGGAGAAATTGACAAAAAACTAATTTTTACATTGAGGTCCCTTTTTCCATGACACAGCCTTCAATTGAGAAATATCAAAAAATGTATCTTGGAAATTTCCTAGGAAGATTACGTTTGAAGTTTCATCCAATTAGGCCCAAGGGTTCCTGAGATATGACGTCAGACGGATGGACCGAGGGACGGACGGATGCAGGCACAAGCCGGCGACTATATGCTCCCCCGAAAATTTTTTTGGGAGCATAACAATGTATTGTACTGTTCCATTTCTATAAACTTACCTGATATAGAATTATCCTCTTGCTCAACCTGGGGCTCTTCTTTTTTTTCTTCTGGAAAATATTAAGTTGGAATACATTGTTGGGACAGGAATTTTGAAAAACTTCTGGTAAGAAGTGATTTTCTAACTTGTCTTCCATTGATTTCTTTGCTAAATGGTTCTTTTTCTTCAATTCCAATATTTTGTTTTTAACCCATTACCACACAATGACACTTTTAATTGCCTCCAAGAAAATAAACTTTGGAATACACTTTGGAAAATGTACTCTTTGCTTGTTATCAGCAATTTCTTCATTATCCATCATGTTTTCTACTTGGAAAGACAGTGACCTTTGATCATTAAAAAAAGAGAAAAAGTCTGCAACTTGTATAAAATCTGACTAGTCTGAAATTTTGTTGTCTTGAAATGGCTTTCCTACAAGAACCATAGAGCCTTTAACACTTTTATTGACGGCTAAATTTGAGACTTGCCCAAGTTGAAAGAAGTTGCAGACAACAATGTAAAGTTTATGAAAAATTGGATTTTTTTAACTTTCTGACTAGAAAACATTGTAGAAAATGAAGAAATTGCTTGTCACAAACAATTTCTTCAATTTCCACAATGTTTTCCTAAGCTTTTTTCCTTGGGGGTGTCTAAAAGCGTCACTGAGTGGGAATGGGTTAATTGTTGTCATTTCTTAAATTCTGTTAAATATAGTTGATCAAGCTACAATCCTTAAATTCTAAATCAGAATTGAGCACATAGCACATCTAGCCATCATAAGGAATTGATCTTCAACACCAAAATACATGGGATATTACATGGGTGAGTATGAAAATATAGGGTTAAAACATTCCCATGGTCCCACTTTTTGATGCCCCTCAGAAAAATAGCTACGAAAAACAGTGAGTAAAATGAAGAAATTCTTCATTTTCCACAATATTTTCCCCCCAAATAGACAAACATTTTTAAAATTCATCAACAAAAAATTGTTGTCTGCAACTTCACTGAATTTGAACCAGTTTGAAGACATGTTTTTAAAGAGGATAACATTAGCAGCAACCGAAAAATGGTTTCATGCTGATTACAAAGCATGAATCATTAGGGCAATATCAGTATTCTAAGGGACCCTGCAAATTTAACTACCCAAATGGGGAAGTAACACTATAATTGAATAAAAATACACATTGAAGTTTTTTTACAGCAAGAACAAGGTGCCAAATTATCACAAGATACGCCCATTACACTGTTTGATATGGACTACGGGAGGGGATTTAAATACAAGTCTGAAAAACATCAAAGGGAAATAATTAAAAAAAAAATAAGTATGGTAGAGTTATGGTTGTTGTGCACTGCACCTCCCCTTGGTATGATCTATCCAAGCATATAGTCACATCATCATACCAATTATACTTTTAGAGATATGCCATGGACAAAATTCATGTCTGAAAAACAACAAGGGCAATAACTAAAAAGAAAAGTGGAGTTATGATTCTTATGCACTGCAATCTGTAATTATACAATAATATAAATGCCAAGTTTCAAGTCAATCAGAAGTAAGGTTCCAGAGTTATGTCCCAGAAAAAGAACTGGCCGCCATCCAACCATCATGGTGATCCCGTAATACATCCTGTCTTTTCAGACGGGCGTATAAAAATAAATAAAACGATTGACAACTACCTCAGAAATTTCCAGAAGCCAAAAGAAATGTGAAGATTTTGTTATACATTTCTGTTATTGTTATTTACAATAACATTGCTATATAAATGACTTCACACTTACAATTTTTCACAGAAATAGCTTCTATGTTTTCAATTATATTTAATAATATAAATTAGTATTAACTTGCATACACATTCTTATCAACTTGTAAACTCTTTAACCCATTCCTACACAATGACGCCTTTAAATACCCCTTAATTTTCTACCCCAAAAAACCCAAAGATTTTACAGATTTAATCAATTTAAAATTGCCGTCTGCAACTTCTTTGAATTTGGACAGGTCTAAAATTTTATCATGTGGTAATGGGTATATAGTGTAGATATCAACAGATTCCCACATAATGACACTTTAAGTCCCCCCCCCCCCAGCTAAATTAAATATTGTGGAAAATGAAGAAATTGCTTGTCACAAGTAATTTTGTCATTTTCGACAATGTTTTCTACCCCAAATAGATAAATATTCTTGGTAAATTACTTTAATAAGATTTCAGTTATTTTGAGGACAAACAAATATGACAGGGAACAAATTCCATCACTGTAATATTATATTGTTTTCAATTCAATTATCTGGGTCAAGGATAATTGTTTTTAAAAAAACAGGCATTAACCACACATGAATTGATTATTACAAGTTTTTCCTGGGTTAAAGCTGGTGCTATTGTCTGTTATTACATGTTGATACACCTGAAAACCTTTTTTAACCCATAATTAATTACATATATTTCATCAATTTCACATGTTATTTAAAAAGAGATAACCAAAGGACAGCAAACAGATGACAATATAATCAAAGTTGAAAAGGGGGACAATTCTTACAAAATGTTTTAGAGTTATTGTTGTATTTTGGCATAGAAAACATTGAGGATATTAACAAACATGCTTGTTACTAGCAATTTCTTCATATTCAACAATTTTCCCCCAGATTTTTTCTTCACATGAGTAAAAAGCATGATTGTGTGGGAATGGGTCAAACCCTCCCAGGTATCCGGTAGAGTTAGAGTCTATTTCTCATTTGTCTACAGACTAATAGATATTCTTACCTTTAACATCATACACAATATAACCATACTGTTGCATGTATTTTTCCTTCTCATCAAGTTCTTTTGAAAGTTTTCCAATAAACAGCTTTCCAACAGTCAGAATATTGTCTAAATAATCAACATGTTGTTTTCTTTCGTTTAAAGGGGCTTTAACTTGTTGCTGAAAAAACAACAATTTTTTCGTTTATGCATTCTAAAAATTCAGAGAAAGAGCTTGAGAACCCCGTAACACATTCCCACTAAGTGACGTTTTTAAACCTCCCTAAAGATGAAAGCTTTGGAATATACTTTGTGGAAAATGAAGAAATTGCTTGTTACAAGCAATTTCTTCATTTTCCACAATGCTTTCTTCCCCAAGAGACAAAATTTTAAAGATTTTATTGACTTAAAATTGTCGTATGCAACTTCTTTCAATTTAGACCAGTTTAAAATTTTGTTGTCTGCTAATGGGTTAAGAGACATTTTTATAATTGTAAAAACAGGGGGTTTTGATCTCTCAATTTTTAATGCTGTATCCATTGACAAAGTATTGCTTATTTCATATCTTTATAAGAAAAGGTCTATCAGCAGTTTAAGTTATACTCATCATTCACTCATTATGTTGATTTGACCCCTTAACCCATTCCCAGGTAATATTCAAGTCTCAACTTCATACGTTCTTTATTTCATATAAAATTGAATCTTTTTCTTGTATCAGAAATATCAGCTATTCCTGTAATTTCGAGTTTTTATTGTTGTTTTTCTTTTTCTTTTTTTTGAGCTGAACTTAAAATTTCAGGTTGAAATTTACCTGTTAATCAGATAATATGTCTATCAAATACTGTTTGAATAAGTAGTTTTAATTCTGATTAACCAACATCTGACATTTATTTCATTAAATTGATAATCAATTTTGTTATGAAGTTTAATGCAACTTTTAGTCAAATCGCGGTATTTCTCACTACTGCAACATCAATTTTGAGCCTCCAGCTGCTCCTCCCACTTAGGTTTCCTATTATCCAGCCATCAGGGTGGGTGACATAAACTTCTAAATTTAAGCATATAATGAAATATAGTTCCTTCCTTTTCCACAATATTTTCAAGAATTAGACAAGTCCTAAATCGCTCCCCTGAGTATGATAGTTCATGGATTTATGATATATACAAAATAGCAAAGCCCTCTGTCTAATTATTTTGGAGAAGGGATTTTCTCTTTAAGGGATTTTCTCTTTTAATCCTAGGTATATTGATGATCCCACCATATAACCCTAATTTCCTGAATAAGGCAAAGCTTTGAAGTATAGACATCAATGCATACTAAATATAAAAGCTCTAGGCCTAATGGTTTAGGAGAAGAAGGTTTTCAAAGATATCATTCTATATTCCTATAAAAAAGAAGGGATGGCACAGAAAAGGGCTAATTTTCAGAATACAGTAATTCTTTGAAGTATTTTGGTTGAGGGTCCATAACTGATGATATGTACCAAATATCATAGCTCTAGGCCTAATGGTTTGGGAGAATAAGATTTTCAAAGATTTCCTTCTTTATTCCGTTGTAAAATCAGGGATCGCACAGAAAAGGGCTATTTTCAGAATACGGTAATTCTTTGAAGTATTTTGGTAGAGGGTGAATAGGTGATGATACATACCAAATATCAAAGCTCTAGGCCTAATGGTTACGGAAAAAAAGATTTCAAAGATTTCCTCCTCTATTCCTTCCTTTTCCACAATATTTTCAAGAATTAGACAAGTCCTAAATCGCTCCCCTGAGTATGATAGTTCATGGATTTATGATATATACAAAATAGCAAAGCCCTCTGTCTAATTATTTTGGAGAAGGGATTTTCTCTTTAAGGGATTTTCTCTTTTAATCCTAGGTATATTGATGATCCCACCATATAACCCTAATTTCCTGAATAAGGCAAAGCTTTGAAGTATAGACATCAATGCATACTAAATATAAAAGCTCTAGGCCTAATGGTTTAGGAGAAGAAGGTTTTCAAAGATATCATTCTATATTCCTATAAAAAAGAAGGGATGGCACAGAAAAGGGCTAATTTTCAGAATACAGTAATTCTTTGAAGTATTTTGGTTGAGGGTCCATAACTGATGATATGTACCAAATATCATAGCTCTAGGCCTAATGGTTTGGGAGAATAAGATTTTCAAAGATTTCCTTCTTTATTCCGTTGTAAAATCAGGGATCGCACAGAAGGGGCTAATTTTCAGAATATGGTAATTCTTTGAAGTATTTTGGTAGAGGGTCAATAGGTGATGATACGTACCAAATATCAAAGCTCTTGGCCTTATGGTTAAGGAGGAGAAGATTTTTTAAGATTTCCTTTGTAAAATCTGGGATTGCACAGAAAAGGATTAATTTCAAGTGTACAGTAATTCTTTGAAGTATTTGAGTAAAGGGGTCAATAGTTGATGACACGTACAAAATATCAAAGCTCTAGGTTATGGTTTGGGAGAAGAAGATTTTCAACGATTTCCTTCTTTATTCCTTTTCAAAATCAGTAATCGCACAGAAAAGGGCTAATTTTCAGAATTCGGTAATTCTTTTAAGTATTTTGGTAGAAGGTCAATAGATGATGATACATACCAAATATCAAAGCTCTAGGCCTTATGGTTTAGGAGAAGATTTTTTTAAGATTTCCTTTGTAAAATCTGGGATCGCACAGAAAAGGGCTTATTTTAAGAGTACTGTAATTCTTTTAAGTTTTTTGGTAGAGGGTCAATAGGTGATGATATGTACCAAATATCAAAGCTCTACCCTTATGGTTTGGGAGTAGAAATTTTCAAAGATTTCCTTCTTTATGCCTTTGTAAAATCAGGAATCACACAGAAAAGGGCTAATTTTCAGAATTTGGTAATTCTTTGAAGTATTTTGGTAGAGGATCAATAGGTGATGATACATACCAAATATCAAAGCTCTAGGCCTTATGGTTTAGGAGGAGAAGATTTTTTTAAATTTCCTTTGTAAAATCTGGGATCGCACAGAAAAGGGTTAATTTTAAGAGTACAGTAATTCTTTGAAGTATTTTGGTAGAGCGTCAATAGGTGATGATATGTACCAAATATCAAAGCTCTAGGCCTTATGGTTTAGGAGGAGAAGATTTTTTTAATAATTGTTTACGGACGGACAGACCGATCACAATTGTGCTCAGGTGAACTAAAAACAGAATTTGAAAAGAAAAGTATTAAATAGGTTATTCAGAGGTGTGGAATTCCCATGCCCGACTTGTCCGACACGGGCTTTTCTACCTGCTGGCAAGTACATTTTTCAAGGCTACTTGTCCATGGACAAATAAATATCAGGGCAAATCTTGGAATGGTACTAAATAGATAGAAGAGATTTATGAGTGTAATGTTTGTATCTAAGGCTAGAAAATATTGATTTTAATGAAGAAAATGCTGAGTTCCAGCATTTTCTTCTTTAAAAATAATGTTTTCTCAAAATTTATCTGTTCTTCATCTTTTCACGGGCAAGTCCATTTTGATCCTGGACAAGTAGAAAATCACATCTTACTTGTCCATGGACAAGAGAAAATATGTATTTCCACATCCCTGGGTTATTGTTTACAAAGACTGACTCAAATAAGACAGGGAGAGGGAATTTGTTTTTATCTCCCTTTGACCATAGAATGTATTTGGAAATGGTTGCTATACAAAATTACAACACTTGAAAAGCATTGAAAAGACATAATCAAAAGTAAAACATGTATTTTTTATTTTTGTTATCATTAATTCAAAGACTATAAATTAAATGGAAACGATTTAACACACTAAACCAAACAGATATCGAATGAAAGGATTTGAAAAAAAGATAACTATTTTTTTAGTCTAAATAGCCGAGTTATTGGGACTGGCCCTTACACAAAGAACACATTCTACAGCCAAGTAGTTCCAGCTCAAGATAAAGAGGGTGATTCTATTTTGAAATGTAAATTTCTTTTGTGATTAATCGAACCTATGTTGTTGGTACGCTTAGGAAGCTAAGAATAGGACTCAAAAAGACAATACCCAAGAGTTCTTACAAGAAGAGGAATTGGTATCACACTTTGTTATCTCGATCTTAAGAGTCAGGCATACTAACTACTAACACCCTTAACAACGTCACCATTAACCCTCATGACTGTAATTTCTTCATTTTTCAGAAAGTTTTCTAAAAGTTGAAAAAATAAAAAGTTTCATAAACTTTAAATTATCGTCTGCAACTACTTTCAATTTGGATCAGTCGTCTGGTAATCAGGAGTCGTCACTAACAGTGTCCTGGGATCACGAGGATCCCTGAAAATTGGAAGGAACCCCATCAATCTCAGGCTAGGGATTCCGTTGGGATCCTTCAATACTTCTCAAGTACATTAGATCAACTTATGCTCCTGATTTTTTCATTTGCTTGTTTTTGTAGAAAACATTGTGGATAAGCAATTCTTCATTTTCCATAATGTGTTTTCCAAAGCTTTTTTTACAAGTTTGGCTTAGAAGGGCAGGATTGTGTGTTAATGGGTTAATGTATATGAAGGAGGGATCCCTGATTATCATGAGGAAACCCTGACGTAATAAGTAGGGATTTCTGTGGGCTCCCATTGAAGCAAAGTCAGTGTCAACCCCTGGTAATGGGTAAAAAATCAATTTTGACCACAGAGGGCCAAGAAATTCTTGGTCAAGGAGTCCTCAATTTCTTATGGATTGGTCAGCGTGAAACAGTTGTAACTGCCTATATATCTATAGGCACTAGGCAGTTACAACTGTTTTGAGCTGACCCATCCACATGCCTACCTTCAGCTGTTTAACCTCCTTGCTTACTCCGTACATAGAAGTCAAGATGGCTGGAACACAAACATCTCCTTTATCATCATATTTAGTCTTTGCTTCATCCACTTGCTTTTCAATTTCTGATGCTATTGTTTTTAATGTTGCAAAAAATGTTTCACCTTTTTCCATGTTTTCTCTGTAAATAGATAAATGAAGCCAAACATAGTTCATTCTTTAACATTTTTTACCTTTAGGACAAAATCTCATGCACATTTTTTTCCATGTTATCATTTTATATTCAATATATTTTTTAATCTTGGAAAGTGAAAGCTTTGTCATCTGTTAACTCATTACATTATTGAAACAAGAGATTCTTTCACATAAATTGCTCATTCGGCCTGAATTTATTTATGAGACAGGTAATTTAGTTTTCTTTAAAAACCAGAAGCAAATCTTTTAGAGAATATTACTTTTTTAAATTTATTTTTAGGGAGGTACCTTTTTCTGCAGCGTATATTTCATAATTTCTAGTAAGCAGGAACAACTATCACTAAATATGATTAATATCCCCCCCCCCTCCCCCCAACAGCTCCATGTCACAGAATAATAATTTTGTCACTGGAATAAAGCCTTCATTGCCTTGCCTTTATATCCCATGCATTGCTTTTTTTTCCCTTCCAGAAATTAAGTAATATGATTAAATCCAGTAAAAACTTTTCAAGATCACTAAATTTGGTTGAAATCCATCCAAGAAGAACAGTTTCAAAGTTTTAACTATATTCTAGATATGGAAATACTAATCAATATCGAGACGTAAACAGTGATCACATGATCTGGTTACAGATTCGATTTTCAGGTGATGGCCATAATAAACATCTTAAAACAAATCAACTGCTGATTGAAGACTGGTCCATAAAAGGACAAAAAAAAAAAACCCTCCTGTTTTTTCTGTCGATAGTTTTACTCAAAATCCTGTGCCAGGTTGATGCAACACTGCTGGAATTCATGCGTCACCTGCTAAAACTACAAATTGTCGCAAAGCGGACTAATACCCCCCCCAACAGCACTTGTCCATATACAAGTGCTATCCGCCAAAGGGTCGTAACAAAGAATGGACTTTTTAATTAAAGGGCCATTTATAAATCAGTCAAAAAATAAATGGACCATAACCAAAATAGGATATGCACATCTGACTTAAACCAAGTATTACTGAGAAATTTGAATCAAATCCGTCCAATGGTTGCTGAAAAATTGAGTGGACATTATTTTTTCACTAAAGGGCCATAACTCCGTCAAAAATCAATGGACGGTAACCAAATTAAAATGTTCACATCTCTGCTCAATACTGATTATATCAGTAAAGTTTGAATAAAATATGTCCAATCGAGGAATTAAGCAGACACGAAAAAGTTACGGACCAACCGACTGACAAACAACTCCTATATTGAAAGTGGAATGGTAAATGAATTCGTAGAGCACTTGCCCTCTAAGCAAGGGGTCCTGTCCAGGGTTAAAATCCTGATGGGCCTCCAACATTTTTACTCTGGTCACACTAGAACTATTCAAGAGAAATAATTGTAGTTTACATTCTAGGCAGGGAGATTTTCAAAGACCCCAAAATACAATGTACTCTGTTACTCATTTTTTATTTTACTCTCATTTATCAATGGTATTGGTTTCAATTAAAGATCTGCCTTAAATGTGTTTCAGTGAACAAATGTCTAGCAATGAAATAAATCTATAATGTTTGACCCAATTTGGAGGGATTTTTTAAGGAATCTCATGTACTAAATCAAAAGAAACAGGAAATGATGGCTCAAATAATATTAATTTCTTTTAAAAAATCACAGGATAAACTGGCAAAAGAAAAGGAGATGCTTAACAATCAATAACTACACTGTTTAACCCTTTCCTGTCCAATCCCTGTTTTGTAATATTATGATTGAGAAATATTGTAGAAAAAGAAATTGCATGTAACAAGCAATTCCTTCCTTTTCTACAATATTTTCAACCCTACTGATTGGTTATTTTTCAAATTACACAAAAATTAAATTTCCTTCTGCAAAACTTTTGAATTTGGTCAGGTCTAAGATTTGCAAAAAAAGGGAAAGGATTAACACTGGTCGAATAAACATGAGTACGAATTCGAGGGAAAGTCTACTGTCATCGTTTTTCCAAATAAACTCGAATGATCTAATCAGAGCGAATTGAGTTATACGATAAAATCGTACCCTTTTAAATACAATTATTGTTGTGATTCATTTGCGATGATTCCATATATTTGATACTTTTACAATTTATCAAAAGAAAAAGAAATGGACCGCCAGCCACCGAATAAACAACAACAAATTTCATTCGGAATAATCGGACTAGGACATTTACGGAAAATCCCGACTAATTCTTCGAGTGCAATCGAGAGAACCCGTAGGAAATAGACGAGGATATCTGTCCCGAGCGTTTGAATAATATTAATAATGATAAAATAATAAATAAATTACCCCCCCCCCCTTGTTCCAAGTAAGTATCTGAAGCAATAAGTTAACCTTTGTCCTGTTGACCAAAGACTATTGACTGGGTTACTGCCCCTAGATCTATCGATACTAGACTCTCACAGACAGCGGGCTACCAGTTTACCAAGACTATTCCTGTTTAACTATAGCTGTGACAGGTGTATCGGCGCACAGACATGCAGCCTGATTTTATATCTTACACTACCCGTTTTTTCTTTTTTTGTTGAGAAAATATTTGAACACAAAGTAGATTAAATTTGTCAAAAAATATGATAAAAAAAATATGAAAATAAAAATAAATAAAAAAAGTAACACTTTGTGAAAAAATGACGAATATTCAGCAGATGAAGGGTTAACATGTATCACAAATGACAAAACTTGCTCGACGACGACAACAGCAATAATGTAGATAACGCCAGGCCAAAAAAATAAAACATACCTAAATTCAAAGGAAATGCGGACAACAATGAAAGTTACACACTCTCCGCGGAATTCAGATAAGTTGCAGACGACAATTTTTGGTCGTTTGATGTATTTATTTATTTATCCATTGTTTCATTTAAAGATATACTCACGTAAGAGATGCACCACGCAGCGTCGATACTTTGTGAATTCAATGAAGTTCACCGGATTTGAATACAAGTTTTTTTTAAATCAAATTCCCGAGGAAAATATTTCATTTGACATAATCGGGCAATTTCTCCTAATATGCGAAAATGAAAGAAAATTAGTTTTGAAAATGCAAATGATACTACAATTTATTCACCAAGTGGATTCAAGATTAATGTAAAAAGAACCTTCAACCCTGGTCATGCTGTATAAAACCCCTTACGGAATTGCCATTAAATCAAACCACTGAGAGCACTGAAAGAACTTGTTCAATATTCAAAATTCCTTTTAAAATCAATTTCATAACTTCTTTGACAGGAAAAGTACTAGCAGGGGGTGTATACCAAGATCAAACTGCACTTATGTGCAGGCTGATCTTTGTCTATTCCTCCTGCCCAAACCGGAATATTTCGGGTTCAGCATGACAAGGATTAATCATGGTTTAAATTTTGATAAAACATTCCAGACTCCATCACAAAAAGTATCACTCGTGCCGATGAAAAACCCTGGAAAAATAATTATTTGGAGTCCGAATTCTCAAAAACAGAAACGGCGACTCCCAGTTGTTTTTCACGCTTGTGCTTTGAATGATGAGATGAACAAGTAAGAAGAGGGACAAAAAATTCTGCCGACAAATTTATTTACGCGCGTAGGTCTTCAGTGGTGGATTTAGAGGGGGGGGGGGGGGGTAGGGGAGGTCGTTTAAAATCCCCTCTCTGTAGCCTAATTATATCATGTTCATGAGGAAATTCCATGTGAATTTGATTATATAGGCGATCTCGCTCGAGCGACCATTTCTATTAAGTGACAACGTCCATTAAACGACCATAATCGAAACCTATTTTTTTTAACCCATTCCAACAGAGTGGAATTTTAGACTGGTCCAAATTGAAAGGAGCTGCAGACGACAACTTCAAGTTGATGGAATTTTTTATTTTTTCGTCTTTGTGGATAGAAAACATTGTGGATAATGAAGAAATTGCTTGATCCAAGCAATTTCTTCATTTTCCACAATGTTTTACAAAGCTTTTTTGTTGAGGGGCGTAAAAAGGAAAGATTAAGTGGGAATGGGTTAAAGCAAAACTCTCAAGAAGCGAACCCATTTTGCTAATAAGTGAAAATCACTACTTAACCAAATGCTACTGGAACTCATTAGAACCGTCTCAATGATACGAATCCAATGAGTCCCAATAACAAATAATTATACAAGAATAATCAGGCTGTAATAATGTATGTATGCAATCGAACCAATCCTTCATATCTTTCGCTAAAAAGTGTTCACTTTTTGGTCGTCCCTTTGGTGGTTGTTTAATAGAAGATTTACTGTAACAGAAAAAGTGACCCCATTTTAGTAAGTTTGATCCCCGTTTACAGAAATCCTTGGTCCGCCATTGGTCCTACAGAGCATGGCTCTTTGAATAGGTGTTAGTTATTAATCGAAAGATGTTATGCAAATGGCGAAATTACGGGATTTCTGATTGAAAACTAAAACATTAAAGATAATTTTTCTCATTATGTTTTACTTCAAGTCAATTTTTTTCTTGAGAGGGGCTAATACTAAGATTTATCTCGCTGTTTGGTGTTTTGGATCATTGGGGAAAGACACAAACGACAACAAATAATCATAATTAAAGCGAATCGTTACATTCGTGTATAAGATACTAGTAAAGTTAAGATATTCGCAAAGGATATATGATATTATAGGTCAAATCAAAGTATTGTTTTGGTCGTTTACATCTTTGTTAATCATAATTGTAATAAGACAAAAAGTGGTATCATAGTTTATGACAAATTTAAAAATGATCGTTTGGACTAGATGTTAAACCGATTAAAACCTGTTAAAGAATTCCTTCACAAAAGGTTAGACCAGTCCAAATTCAAAGAAGTTGCAGACGACAATTACAATTTGATGAACTTTCTCTTTTAGGGAAGAAAAATCGTGAATAATGAATAAATTGCTTGTAACAAGCAATTCCTTCATTTTCCAAAGCTCTCATATTGAGGAGCGTTATTGTGTGTCAAAAAGCAGACGAAGATGAAGACGGTACTTGATTTGGAATTGCAATACCAGTTTCATCTAAAAAACTATTTGATATTAGTTCCGCCTACCAAGATTCAAGCGTTTTGATTGGCTGATTTGTTGTTTTTGTTTCCTTCTTCAATGAACATAATTTATACCATGCAAATATTTTATATGCTTGCGCACAAAATTAATCCATAAAATTTTACCCCAAACTAGTAAAACTGTTTTGCTTGATGAAATGAAAAGAGTCTTTTTGGTTTCGATTGAAGCAATTTAAAATCTTGGTCACACCAATGTATGAATCTGCCTCGCATATTCACACAGTGTGGTTAAGTTTTTAGTTTCATACCTGAATGATAACAAAAATATTTTCTTTATTTAGACCTATCTAAAATTTTGACGACTGGTAATGAGTAAAAGGTAAAAGAAGAAGACAATGGAATAAAAAGGAAAGAGAATTGCCTTATCACACACACCAAAAGGCTAAAATGAATCACGAATGGACTAATCAATGCTAAATGAATCACGAATGGACTAAATCAATGCTAAATGAATCACGAATGGACTTATCAATGCTAAATGAATCACGAATGGGGTAAATCAATGCTAAATGAATCACGAATGTACTAAATCAATGCTACATGAATCACGAATGGACTAAAAATCAATGCTAAATGAATCACGAATGGACTAATTAATGCTAAATGAATCACGAATGGACTAATCAATGCTAAATGAATCACGAATGGACAATTCAATGTGAAATGAATCACGAATGGTCTAATCAATGATAAATGAATCACGAATGCACTAAATCAATGCTAAATGAATCACGAATGCACTAAATCAATGCTAAATGAATCACGAATGGACTAATCAATGCTAAATGAATAACGAATGGACTAATCAATGCTAAATGAATCACGAATGGACTAATCAATGCTAAATGAATCACGAATTGGCTAAATCAATGCTAAATGAATCACGAATGGACTATAAATGCTAAATTGATGCCAAAGATTGCTGGCCTATCAAATTTGCCTCCGATATGGCAGTTGCAGTGAGATACCGAACGACGTTAGTCTGAATAGTGGAAAAAGTAAATCTTTGGTTTTTGTATAAGTCTTAACTTTAGTATCAATAAGCTGCAGTTATGACGTTTAATTCTTCAAACCAACAACAAAAAAAAATCAGCCTGACCGTGATAAATTTCGGAGGTCAATATTCACTTCTGTCCTTATTATCTATTTCATTGGTATATATATCGATTTTTATTGACAACTTGGAATGAATGGATATTTATTTTCTTCGTTCTTCGACAAAGGCAATTTTAGGAATCTGCACTTTTATATTGAAAGTGCGCTTGGTTCCGATTTTTAAGAAAAAAAATATGAAAAAATAAATAGATAAATAAAAGTAAAAAAGAAACAAGCGGAGGTTATTTTACGCAATATTTTAAGATTTACGAGGGACGGTCAGAAAATATCTGGACCTTTGACTCGTTCTCGAAAACCATTCAATATTTAAAAGAAATCTCTCTACTCTTTTTCAAAATATTCTCCATCTACGTCTACGCACTTTTGCAATCTTCGTTGGAGCTTTTATATTCCTGTTGTGAAAAATGACGTATACCTAAGTTTTCTGTACTGTGTAATATTTCTTTCCAGCAAGCAATTTATCAGCTCTGGAATCAAATAAAAGTCACAGGGGGCGAGGCCTGGGCTATAAGGAGGGTGAGGCAACAATTGCCATTTGTAGGAGTTGATAACCTTCACTGTAGCTGCAGCGGTATGAGAGGGGGCGTTATCGTGAAGAAGGAGGACATCTTCTTTCTGTGCTAATCTGGTACGCATTTGTTTGAGTTTTTCTCGAATTACTTCAGAATACTACTTGACATTGACAGTTTGACATTTTGGCATGAAATGACTAAGTATCATTCATCGTGAATCCCAAAAGGCAACAAGCATAATTTTGCCAGCCGAAAGAGACAGCTTAAACTTTGTAGGAGGTGGGGAACCAGCTCGTTTCCAATACTTTGACTGAGTTTTTGTCTCAGGTTCGGAATAATGAACTCACATCTCATCTCCAGTGATAATGCAGACCAAAATCTCACCTCCCTCACGATTTAAACGACTAAAATGTTCTTTTGCTATGGTAAGTCTGGTTGCGTTTTGATCTGCGGACAGCTGTTTAGGCACCCACCTGGTACTTACCTTGCTCATGCCTAGGTGTTCGTGTATGACGATGCCTTACCGATGCTAAACTTGTTGGCTATCTTCTACAAAGTTACTCGACTATTTTGTTGACAAAAGCTTTAACATTTGCTACCATTGTTGGGGTCACCGCCTCAGCTGGCCGCCCAGTCCTAAGCCTGTCACAAACACTTGGTCTACATCCACGAAACTTAGAAACCCTGTTGCAGAAGTTTGAACGTGATACACATATGTCAGAGTCTATGAAAGATATGACAGGGCTTTTCACCTTCTGCAACCAGAAACTTAATTACAGAGTGTTGTTCCTCTAACAAAGAGTCAAGGATAGACGAAACACCAATGACTTATCAGAGTGCAAAATACTGTGCAATTACAACTATCCTTGAAAATAAACTGACCACGTTAATCGCGAATGAATGTAGCTTTCATCAATATATAATGCGTGTATATAGCTGCAATCGGAAAGAGAGGAGCAGGAAAAGTCTGGATATGTTTTGACCGCCCCTCGTATGTATAGTAAGTAAAAAACAAAAAACATACACACACAAACAAAAAAGGTTATGCAAGTCGGACTTAGTGGCAATTTGATGCGGCGGCTGGAGCACCTAACCAGGGATTTCTCATTACTACATCCTTTCCAGGCCTCCAGCTGCTAATCACACTTAGGTTTACGATTATCAACCCATTTTAGAAAAACGTCGGAAATTATATTCGCCGCATACGGAGATCGAAACCGGAACCCATCAATTATATGAGCGCTATGGTTGCTCCCTGTTAGTTGCAATTTCAACGGCCAAATATACGAAGTAACATTTTTCATAGTTCTCTCTTGGCCATTATATGTGTGACAGAGAGTGGGTGGTTTTAATCCTATTTCAAGAAAACCCGCAAGTTGACAGGCTAAAGTATTTTTTTTTTACTTTTGCCTTCTTCAAAAATGATAGCACGTTTACAAAGTAATAAAAACTCTCTTTTACTATTTGGCTAGCAAGCTTAAGTTTCGAGGTGTTCTCAGAGTTCAACGAGTGCCAATGGGCTAACTACTAAATCTGTTGAATGCCTACTCCTTAACCCATTACCACACAGTAAAACTTTAGATTAGTCCAATTCCAAAGAAGTTGCAGACAACAATTTTGAATTGATGAAATATTTAAGATCTTTGTCATTTTGGGTAGAAAACATTGTGGATAATGAAGAAATTACCTGTAACAAGCAATTTCTTCTTTTAATTTGAACCAGTCTAAGATTGTGTCATGTTGTAATGGGTTAACTCTTGGGTTACTTTAACCTCGTTTATTAATCATGATAATCTTTGACAAAAAAGATTACATAATAAAACCATGCTTTGCTAGCTTATAGTACCTTTAGTACTTTGATTTAAAAGGGTATTGTTACTTGGTTTGTAAATGCGCTGTCTTAGAAGAAAGCATAAGTGAAAAAAATCGTTAAAGATTCAAACTGAAATTATATAAAGATGAAAAATAAATATGGGCATAGGAGAATGGCTTTTAGCAAAGCGACTTCTCCTTTCCAAACAACATTTTTCTGTCCTACATGACGCCTGTTTTTCATTTGAAATCAGTTATGCATTTTACTTCGAGACAAACTAAATCCTCAAAGCATTTCCTTCTTCTTACCGAAACAGTTATATTACGCAGTAATAAACGAAATGTTTAAATAATAAACGAATGATTTAAAAAGTCGTACATCTCTTGAACATCATGAAGGAGGAGAACAATATAAGCTCTGGTTACGTTCTCAACATTTTTCAATGGAATTAGTATGTCATTGTAATCTATAGTGTACAAATGTTAATTTATGCAAAATAAAATATAACGTGTTACTTAATCCTTTCCTGGCTAATGCCTGGATTTTACATCCCTGAGTTTTTATACTTGAGAAAATATTGTGGGATAAGAAGAAATTGCTTGTAACAAGCAATTTCTTCTTATTTCACAATATATTCTACCCTATAGGTTGGTTACTTTTCAAATTGCACTCACTTTTAATTGTCGTCTGCAACTTCTTTGAAATTGGACAAGTCTAAAAATTTTAAAAACAGGAAAGGGTTAAACTAAATTGTTTTTCCATGCAAGAACGTTGATTCTGGAAACGATTAAAAAAAACTAACAAACAAGCAAACAAACAAACAAACAAAAAAAACGCACAAGAAGTTCCTCAAATAATGTTATTTGTTGTTATTGTTGTTTTGTTGATGTTTTTTAACGATAATGTACTAGAAGACGCTTTCATACAGCTTTCATCGATTCAGTTTGAGAGTGTTTCTTATTATTTTATTGGCGCACAGTTTCTAACGGACAATGTATTGGCATCTGTTGATACCGACAACACGGCCCCTGTTGTACTCGGGTCACAATCCCAAAGGTCACAGCTATCAATATCCGAGTCGAACCCGACGCTGATACAACCTGGCTCAGCAGAGCAAAAAGATTTGCACGTGGTAAGGTTAGTAGCCACCTGGTTGGAAATCCTTGGATTGGAGCACGACAGTATTCTTCCTAAGTAGTCATTGTATGAGATCGCGTTGTACACCTGACACGCTGAAAATAAATCCATCCTTAACAGCACTATAGATGTACAATGTTATAGTGAGTGATAAAAGTTCAATTTTGTCCATACCTGTATGGACTAAATTGACCTTTGATCACTCACTATTACTTGTACATCTATAGTGCCTGTATACAATAAAATAATGAAGTGAAGTCATTTGTTTATAACTTTGATAAACTTTTTTGTTGGTTTGGCGACTAAAAAGTCGTAACTACATCTTATTCAAGCTTTAGTTACGACGTTTAGATCGCCTAACGACCATTCTACTTTTTCATGACATTGTACAGGCCAAAATTTGCAAAATAATGCCGTTATTTAACCCTTTCCTGTTTTGCAAAAATTTTAGATCCGTCCAAATTCAACGGTTTTGAAGACTAAAATTTAAAGTTGATTTCATTTGAAAAATAACCATTTAATGAGATAGAAAATATGTGTAAAAAGAAGAAATTGCTTGTTACAAGCAATTTCTTCTCTTTTCACAATGTTTTCTCAATAATAAAATCACAGGGACGTAAAAACAAGGGATTGACCAGGAAAGGGTTAAAATCGAAATGGAACCTCCTGCTGGAGTCAATGGGCAGGGCGAACGGGGTAAACAGGCAGGGCCAGCGATTGGTCATTTCTTCTTAAATAGTTCTGTAATTGTTGGGTCCTCGCCACAAATAATCAAAGTGCTGTTAGCACTGTAGTTGTTCGTCACTGAATGATTAAACATATCGACCTTGAAATTGTAAAAAAAACACCCAACTATATCACGACATGGAAGTTCTGTCCTAGTGTACCATATTTCAGCAAATGTTAATTAACTCATTACCAGATGGCAAAAGTTTAGACTGGTCCAATTTGAAAGAGGTTGTAGACGACAATTCTAAAGTTATGAAATTTTGGATTTTCTTAGATTTTGGGGTAGAAAACATAGTGAATAATGAAGAAATTGCTTGTTATAAGCAAATTCTTCATTTTCCACAATGTTTTCCAAAGCTTTTTTTCTTGGGGGAGTCTAAAAGCGCCATTGAGTGGGATTGGGTTAAAACTGATATTATCTTAACACTGACACAAGATCTTGATTCGAGTTTTGTCAAAGTCCCATGAAATTTTCACAGGAAATCAAATTCATTAAAACCCGTTAATGTCTATATTTCCAGTCCACATGATCATTTTTACCTTAGTTAGAAAATTCAGAGGTATCGGGGATTTTTATTTCTGGAGTTACATAAGGATAAATCCCTATAAGAACTATTTTGTATTTTGCGCTCATACAAATTTTAGCAACTGTAAACTAAAAGCAATGTAAATAATTGTAGATTATAAAAACATATCATGCGATTTAAAAGTAATAAGGATTGTAGAGTAGCCCGGAAAATGAAAGAAGGGTAGGGTAAACAATTAAGGAATAGAAAGAAGGACAGGGCGATTCGAACCCAGGTCCTCTGGAATTGCTGGCATATGATTAAGAGAAATCTTTCGTCACGAGACGCAATTGTTTACATTACTCTAGACTTGCTAACCTGTCCCATCTAAGCTACCCTTTAATATAACGATAGAGTAGGGTAGGCTGTAATATTTCTTAATAATATTTTACCCAACGATGGTATTTTCAACTTAGTACTGGAAAATAATTATGTGGCAGTATCATCTATTACGGAGATTCGTTCACTACTTGCTTCTTTACACCACCTGATTCATTCGGCGAACGGGTTGGTAACATGATTTGTCGACTTGTACAACACGAGTGGAAAAGTATGATTGGTTCTTTGTAGCCTTTTAAAATCATGCGATCGTCCTGTTTTCCTTTACACCCTGTTGATATCAACTGGTTAAATGCAATGATATTTTCAGCATCGCTTGTTCAACCCTTTGTCGAGCACAGCCGCCGTCATAGCGCATTCGGTAGCGCGTCAGACTTCGAATCTTCAATCATGGGATGTCATGGGTTCGATCCCCGTCGGCCGAACATACCCTTTCCGACATTAGTCCATCACCAATGGGTGGAATAATCGTAAACCTAAGTGGAATAGCAACCGGAGGCTAGGAAAGGATGTAATGGTAGCACTGGTGTGAGAAATACCAGGAATCCACTGTTAGGTGCTCCTGCCTCCGCGATAATACCGTTAAAAGAGGCGTTAAACCTCATTTAATCAATCAATTTGTCTTACACACTGAAAATGAAACTTTGACTCTTCAAAGAACTTCAGATAGTAGCATTAATTGATACAGTTTGTTTGCAACTTTATCTTTATAGTATGTGTCCAGTTGTGCTAAAGGCAGTTTGGGGAAATCGGGACAAACTAAATCTCCAGAATCTTGTTAGACAAATTGGTCTTGCGACCAATTGAGATATCGATTGGCGAATCAAATTATTAATTTCGACCGGAAAATAACTTTGAATTCCGATATCAATATTAATCTTTTTGGTTGATCTGGCGACTTGAACATCGTAACTACATCACACTTACTCCTTTTCCTGAAACTCGCCACAAGTGGCACACCTTGGCTTCGTATTCAAAATTGATTTAAAGTACTATGCAAATGCTTATCTCATTGAAAAGCAACAATATATCCTGATGATCCTGTCGTAAAAATGTCGATTCGGCATTTATACTACAAACAAGGATCTCGTAAAACACATACCCCTAAAGCGTGTTTCATTTTGCCATATAAGTTCACGTGCGTTGGTAAATATAGCGAACTTTCAACAAATTTATCACAAGCTTTAGTTTGAGTTCCATTTCAATATGGCAGATAGTCGTTTAAGACGCAATCTTAGTCAAGATGAGCGTTGGGGTGCTTCAGTCTGGGTTATCCCAAAGGCATGTTTCAAATGTCCATAGTGTATCCTAGAGTGTTGTTTTCAGAATGTGGAATCGGTTTATTTCGACTTGAAATGTTAGGCATTTGCACGCTTTGGGGCGAGAAAGCTCAACCAATGACGTTCAAGACCCATTTCTGGTAGTTCAGGTACGGCGTCACAGATTTGACAACGCAAAAACGTTACGTAGGGACTTCAAAAACGCTACCGGTGTGCGCATAAGTACCTAAACTGGCATCAGAAATCGGTTGCATGGTGCTGGCCTGAAGTCAAGACGACCTGCAATCCGGGTTCCGTTGATCCTAAATCATCTGCAAATGCGTTTACATAAAATACTAAAGTTCCGGGAACACAAAATACTTGAGTAATATCCTCAAGATACAAAAATGTTTAACTAGAAAAAAAAGTGATTCTTGGCAAATTTGGAGTAGTATATATCGACGCAGAATTTGCCAGGGTAATTGCATGGTCATAATTTTGAGATTACTCTTTACTCACATTCAACGCAGTTGTCGTTCGTTTCGCTTACTTCATGAAACCCAGGTGTACACAGGCAGGTCTGATCTCGAAAACATTCTCTATTATCGCCAATACAGGGGCTACCAGCACACCCACCTGGAAACGGACCGAAGTATTAAGTACGCTGTTATGTTGACCATCAGTGAATTAACTATTTGAAATTATTTATTCCACAAATCAGCCGACCATGCTTCTAGTATGATTCTTTGTTTTAACCCATTCCAACTCAAGCCCTCCTTTTTACGCCCAACAAGAAAAAAGCTTTGGAAAATATTGTGGACAATGAAGAAATTGCTTGTAACAAGCAATTTCTTCTTTATCCACAATGTTTTCTATCCCAAAAGACGAAAAAAATCAAAATTCCATCAACTTGAAATTGTCGTCTGCAGCTTCTTTCAATTTGGACCAGTCTAAAATTTTCTTGTGTTGGAATGGGTTATAATTATCATTTCATAATTGACCAATCGTGACTGTCATTCAAGGAATATATCGACCATTCAAGTCATTCATTCAGTCTGGAATTGAGATTTGTTTGATCTTCGACATTGGCCGCAAATGTTGTTTACCTTTTTGTTGGTACGGCCACTTAAACGTCGTAATTACAGATTTATATTAATTATAAATAACCAGACGTTTGTTATTAATTACGGATGACCTATTTTCCATGACGTGCCACACAATATTAAATATTACATACCTGTTGACTCGGGCATATTGGGCCCTGGTTTAGATGCGCACCGACACACCCCCGTCATTGATACGGGAACCATACCCTGCTCAAAAGGATACTACAAATCAATATAGTTCCCGTAGTCGATCATAGGATTGTTACCATGCACATACAACATGCGTACAAAAATATTAAAAAAAAAAAAAAAAAAAGAGAAAAATTCCAGTATATCCTCGTAAATATCCTCCAAGAAAACATGTGCAAATAGGTTATTAACAGTCCTTTATTTACCTTTGATTTTTTTATTTATTTTTTTAATGGGGTTTTACGCCGCTTTCAACAATCTTTCAGTTATATCGCGGCGGCTGGAGCACCTAACAATGGAATCCTGGTATTTCTCACAACAGTACTACCATTACATCTTTTCCTAGCCTCCAGCTGCTATCCCACATAGGTCTACGATTATCGACTCATTGGTGAGAGACAAACAGTCGGAAAGGATGAGTGCCGCCTTCGGGGATCGAACCCGGGACCTTTGATTTTATGGTATCGATAGCCAATTATTAAGGTAACAGGGATTCATAGTGTTTGGTGTCTAGTTAATTTTACTGACATATAACTCGATGTTTTTTAGCTAGCAAAGCGTCAGCTATGATAGCTTAAGTTAACAGACAAAATTCTGAGGTTTTCTCAAAGTTCAACGAGTACAAACTGCCATTGGAGGCTTAACCACTATTTCCATTGAATGCCTACGCCATAAAAAGTAGTTCTTATGTATTTAAGAAATATTGCAAACTCTATTCAATTTGTAGAGAACTCTTTCAAAAGCATGCTGCTTTGCCAATTCCTTCCGCTTTTTAAGCATCTCAAGAAAAAAGCCGTGGAAAACTTTGTGGACAAGTAATTTCTTCATTGTCCACAATGTTTTGTACCCAACAAGGGAAAGGTTTTCTATCACGATAACCTTTAGCAAAGATTACTTGACAAAACTATGCTTTGCTAGCTTACAGTAGTTTCAGTACTTGGATTGTAGTTTGTGGTATGAGACATTCCCGATAAGGAACAGGACAGAACATATCTTTTAACCCTTTCCCGTTTTACAAAATTCTAGACCTAAAGGTTTTGCAGACAAAAATGTAAAGTGGAAAGTGAAATATATCCATTCAGTTGGATAGAAAATATTGTAGAAAAAGAAGAAATTGCTTGTTACAAGCAATTCCTTCTTTTTTAACAATACTTTCCAAATTATGAATTAACGGGGACGTAAAAACCAGGGATTTAACAGAAATATAAAAAATATAACATTCGTGAATAAAATAACTACTTCCAGTAAATTTACCGATCGCGTCTGTCAATCAAGGAATAAACCGACCAATCAAATAATCTATTCAGCCCGGACCCGAGCTTATCAACTCCAACATTGGCGCAATTTTTGTTTCCCTTGATTGTTGTTTAGGCGACTTAAACGTCATAACTGCAGCTTATTCAAGGTCACCAACAAACCACCTACTTTTTTTGTTACATCATACTGGCCATATTTTTTGCAAAATAACGCCGTTAAAAACCGAACCGCGACTTCCTGTAGGAGTCGGTCGCCGTGGCAACGACGTAAGTGGGCGGGGCCAAACGAATGGTTAATCGTTTGTGAAAATAAAATAAATGGATAACAGAGGTGCGTTTTTTTCGTCGAGATGAAAAGTCCCGCTAAATAAGATTTTTGAGGCATTTTAAAGAACGATTTTTATTATTTTTAGTGAAAATATTCGACGTCGTCATGGCTACTTGTTTTAAGCCAATACTTAAAATTCCTCATTAAGAATTCTTAAGATTCTTATTTAGCCGCTTAAAAATCTTAATCTAAAGAACGATTTATCTTAAAAATCTAAATAAGAATCTTAAGAATCTTGACGAAAAGAACGCACCTCAGAGGTGCGTTCTTTTCGTCTAGATGAAAAATCCCGCTAAATAAGATTTTTGAGACATTTTAAAGAACGATTTTTGATATTTTTAGTGAAAATATTCTTGACGAAAAGAACGCACCTCAGGTCTCATATGATACAAAAGGCGACAGGTTTCAAGGTTGAATTCTCTAGGGGAAGATACTTCTGTATGACATTTAACTTGTAAGATTCAGTAATGAAACGTGTCACGAATGTAAATATTTTATTGAGTTCTATGGCAATATTTCCGAAAGATGTGCACATATTAAGCACTATAACACCTTTGTTACCCGCCTTGATTGAGACAAAAAAAAAATATGTCCACAAATTTAGCTGCGCATGCGTAAATATTTTATTGATTTCTATGGCAATATTTCCGAAAGATGTGCACATATTAAGCACTATATCACCTTTATTACCAGCCTTGATTGAGACAAAAAAAAATAATGTCCACAAAACTAGCTGCGCATGCGTAAGCCTCGTTTCGATTTCTGTAAGGCAGAATTGTTACGAGTGATTTCATCATTTTATACAATGTTTTCCCAATCTTTTTTCCTGTAGGGCTTCAAAAAGCGTCACTGTATGGGAATGGGATAAGAAGCTTTCTCCCTCCGCGCAGTGAAATGTTCAAATTATAACCAGGGATAAACAGAAAAGATCCGTTCCAATAGATTTATTTGATTTTCCAACCATCTTTTGATTCGAAGCGTTGTTTTCTCAGAGGAACTGGTTCCAGTGTAGGTAAACATTAGTTAACTTAGAGATGAAGAGAATAATTTTTGTTTTCATGAAGGTATTCATACGTAAATGTGATGAGTTTTTTCGCATAGTCAAGGCGTCCCAGGTTAGATCACCGGTATCGGCGAATATCCTTTCCGATTTCTCATTCCGAACAATGGATAGATAATCGTAAACCTAAGTGGTTTGAGCTCGGCAAGGAGGCTCGGCAAGGATGTAATAGTAGAACTGGTGTGAGAAATACCAGGAATCCACGGCTAGTTGCTCCAGCCGCTGCGATATTACTGAAATTCTGTTAAAAGTGTCGTTAAACCCATTTCAAACAATGAATTGTTTTTCTTGTCTCTCCAGGAAAACAACCAAACAACCAAAATACAAACAAAAAGCTCTTAATTTCCTATAATTTAATAACAATACTCGAAAATAACAAAAAAATTGAAAAAAGTTTATGAACCGTTTCGTGCGCAAGTATACGAAATAGCTGTGTGCTCATAAATGTGTTCATGTGGCTATGAATAATTATTTTCCTCCAATCAGAACGAGCGTTTTGATAGACGAAACTCAAAATTAAGTTATTTACCAATAAAACTAATGCAACTCCAATATTCATGACTGTTTGCTCAAGCCGCCAGTAACAAGCTGTTGGTTTGAGCACAGTAAGAGGAAACCAGTCAGAAATCGAAATGTTCAGAGGCCCTGCTACTGAATTTTATCTTTATGATTTTTTTGTCTTGTGTAACTCATCTCAAAACAATCCCGCTTTTTTATGACTTCAAGGAAAAAAGCTTTGGAGATCATTGTGGAAAATGAAGAAATTGCTTATAACGAACAATTTCTTTATTTTCCACAGTGTTTTCTTCCCAGAAAGACAAGAGTTTTAAAATTCAATCACTTTAAAATGGTCGTCTATAATTTCTTCCGAATTGAACCAGTCTAATACTTTGTCGTCTAGAAATGGGTTGAACAATTATCAGTCGAATGAATTATAAACGATTCCCACAGTGAAAGAAGTAAACAGCCTTAAATCCATTCTGAAACATCCAGCCTTCTTAAGCCCGCTCAAGAAAACAAGTTTAAAAACATTGTGAACAATGAAGAAATTGCTTGTAACAAGCAATTTCGTCGATGTTCACTATGTTTTCTACCCTAAAAGACAAAGATTTTTTTTTATTTCACCAACTTTAATTAGTCGTCTGCAACATCTTTCAATTTGGACTGGTCCAAAATTTTGATAATTGTGGTAATGGGTTAAATGGAGACTGTTTGTGATTTGTAAAATCACGTGAAAGGGCAAAGAAACATCACTGGAACATTTTAATCAATTGAGCATCCCCCTTGTCAATCAAAGAACAAATCGACCAATCAAATAAGTCATTTGAACATGAAATTTACTTTTAAATCCGACATTGGCTGACAATTTTGCGAAACATTATTGTTAGTTTGGCGACTTAAACGTCGTAACTTTAGCTTTTTAAAGCTGTAATTACGAGATTAAGGTTGGCACTCATGCAACTATGTTACTTTTTTGTTGCATGATACCGTCATAAATTCGAAAAAATAAAGTCGTTTAATATCGAAGCGTGGACGTGGACAGCGAAGTCAGTGGGCGTGGACAGCGAAGATAGTGGGCGTTGCCAGTAGAGTCAGCGTACGCGGACAGCGAAGTCAGCGTACGTGGATAGCGAAGTCAATGGACGTGGACAGATAAGTCAGTGGCATGGATAGCAAAGTCAATGGACGTGGACAGATAAGTCAGTGGACGTGGACAGCGAAGTCAGTGAGCGTGGACAGCGAAGTCAATGGACGAGGAAAGCTAAGTCAGTGGACGTTGACAGCAAATCAGTCGACGTGAACAGCGAAGTCAATGGACGTGGACAGATAAGTCAGTGGACGTGGACAGCGAAGTCAGTGAGCGTGGACAGCGAAGTCAGTGGACCTGTACAGTGAAGTCAACGTACGTGGACAGCGAAGTCAATGGACGAGGTAAGATAAGTCAGTGGGCGTGGACAGCGAAGTAAAAAAACGTGGACAGCAAAGTCAGTGGACGTGGATAGCGAAGTCAGTGTACGTGGACAGATAAGTCAGTGGACGTTAACAGCGAAGTAAGTGGGTGTGGACAGCGAAGTCAGTGGACCTGGACAATGAAGTCAGCGTATGTGGACAGCTAAGTCAATGGACGTGAACAGATAAGTAAGTGGACGTGGACAGCGAAGTCAGTGGACGTGGACAGCCAAGTCAGTGGATGTTGACAGCGAAGTCAGTGTACGTGGACAGATAAGTCAGTGGACGTGGACAGCAAAGTCAGTGGACGTGGACAGCCAAGTCAGTGGATGTTGACAGCGAAGTCAGTGTACGTGGACAGATAAGTCAGTGGGCGTGGACAGCGAAGTCAATGGACGTGGACAGCAAATCAGTCGACGTGGACAGCGAAGTAAGTTAGCGTGGACAGATAAGTCAGTGTACGTGGACAGCAAAGTCAGTGGACGTGGACAGATAAGTCAGTGGGCGTGGACAGCGAAGTCAGTGGACGTGGACAGCGAAGTCAGTGGACGTGGACAGCGAAGTCAGTTGGTCTGGACAGTGAAGTCAGTAGACGTGGACAGATAAGTCAGTGTACGTGGACGATAAGTCAGTGTAATCGGAAAGCGAAGTCAGTTGACGTGGACATTGAAGTCAGGGTACGTGGACAGCGCAGTCAGTGGACGTTGAAAGATAAGTCAGTGGACGTGGACAGATAAGTCAGTGTACGTGGACAGATAAGTCAGTGTACGTTGACAGGGTAATCAGTGGACGTGGACAGATAAGTCAGTGTACGTGGACAGCGAAGACATTGTACGTTGACAGGGAAATCAGTGGACGTGGACAGATAAGTCAGTGGACGTGGACAGCGAAAACAGAGGGCGTGGACAGCGATTTCAGTGGACCTGGACAGAGAAGTCAGAGTGTATTGACAGCGAAGTCAGTGGACGTGAAGAGATAATAAAGTCGACGTGGACAGCTAAGCCATAAGTCCTTGACAGCGTAGTCAGTGTACATGGACGATAAGTCAGTGTACGTAGTCAGCAAAGTCAGTGGACGTGGACAGTGAAGTCACTGGAGTTGACATTGAAGTCTGTGGTCGTGGACAGCAAAGTCAGTGGACGTGGAAAGCGGAGTCAGTTCACGTTGAAAGATAAGTCAGTGTACGTTGACAGCGAAGTCAGTGGGTGTGGCAAGCGAAGTCACTGGGCGTGGCCAGGGAAGTCAATGTGCGTAAACAGCGAAGCCAGTGGACTTGGACAGCAAAATCAGTTGGCTTGGACAGTGAAGGCAGTTGGCGTCGACAGTAAAGTCAATGGGCGAGAACAGATAAGTCATTTTACGTGGACAGCGAAGTCAATGGGCTTTGGCAGCGAAGTTAGTGGACGTGGACAGCGAAGTCAGTTTGCGTGGAAAGTGAAGTCAGTGGCATGGACAGCGAAGTCAGTGGACGTGGACTGATAAGTCAGTGTACGTGGACGGCGAAGTAAGTGGATATGGACAGTGCAGTCAATGTGCGTGGACAGCGAAGTCAGTGGACGTTGACAGCGATGTCAGTTGACGTGGATAGATAATTAAGTGGACGTGGACAGCGAAGTCAATGATTGTGGACAGCGTAGTCAGTGGACGTAGACAGGGAAGTCAGTTGGCGTTGACAGTGAAGTCAGTGGACGTGGACAGCGAAGTCAGTGGACGTTGACAGATAAGTCAGTGGAAGTGGACAGCGTAGTCAGTGGACGTGGACAGGGAAGCGAATGGACAGGGACAGCGAAGTCAGTGGGCATAGCAAGCGAAGTCACTGGACGAGGACAGTGAAGTCAGTGGACATGGAAAGCGAAGTCAGTGGACTTGGACAGCGAAGAAAGTGTACTTGGAAAGATAAGTCAGTGGACAAGGACACTGAAGTCAGAGGACGTGGACAGCGAAGTCAGTTGACCTGGACAATGAAGTCAGTGGACGTGGACAGCGAAGTCAGTTGGCATGGAAAGTGAAGTCAGTGGACGTGGACAGCGAAGTCAGTGGACGTGGACAGCGAAGTAAGTGGACGTGGACAGTGAAGTCAGTGGGCGTGGACAGATAAGTCAGTGGGCGTGGACAGATAAGTCAGTGGACGTGGTTAGTGAAGTCAGTGGGCGTGGACAGTGAAGTCAGTGGGCGTGGACAGATAAGTCAGTGGGCGTGGACAGATAAGTCAGTGGGCGTGGACAGATAAGTCAGTGGACGTGGACAGTGAAGTCAGTGGGCGTGGACAGTGAAGTCAGTGGGCGTGGACAGATAAGTCAGTGGACGTGGACAGTGAAGTCAGTGGGCGTGGACAGATAAGTCAGTGGGCGTGGACAGATAAGTCAGTGGACGTGGACATTGAAGTCAGTGGGCGTGGACAGATAAGTCAGTGGGCGTGGACAGATAAGTCAGTGGGCGTGGACAGATAAGTCAGTGGACGTGGACAGTGAAGTCAGTGTACGTGGACAGCGAAGTCAGTGGACGTGGACAGATAAGTCAGTGTACGTGGACAGCGAAGTCAGTGGGGATGGCAAGCGAAGTCACTGGGCGTGGACAGCGATGTCAGTGGACGTGGACAGCGAAGTCAATGGACGTGAACAGATAAGTCAGTGGACGTGGACAGATAAGTCAGTGGACGTGGACAGCAAAGTCAGTGTGCATGGACAGATAAGTCAGTTGACGTGGACAGATAAGTCAGTTTACGTGCACAGATAAGTCAGTGGACGTGGACAGATTAGTCAGTGTACATTGACAGAAAAGTCATTGGACCTGGACAGTGAAATCAATGGGCTTGGACAGCGAAGTCAGTGGACGTGGACAGATAAGTCATTGGACGTGGACAGCGAAGTAAGTTGACGTGGTCAGCGAAGTCACTGGACGTGGACAGCGAAGTAAGTGGACGTGGACAGCGAAGTAAGTGGACGTGCACATTTAAGTCAGTGGACGTGGACAGCAAAGTAGACGTGGGCAGATAAGTCAGTGGACGTGGACAGCGAAGTCCCTTGTTACTAGATAGCATTTTTTCGTTGTTAGAAAAATTCAAACAAATAATAGACATTCCAAAAATTGAGCGTTATTGAAATGAAATATTGTGAAAAGGGTAGAAATACTTTGTAAAATCAGAGTTTGCTGTTGCTTGTATTTGCTTCACCTTTTTCTTTAAGACTACATACATTCAGTAGAAATAGATTGCGAGACATCAAATGTTTTTCTGCGAACTTTAAATCACAGGTTTATCGTTTTCATAACGAATTCCAATTTGGATCTCTTTATTAGACAATTTGTTTTATATTAACTTGGATGTGGATGGAAATCCAATGCATGCGGAAAGATAACTCGAACAATCAGGGCCTCATCAACCCTTTCCTGTTTCGCAAAATTTTAGACCTGTCCAAATTCAATGGTTTTGCAGACAAAAAATTAAATGGGTTCAATTTGAAAAAAATAACTAACCAGATGGGTAGAAAACACTGTCGAAAAACAATAAATTGCTTGTTTTAAGCATTTTTTTCTTTTTCTGCAATGCTTTCTAAATTATAAAAGCTCAGGTACGTTAAAAATCAGGGACTGAACATGAACGGGTTAAAACGAGACCATCATTAAAAATTCAACTTTTAATTTGAAAATGTGACATGTTTTTCCTGAAGCAGAGGAAAAATAATAGGTAAAACACATGCTGTCTCTGTTAATTATCATTAACCCATTCCCACACAATGACGCTTTTGGACGCCTCTCAACAATACAATTAGGAAAACATTGTGTGAAATGAAGAAATTGCTTGTAACAAGCAATTTCTGCATTTCACAAAATCTTTTCTACCCAGAAAGTTAGAAAAATCTAAAATTTCATTCACAATAAATTGTCTTCTGCAACTCCTTTCAATTTGGCCAGACTAAAATTTTACCACCAGAGGTGCGTTCTTTTCATCGAGATTCTTTAGATTCTTATTTAGATTTTTAATATAAAGCGTTCTTTAGATTAAGATTATTAGGCGGCTAAATAAGAATCTTAAGAATTCTTAATGAGGAATTTAACCGTACTCAGCATTGGCTTTAACGAGTAGTCTTGACGACGTCGAATGTTTTCATCCAAATTAACAATAATCATTCTTTAGGACACTCCAAAAATCTTATTCAGAGGGATTTTTCATCTCGACGAAAAGAACGCACCTTTGGTAATGGAATAAATCAGGGGTTCTTTTCGAAGAGGGAGCAAATATTTTGTGTCACCCTTATACCTCGCTCCTAGGGCTTCTAGGAAGCCTGGATGCTATTTCACTCTTTCCTGCACGATCCCGCATTTTACGACCCACCAGAAAACGCTTGTACAATTTCTTCTTTCCTATGAACGTTTTTATATCCTGAAATACGATTTTTGAAATCTCACGAAATCCATGATTATCGTCTGCAACCTTATTTTCCAAATTCTGACTTATTTTGTAGGCTGGAAATAGGTTTACTTTTTGCGTAAAACGAAAAAGCCCAGCTAGCTTGTATAGGTTTTTTTTAAAGATTCCACTGAATTATAAAGATTCTAAAGATTCTAAAGGAAATCTTTTCTTTTGACAGAATATCACTTATGATAAGCACTTGCGTTAGAAAGTATCCTCTCAAGTAATCATATCTGAACAACCCAACCAGCATAAAATATGGAACCACATAGGACCTAGGTTGGAACCTATGTGGGCCCCATCTGGGCTACCAACGGGATGTGCAGCCGAAATCTATATGGTTCTAATGTGGGAAACCTATATGGGTCCCATCTGAGACCAATGTGGGCATTGGTATGTCCATTGTTGACCAACATTATTCCCAATACACTTATGTAAATCTAAGACACCACACTGGATTAAGAATGCCAACTGACAAAACGCAGATGTCAATCAAGGAGTAAACCGACCATTCAAATCATTTATTCAGCCTGGACCTGAGCTTTCAACTCCGCCATTAGCCGCCATTTTTGTTAACCTTTTTCGTTGGTTTGGCGACTTCAACGTCGTAACTACAGCTTATTCAAGCTGTAGTTACGACGTTAAGGTCACCAACCAACCATTTTACTTTTTAGTATCGTGCTAACATTAATATATTTTGCGAAAAAACGCCGTTTAAATTCGAAGCAGGACTTCCTGTCGGAGTTGATGGGCGGAGCCAATGGACTCTTTAGGCGGGGCCAGCGATTGGTCAATTAAGCATACGTATGGCTAAAAGATGGGCGTTACCATCTATTATTGGCAACATGCTGCATACATACGCAAAGCTATCCTATTAATTAAAGAGGCTTAGACGTTCAGGAAGAATGAAAATCTGCAATAAATGATACAGACCAACGCCAAAGTAAATATAAATGCAGGATTAAAGGCCGAAGCACTAAATCCAAAGAGAATCTGATTTTATCGTAAGAAAAAAAATATATTGATTACAGTACTATACCTCATATGATAATTGATTTAAATACTAGGTGGAAACTTTGGAAGCACACATGAAATAAATCCTAATGTTCTTCGACAGTTTAGTATTTAGAAATTCCGTCCTTTTCTTCATTTGGATTTATTTGCATCTTTCTTATCAATGTGGGTTCAACATGGTTCTAACATGGGGTGAATTTCTAATGAGGGACACACAATGGTTCAGTGTTGGGCACACAATGGTCCATCGTGGGAAACAAAATTGTCCAATGTGGGACACAAAATTTTACAATTTGGGACATGCAATGGTCCAAGGTGGGACAAAAATGTTATATGTTGGACACATAATGGTCCAATGTGGGACACACAATGGTCCAATGTGGGACACGCAATGGTCCAATGTGGGACACACAATGGTCCAATGTGGGACACACAATGGTCCAATGTGGGACACGCAATGGTCCAATGTGGGACACACAATGGTCCAATGTGGGACACACAATGGTCCAATGTGGGACACGCAATGAAGCAATGTGGACACACAATGGTCCAATGTGGATATTTTGTCCAGTTTTTGCGCACAATGAGACCCACACGCCTATGCCTGCTGGGAAAGGGTTATATCAAATAATACTAGAACGGTTCTAATGACCACACAAGTAAAATCTCAATAGGGTACCTGCTCACCAACCACGCTATATGAACATTTTGTCTTTGATTTTAGAAACGAGGGCTCTGAATGGCCGAGACATGTATCTCGATCAATAAGAGTAGTTGTTATTGCGTTTTTACTAGACTTTTAAATTAGACTGGTTGGTAAGAAATTGGACTGGAAATGCACCTACAAATGAGGAATCCAAACAAAAGAAAGACTATTTCAGAGTGTGATGGGAATTTTAGCCAAAGAGACATTATTAACCCTTTACTGTGCGAGCCCGATATTTTACATGGCAATGATTTTATACTTGAGAAAACATTGTGGAAAAAAAGAAATTGATTGTGACAAGCAATTTCTTCTTTTTCCACAATATTCTCTACAACATAGGTTGATTTCATTTTCAAACTGCATCTAATTTTCACTGTTGTCTGAAACATCTTTCAATTCGGACTAGTCTAAAATCTAAAAAAAGGAAAAGGTTAAAAGAATAATTAAACGACACAAATGCTGAACTCAGAAATATGGCGTAGCATGGGTAAAACATGTGACGGATCGCAATGTCAATCAAAGACAATTGGCCAATCAAATACAAATCATTTTCTCAAACCGGAAGTGAACTTTGAATTCCGACATTGGCCGCCTTTTTTGTGAAGCATGTTTCTTGAGCGTCGTAATCCAGCTGTGTTTAAAAATTTTAAGTCGCCAACCTATCATTTATTTTTCTTTTACATGTTACTGGCCTTTGCAAAACAACGCCGTTCAAAATGAAAGTGGACCTTCATGTTAGAGCCAGTGGGCTGGGCCAGCGGGGCTAGCGGTGCGTCAATTCCAGGATGTACTTTAAAATTTAGATAAAGAGACATATTATCATTCCGAATTCATAAAGATAGCGAGGGCAGAAAAAATTCCAATGGGCGAGGAGAGAGTTGCCATAATTAAACATGCAGACAATGACATTGTTGACGAGAGAACCGTTTTCAATGCTAACACATTCACAAGAAAATGTGAAAATCTCCTAATATGTCACAAAGAAAAAGATTGACCGTGTATCTTTTCAAGGAGATGGTGATCACTGTTCGAAGATGGAGCATGCGAAAGTTAAAGAGGAAATTTTGCAGGAGGACTTCAAAGTCGTAATTGACCAGTCGCGACTGTCAACCCAATAGCTAGTCCATCAATGAAATCACTCACTTAGACCGGAAGTTAATTTTGAACTCCGACACTAGCCGTCATTTATGTGAAGCGATTATGGTTTGGCGACCTAAACGTCGTATCTACAGATCATTCAACAAACCACTATACTTTTTGTTACATGCTACTGGCCAAAAACTTGCAGAGCAATGGAAGCGGAAGTTTCTGTTGGAGTTAATGGGCGGGGTCAACGGAGTAAGTTGCTGGGGCCAGCGATGAATCGATTTCGTTTAAGTCAATCACAAATGAACACATTTATCGTTAATTTCAGAGGTAAATATCAAAGTCCCGGTATATATGGATGTTCTGAATGGCCAATCAAGTTTTCGATTGATAGAGGAGAACTGCCTATTTCCTCTTAATATAAGATCTCTGTGCCATTCGCAATGAAAACTCTAGGCAATAAAACAAGACAGCATAATGAGTGGTTCACCTCGCTTTTTGACGCCCAAAATTAAAGCTTTGAAGAGCATTATGGGAAAAGAAGAAATTGCTTGTCACAGCAATTTCTTTATTGTTCACAATGTCAGAGTGTAAGAAGGAACTCTTACACTTTTAAGTTGGAAGGCGAAGTAATTCCAACTTAGATTTAACAAAACTGCAAAATAAACACAAGGCAATTTCATTTCGGATTTCTTGATAACACATATCACGTGATCTCTTAGATATGAATACACCTCGAGTTACTTCTCATCTCAACTTGCCACGGACAAACAGTTAGTGGTAGCCGAAGACAATAGTGTGGTACATGTAAAGGATGATATAAAAATTCTTTTAGAGACTTCTAAACATGCTTTAGTTTGCTTTAAATTATTGAAAAATAAGATAATAATCAGTGCAGTAATTTTTTTTTTTTTGAGATTCGCCGTCTCGTGCTTGATAATCACGTGATCACAAGTGACATGTGGTAGTCATGTGACCATAGATATGTAATGTTTACAAATATGGCTCAGGTCGTAAATGCATTTTACAATAATCACGCCGCCAAGTGCTTTAAAACATTCTAGAGCGATTAAGGGGTGTCGTAGGCACCAAGCAAACGCGATTATTGTGCGATTTACAGCTTTGACCCAATAAAAATAAAAAAAATGCAAAACGAAAGTAGAAGATTTTGAAAATTAGAATGTAAACATATCAACTTCCAGTTTCTACTTATTTACTAAATAATTACACATTATTATGTCGTTATTTACAAGTTTAAATCAATAAATATCACATTAAACCTTTAAAAAGTGTCATCTAGCTTTCAGCTTGATCCTTTTTACTTAAGATTTTTAAGGTTCTAAAGCCGAATAACGAATAAAGAAATCGCGCAACTTCAGGGCGCCGAAGATAATTTGATTCTATCTTCATCATATTATAGGAATTTTAGGAAAAGGGCAAAACTACCATGTGCAAACAATATCGTTAACGTCTTTTTTTCTTTTGAATTTTACTCGCAACGCTTTAAATATTCCTTTTTCCTAAGTTTAAACCGGTATTTCAAATCGATCACCCTGAAACAAGTTTCCGCGCATTTCCGCAAATTTCCACGTATACCCATAAACTTGAAGTGAATTAGTATGATCGTTACAGAGTTGGCCGACTTGGGGGTCAAATAATCACCAAGGTCATTGATTTCTTACTGTAGAAGCTGTTAGGCTCTGTTTTTAACATTCTAAAAGGGGTTCACGTATTACAGTTGATCAAAAGGAGAATGTTATGCTTGAAAATTCTAAATTTGCTGTGCGTCACACGAGCTTATAACCCATTCCAGCACGATAAAATTTTAGACCAGTCCAAATTCAAAGAAGTAGCAGACGACAATTGTAAGTTGATGAAATCTTTAAAATCCTGGTCTTGGGAATGGGTTAAGACAATGCTAGTTTTTTATTTCTGTATGTGGATTTATGTTTTTGTGCGTTATTCACGCACATATGTACACGAATGGGAATACTGGTTAAAGATAAAAGGAGGGAGGCTTACTCGGAAAGTAATAATGAATTTAAACCGAATTCCACAGCTATGACCCTTTCCAAGAAGTTTCAGTCCTTTGATTTTCTCTAAGATATAGGGCATCAACAATCATACTCAGATGAGTGATACCGTGGTCCCCTTTTTCATATCTTAAAAAAAATGCGAAAAACTTTCATTTCCTATAAATCAAAATCGTTGAATAGTATTTCGTAAATGGTTTCAAATGATCGAAGAAGTTTCCAGTCTGACACCCTTTTTATTTGGCCGTAATGCAAAATGTGCCCTACTCGATTTTTTTTCTAATTGAACGACCCTTTACCTGTGTTTTGCTTTATGTTCTTGATCATGAGTTATGAGAAAACGTCGTTTGATATCACGCTGCCATGTCGGAGGTCAGTGGAGAGCAGCGATCCGTGAATTTACCAAGAATAGTCAATTTTGATGCGTCACATTTAAAAGGGAGCCTTCGGGAATTATGCGAAACAAATGTTTGAAACTGAGTTCGGATTCAAATCATGTCAAGAAGGTCGGTATTTCAAAATACTTATAGTACGGTAGAATGACCATTCTCGATGCAGAAGTTCAACTGAAACTTAAAAAAAAAGTCCCCTGTCTGTCTTTGAAGTCGACACAGTCTAACTAGGATAAATATTTTCTCACTTCAAGCAAGACTTTACGGGCCTTAAGGAAAAGAAATTAACAGCCGCTACGATATCGTGATATGTTATCGACGGTATGTTAATTTCGGTAAGGATTACTGCAGCTCGTTATCTGATAGTAATTGGTGTACGCCCCCTCTCGCAATATCACGGACAGGTACATGGATAATGACGGACATACGGATATACAAACAATTACAGGTTCATCTATCTTTTTTTATTTATCTTTCACCAGAATTTGTATTTATTTATGACCCGTTAACTCATTAACAGATGACAAAAAAAAAAAAAAAAAAAAAAAAAAAAAAAAAAAATAGACTGGTCCAAATTGGAAGGAGTTTCAGGCGACAATTTAAATTTTATGAATTTTCTAGATTTTTCCAATTTTCTGGATAGAAAACATTGTGTAAAATGAAGAAATTGCTTGTTACAAGCAATTTCTTCATTTTACACAACATTTCCCAATTGTTTTTCTTGGAGGGTGTCAAAAAGCGTCACTATTTAGGAATGGGTTAAGCGATAAGTGACCTCCCGAGAACTGTGTAAAGCAACATGTCTTATTTTAATGCAAGCACTTTACCGACTAGCAATATAGTCGAAACTATTCTCTCTTGATAAATTTTCGGAATCTATAATAGTCATTCTACCACACCATATGTGAACGTATTTTGTTAATTGTCTCTTTTTGACCCACACTGGAGTATATCCCTTTTTCGAGTATTAGTTTTACGGAACCCCTAGGAGGCCCCTTTCCGCTTGACGAGTCACATTTTTATACTAGGGGAGACCGGAATTAAATAAACCACTTTTTAACCCTTTCCTACACAACAAAATTTTAGACTGGTCCAAATTGAAAGAAGCTGCAGATTTCAGGTTGAATTTTTTTAATTCTTTCGTCTTTTTAGGATAGAAAACATTGTGGCTGATGAAGAAATTGCTTGTATCAAGCAATTTCTTCATTTTCCACAATGTTTTCTTATGCTTTTTTTATTGAAGGGCGTAGAAAGAAGGGATTGTATGGGAATGTTTTTCTAAATCTCAACTAGAGCTATACAGGTTGAAATATTAACATCTCTCGCACAATTCTAAAAGATTTTCTACATTCTGAATTCACAAAAATTGCCCAAATGGTTAGTTTTACCCCAAGGATAGGGGGGGGGGGGGTTTGAACCAGTACGAGGAGAAGGTTGAATCAGTATTGGCGGTGATACCCAGACACACTGAAATGATAACTAAACCTTGTCAGACTGAGCTCGGATTTTTCAGGTTTTAGCAGGAGGTATAGACAAAGATCAGACTGCACAGAAGTGCAGTCTGATTTTAGTCTACACCTCCTGCCCGTCAGTTTGAAACCATGCGTTGTTTATGAAATTATTTCTTAAAGAAGTATTGACAACTGAACAACAAGTACTATTAGTGCTTTCAGCCCTTTGATTTTTATACAATTCTGAAAAGTATTTTATTCGGTATGACAAGGGTTAAGAACAAATTGTCTACACCTGCCCGTCAGTTTGAAACCATGCGTTGTTTATGAAATTATTTCTTAAAGAAGTGTTGACAACTGAACATCAAGTACTACTAGTGCTTTCAGCCCTTTGATTTTTTATACAATTCTGAAAAGTATCTTATTCGGTATGACAAGGGTTAAGAACAAATTGTCATTCGTACACATTAAAACCGCGTGTTATCCTGATTGATAATGTGCATTTTTTCTTATTTCTTTCATTACGGCCGGTATTCACCGAAGATTAATTGATTTAAAATATTACTTTAGAATGTTTTTAGGTAGACCAGACAAGATAATGAATGTCTCAGCATTTTTTATTGCTTACATCTGGATAAGGAATCGGACCACATTTTTAACCCTTTCCTGTTTTGCAGAATTTTAGACCTGTCTAATTTGAAAGGTTTTGCAGATGAAAAATGAAAGTGAATATAATTTGAAAAATAACCATTCAGTAGGGTAGAAAATATTGTGGAAAAAGAAGAAATTGCTTGTTACAAGCAATTTCTTCTTTTTCCACAATGTTTTCTTAAGTATAAAAACATAGGGACGTAAAAACCAGTGAATAAACAGGAAAGGGTTAAAACAAAGTCTAAATAGGCTTTGCGTGACTTTTTTTAGTATTTCAAGTTTAAATATACTATCTGCCTTGGGTGGGACTTGTACCACCAATAACCCGATTACGGGTCGAGCACAGTTACCCGAATTTCCGCCGACATTCTTAATACTTAGATGATTATTAGACTATATCCACTTTCATCGCATTGGTTATTTGCTAGTTCTAAGGCTTCATCTCGGGATTGATCAAGATTGCATAAAGATTATCAAAAAATCGGTCTGTGAAGCTGAAACGGGCGATAGCACGTTAAAGAAATATCACTTTGCTGTTTGTTGTCGTTTCTCCTTATACATAATCGAATTTGTTATCGTAGAGTGTGGCCTACCTGTTGTAACCTGGCCATATTATCAGATCAACTGATTAAACTACTGCCTTAATCAAACTTTAAGTATACTTGACAATAATTAACGTCATTTATTGGCGACTCGGCGTTCCCTAAGGTCATCCTTAATTGCATAGCTTAACCAATTACTAGTCTGGAAAATTTTAGTCGGGTCCAAATTGAAAGGAGTTGCAGACGACAATTTAAATTTAATGATATTTTATCTTTTTTTTTTTCAACTTTCTTGGTAGAAAACATTGTGAAAAATGAAGAAATTTCTTGTTGTTCTTCATTTTCCAAAATGCTTTCTAAGTCTATTTCTTGAGGGGTATCCAAAAGCCTCAATGCGTGGGAATGGGTTTAAAGTCCATTTCAACTAATCTTATACATTCAATGAGACCGAAATCGTATGGGATCAGAATATCTTGTATTGTAATTTCTGTATTTATCACACCGCCAAACTGAATGTCGTATACAACGTTAAAACTCGACCCTCAAGGACGAGTAGTTGCAGAATCGTCGCTGTCAATCAAAAATCGATTAACCAATCAAACAGTTTATTTAGGCTGGAAGTAAAATTTGACCCCGACGTTTAGTTCAAGCGCTTTACCTTGGTGCGAGATCTAAACGTCTTAACCCCAGATTATTCCTGTTTAGGTCGACATCCAACGATGCGCTTATGCTTTATGTCAACACTGGCTTAATAATTCTCAATCTACATTCGATGATATGGTGAACCGATGATATATCAGTTAAAATGCCTTGTTGGAGGGTAGGGGCGGGGCAAGCGATTCGTTACAAGAAAAGAAACATTCTGGACGATAAAAATCAAAATAGTATAATCGCTTACTTGTAACCCTTCAAACACACGCAAACGAACGAACAAACAAGCAATAACAACATCAACAACAACGACAACGAAGATAACAACAACAGCACCCCCCCCCCGAAGTCATTGTCCGTAAAAGGCCGCTTACCAAAGGCTTGAAGTAGAGATCGGAATAAATATATGGTTAGTCAGTTTTGATTAGCACTTCGAGAAGAAGGGTAGAGTACTATGGTAAATTTACCCGTCTTCATTCGTAAATCTTTCTTAGCCTGTTTACCATAAAGTAAGGCTTTCTGATGCCCCCCTTAGATAAAAAAGCTTTGGAAAACATTTTGGAAAATGAAGAAATTGCTTGTTACAAGCAATTTGTTCATTTTCCTCAAAGTTTTCTTCGATTAATTTTAAATTATCGTCTGCAGCTGCTTTCGATTTAGACCAGTGTAAAATTTTGTCGACTAGTAATGGGTTAAGCAAAAGTTCCGACTTTAATGAGCCTGTGCTGTCCACGTTGTCTGACGAGACCCTATACTTTTTCTCAATTGACCAATCGCTGGCCCCACCCACTTACTGCGTTGGCCAAACCCATTGACTCCAACAGGAAGTCCCACTTCGAAATATTTTGCAAAATTTACGGCTAGTAGCATTTAACAAAAAGTAGAATAGTTTGTTGTCGACTTAAGCGTCCTAGGTACAGCTTAAATAAGCTGTAGTTACGATGCTTAAGTCGCAAAAAAAAACATCAACAAAAAGGGCGGCCAATATCGGAGATCAAAACTCATTTCTGGTCTAAAAGAACGATTTCATTGATCTACTTGAATGAAGTTGCAGGCCACAATTTCAAATCGTTCTAAAAAAAAACCCCCAAAACCACAAACAAACAAAGCGGACAAGTGTTTATTCGATGAACATTATTTAAGGGCATTGTGTAGTTATTGGTAACACCTAAAATGAAGCTTCAGGACAATCCTCCATAATTTCTATCTTTTAAAAGTGAAAAATACAATGATGTGGTAGCTGAGAGAACTCATACAGTGCATGTCGACGGGCTTGCGCAAAACAGTTGTAACTGCCAATATACATAAAGGCAGCTACAACTGTTTTGCCCTAATTCATCGATATCAACTTGACTTTTTAAATATAGAACATTTTCGTGTTTTATAGTTAATATGGAATACATGAAGTGAAAATTCGATCTAACTGACGGACCTTAATTGTCAATCAAATATCAATACACCAATCAAATCATTCATTTAGAGTTCAAAGTTCACTTACTGTCTAAATGAAAGATTTGATTGATCGATTTATTCTTTGATTGGCAGCCGCGATCAGTCAATTCCTACGATCCAATTTTTGGAGAGACAGATCGAGAAAACCGACAGCAGAGATCGGTCTAGCTTTCAACCATCCGCTTTTGTACAATCATGTTATATTTTATCAGCAGCTTCATTAGAACTTCTGTAGTTACGACGTTTAAGTCCCTAAACCAACAAAAAAGGTTGACAAAAATGGCGGCCAATGTTAGAGATCAAATTTAAATTCCGGCCTAAATGAATGATTTCATTGGTCGACTGGTTATATGATTGACAACTGCGATTAGTCAATTGGCGGATCGATGGCAACGCCAAAAGACGTCAAAACGGGAGTTCAACTGAGTTAATCAACGACATTATTATATACGGTATATTGCCAGGGTCATAAATTATAGGCAAATTATTTGTCGGCGAACTAAACGTCGTAATTAGAGCTTAGATAAGCTGTAGTCACGACGTTTAAGTTACCAAACAAATAAAATACTTAACAAAAATGTTGGAGTTCAAAGTTCTCTTTAGGACTAAATGAATGATTTGATTTGTCAATTAATGTTTTGATTGACAGCTACATTCTGTCAGTTGAATTACACCAGTAAAATTTGTAATATTTACAGGTGCTGAGAAGATGACCGATGACACATAAAAATGGTGGATCCAACCATTGCCTCAAAGAAGACTGGGGTCGGCGGACATAGTCTGGTCCAACTTCTATCTACATCCTCGACTCCGGTAGAAAATATCTTTCTCTCTCTGACTATCTCTCTCTCTCTTTTCCCCTCTCTCAATCTCTCTCTCTGTCTGACTCTAACTCGGGAGAAAATATCTTTCTCTCTCTGCCTGTCTCTCTCTCTCTCTTCCCCTCTCTCAATCTCTCTCTGTCTGACTCTAACTCTAACTCTTTGTCTGTCTCTACCTGTCTCCCTCTCTTTCTCCCTCTGTTTCTCTCTCACTAAGATACACACTCCCTGTCTCTGTCTGATTGTGTATGTGTCTCTCTAACTCGGTGTTGGTCTGTCTCTCTCCATCCCCATCACCTCTCTGTTCCTGTTTGTCCCCATTCACTCTCGATCTCGCTATTGTCTCTTCTGTCTTTAGCTGTTTGTCTCTTTCTCTCCCCCTTTTCTGATTCCTTTTCTGTACTTCCCTCCCACTCTATCTGTTCTCTCTGTCTCTGACCCTTTCAGTCTCTCTGTTCCATTCTCTGTCGCTCTTTGTCTCCTTGTCTCTCTCTTTAAGCTTCCTTATTAGTACTCATAGACACGTAGTGTTTTTGTGGTGATTGGTGAAAAAAGAGCGTTTAGGAAAATCGCCTATAGATGTTCAAGTTAAAGTGAGTGATCAAAGGTCAATTTTGTCTATATAGGTATAGACAAAATTGAGCTTTGGTCATTCGCTATAACTTGTACATGCATAGTGAGAAGGATTATTGACGATTCCATTGCCCAGAACGCGTTTCGCATACTTTTGCTATAGGCCCCTAACTCGCAAGACCAGAACATCAATATAACAAACACTGGGTAGACAATAAAGTTAGAAGTTACGATTTGCTGAAAAACGTCTCAAGCCATATATAATCCAGGAAACTATCATTTGAATAAAGATCCTCACATGGTTATTTCCATGTTTTTCAGGCTATCGGACATGATGTCAAAACAACCCCTGCAGATAATTCAGAGTTACCTGTCCCAGCCATTATAGGAGGAGCTGTTGGTGGTTTGCTGATGATAGTCCTCGTGGTGGTTTTAGTTATTTATATTTGGTATCGTCGAAAATACCCTGTGAGGATGGTTCTTGGTAAAGATTTTCAGAAATTCTCCAACCCCGCCTACAATACTAAAAGAATGTCAGCACTGCAGTTGACATCGGAAGATCCACTAGCGTCATATGATGAACCCCTGGAGCAGATTAACGAAGGTTTTGAGTTTGACAGGGAAGATAGAGACTCCATTTTTGATGATATGCCAGACGGTCCTTGCTATCTTTCACATGAACCAAACCGTGAAAGCAAAGAAAGTGGTGAGATATGCCAACAAATTAAAGAAAATCACACAACTCGACAGGACAGTCAAGAAAGCAGTACAGAATCAGAAAGGAAGAATAAAAAGGCAATCCTCATTACATCTGAACAATCAGAAAGCTTCGTTATAACAAATGAGATGGACGACAAATCGGAGAAAGACGAACATGTTATACAAGAACACGAAGATAAAACATCCATGAATTCGGAAAGTAGTTCGGAATCAAACCTGTCATATTCTGTTATTAATGAAGGCAAATCAAATGGAAACAGTCCTAGTTTGGATAGAACGGTAAGTTCTGTATCAAATGAAGTAACCGTGAATGAATATGAAACACGTGCTGAAAATATTCCTGATTCAAATGAAAAATTTGATATTAACATCACAGACGATTTAAATGTAAAAAGAGAAATATCTTTAAATGATAACCTTGCCAATAGGCCAGACGATAAGGACGATAATTATTTAAATGATGAATGTATAACTGAGGTTAATGGCGGAAACGATGAATATGCAAAATTACAAAGTGAAACGACCAACAGTTCCGAAAACGCTGACAAATCTGTAGACAACAGCAACGAAACACCTAAAACTGAAATTGTCCAAGAAAAAATATTCGATTCTAGCCAGCTACCCTCAGTTGAAAATGTTGGCGCTCTTTCCGATTCATTTTTCGTTCTGGATTCGGGTGGAAATTTTCTTCTCGAAGATCAGTTTGAACTAGTTAAAGAAACTGCTAGAAAACTTCCTAGCGAATGCGAAGGACATAAGGAAAATAATCTAGAAACTTCAATATCAACGAGAACAGAAACACCAGATGATGGAATCAGACGTGACAGTAGTTTAGATGACGAGGTTCCTAGAGCGGTCTATGGTGCTTTTGACACGACGTCTTCAAATGATAAATCAAGATTCAACGAAAATGGTCTCTCCCCGATAATTGATTTAATTATTGATAATAATGAAAAAGATGGTGATCAGGTGGATATTTCAATCGATCCGAAAGAAGATCAAAGAAAGGCAGTAGACTTAGAAGTGCTTAAACTTGGTTATGATTTAATTAAGCAATCAGGCATAAGCAATAGTCGACCGACCTCTGAGGAAAAACTATCGCCGATACTTTCACCTGAAAATCTCGTATTAGAGCGCCCTCCTCCTACACCTACAGTTATATTTGACTCTATCATCCTAGAACCGGACATTTCAAGCTTGGAGAATAAGTTTCACAGTGTTCCTGATGTCCGGATCCAAAGATCATTCACAATGGACGATGATGGACAGCCTGAGAGACGGCGAGCCCGAACCTCACTTGATAGTTCCTTAAATGCATCACTGTCGGATTCCTTTCAGTCTTTGATCTCACAGTCGAATCGAGAAGAAAAGTCAGAGTTAGTGTCACTTCCTAATACAAGTCAACCTCTCAGTCGCTTCGAAGATGTTGCTGCGATATCTTCCATTGAAAGCCTTACAGAAGGTGATAGTAAAACTGAAAGCAATGACAAAAATAGTGAAGCAAATTCAACAAAAATATTAAGCCTCGATAATAGTAAAACAACACCCTCAATTTCTTACGAACCCCCAATAGAGGAGTGTTTAAATGATCATTTTCGGTTAAACCCGTATACAGAGGGTAATGACGATGACACTGAATTTAGTTTGGTGATAGTTGATGACTTACAATCCGTCAAAGAGGTAAACGACAATATCGAGAAAGATGTCCAATCTGAACTGACTACGTCCTCTGAATCATCTAGTGCTAAATCCTGGGAACTGATCGATGAAACTTCATCTAGTCTGATTGACTTTAATGATAAGACAGAGGGTAACATAAGCGAAAATACAGGAACCAAACTATTGAAAATAGAACCTGCTAGTTTTGACTTCGACAATGACAGTAGCGAAGAATCGAAAGATTATGACGAAGACAGCCTGGAAGTCATAAACGAGGACGAGTCTAATGCCTAATTATAGTGTGGACGAAGACGATGAATTGGCCGATCGCGGATTTTAATAAAACAATCAATCGACCAATCAAATAATTCATTTAGATCGGAAGAGACCTTTGAGATCTGACATTGGCCTCACTTTCTTTGAACATATTTTGGGGGTTGGGGAGTTAAACGTCTTAACTATAGGTTACTCAAGGTGCAAACCAACCATTTTTTTTTGCCACATGTTATTGAAATGGAACTATAGGCGTGGCCAGCAGATTCAGTGGGCGGGGCCAGCGATTCGTCAATTGTGTTCATGTAGATCGATATCACACAACCTCAAATAATTATTTCAGTTCTAACATCAATAGCATGCACAAACTTAAATCAGAAATCGATCGCACAGTCTATCGCAGTCGTATAGTTTTCAACTCGATAATCTTTCACGTCAATGTTCATGAGCTGCCAGAGCTGGCGGAGGTGCTTTGATTTACAGATGTGAACTTTGAACTTCGACATCAATTAAAAATAACATTAAGCATATTTTTGGTTTGTCGACTTAAAGGTAGGTATCGATGTTTTTTTCATGTCACAGATTTTAATTATTTTTATTTCCTCTCATAAACTATTTGAATACAATATGCCGAAAAGCAGTTTTGCCAAAATATGAGGTCGCTTATCAGAAAAAAGCAGGGTATTTCCCTAACAGCCTACGTAGGCTATTAATCTATTTTTAGATTAATCCGAGACAGTTACGAAGATTATAGGTCATTCACGTGGCGCGAATAACCGTTAGAACCTTGCATTTAGTTCAAATTACATCAAACTAACGTCATCGTTACGTCATCAGGAGTAAAATTCGCTAGCTGGTCTGTAAAGTTCAGTCCTTTCATGTGACATGATTTAGGACGTGGGCTGTTTCGCTAGTAAACTTTTTACCTTCATTTGACTGGGTCATATGTAAATGAGGTCATTCGATGTCGGCAGCCGAATTCCGTGATATCTAAAAATAACCTGGATTTCCGCTTAAACTTTCCGATATAAGCAGAAAAGGCCACTTTATGTCTTTTGGATAACCACCAAGACAATATCTGACCTTACTTAAAGTATTAAATGTTCGTTTAAGTCTATTTTGCGGCACTTGGTAATTTTTCTTATCTAGGTTTCAGAAACATCGATACCTCCCTTTAAACTTCGCAAATACAGCAATAAATTTGGCTGTGTAAGATTACGTCATTTACCTTAAACAATGACGTCACTCTGAGAATAACGTTAGTTAGAACGAAAAGTGTTGGATTTTAGAAAACTCTTGTAAGCGAAATTACCTTTTAATCGTAAAACTGTGTAGGCCATATGAGAGATGGAATAAAGAGGAGCAGTATTGAACCTTTATTGAATCATCACTGTGTAGGAAAAAATATTATTTGTATAACGGGTGCTCATTTTTTTTTTGCACTTTTCGATTTTTGATCTCAACACAGAAGCAACCAAATGAATATTCCGCAGTGATTTTACTAAACGACGGCGACTGCGTCATAAGCAAAGGCGTCGGCTTCACGGTCGAAAGATCCCGTGTTCGATCCCCGGGAGCGGCTACCGGTCTAAGATTTCTACTAGCTCACACATTCGACGAGTGTCTGCATTCTCCATCAAGCAGATTCAAGGGGGATTAAAACTTGTTTCACACCATTTACATGTATATTTAATTATTACATTTTATGTTTAATGCAAGCAAACAAGCATACAAACGTTTATCTCCCTTATACAGGAAGAGTTTTTCCTCGATACTTCACTAAACAAGCAATTTCTTTAAACTTACATACAGTAAACAAGCCATGTAATCCTTACTGCATAAACCGAATGAAAACATTTGGGCATACAACATCGGTTATTTTCAAGATTTCTTTTCGATGTGGTCTGCATAAAATACAACTCCGATATATCATTTGAACCGACTTATTTAGATGAATTTCAGAACTTAAATACATGAATAAATAAATAAAAAAAAAAAAAAAAAAAAAAAAAAAATAAATAAAAAAATAAACCCAGAATAAATGCCTCAAATTCAGACAGCCCTTTGTCTGGGGTTTATTCGGTCTGACAAGTTAACTGATCATAATAAAAAATGGCTTCTTAGTTCGATTCCATGGAAACAAAATATTGAAGGTTAGAAGAATACACCTACTCTGCGAACCCTCATTACATGATACATAATTGCATGAAATGTAATAATAATCAAAGTATGTATTCAAAGAATTAGGGCTAAATCTATTGGAGACAACTTTTGCCGTTTTATGAAAAGTGAAAAATGACGCATTACAGCCAAGAATCACACTGTTGTGAAGTCAAGTCCAAACTAAGTCTTTGGTGATTTAATAAACAGACATATTGATTAATTGTTTAAGCCAATATCTAGTATAACTGCAAAAGTTAAACAAGAGGACCATGATGGTCCTAAATTGCTCCCCTGAGTATGATCGTCATGGCTTTATGTTATAAACAAAATAGCAAAGCCCTCTGTCTAATTATTTTGGAGAAGATGTTTAAGGATTTCTCTTTTAATCCTAGGTATATTGATGATTCCACCATGTAGCACTAATTTCCTGAATATGGTAATGCTTGAATTATAGACTACAAATAAATACCAAGTATAAAAGCTCTATGCCTAATGGTTTAGGAGAAGGTTTTCAAAGATATCTTTATCTATTCCTAACTAAAATTAGGTATTGCACAGAAAGGGGCTATCTTTTTAAAGTTATTTCGTAGAGGGTCAATGGCTGATGATATATACCGGATATCAAAGCTCTAGGCCTTATGGTTCGGGAGAAGAAGATTTTTAAAGATTTCCTTCTTTATTTCTATGTAAAATCAGGGATCACATAGAAAAGGATTAATTTTAAGAATACGGTAATTCTTTAAAGTATTTTGGTAGAAGGTCAATAGATGATGATTTGTACCAAATATCGAAGCTCTAGGCCTTATGGTTTGGGAGAAGAAGATTTTTAAAGATTTCCTTCTTTATTTCTATGTAAAATCAGGGATCACCAAGAAAAGGGCTAATTTTCAGAATACGGTAATTCTTTGAAGTATTTTGGTAGAGGGTCAATAGATGACATTGTATACCAAATATCAAAGCTCTAGGCCTTATTGTTTGGGAGAAGAAGATTTTTAAAGATATCCCTCTTTATTTCAGGGATCGCCCAGAAAACGGCTAATTTTCAGAATATGGTAAATCTTTGAAGTATTTTGGTAGAGGGTCAATAAATGATGATATGTACCAAATATCAAAGCTCTAGGCCTTACCGCTTGGGAGGAGAAGATTTTTTAAGTTTTTTCACTCCGTTGCCATGGCAACCAAAGTTCCTCATGGATTTCAATTCTTTGAAGTATTTTGAAAGAGCATGACCTAAGGATCATTTCTGTGAAGTTTTGTTGAAAGTCCATGGTTAGTTTAGGAGGAGAAGATTTTTTGTAATTGTGAACGGACGGACGGACGGACAGACGGACGACGGACGATGACCGATCACAAAAGCTCCCCCAGAGCACTTCGTGCTCAGGTGAGCTAAAAATACTTGTTAAGAAATCCCGTGGTAGAGAAAGAAAAATGTGGAATCTTGAGTTTGGGAAACTTATATAAAGACCGCATTGATTTAGTAATATACATTAGTGTGCGTTACAATGGAACTGGTCAGATAATTTGCGTCAAAGTAAAGTAAGAAATAGTTTGATATATAAAATTGGCAAATAACATTTTTAGACCCTAACGAATAAGATGTTCATTTTGCTTTTTATTGCAAGTCTTGAAAAGGTTTACTTGTTGGCATATACCCACATAGTTATAATGTTGATGTATGTGTTTTTCTTATTGTTGTTATTGCTATTATTATTATGAAATTAAAATAGGAATAAGAACCAAATTGATCCCAATTTACCTTCATTTAAGTTTTAGTCAATCTTAAAGTGTAATGAACATCTAGCATAAAATGAAATTGTAAATGGCCTATGTAGCATCACTCCAGAAGCTTGAAATTGAAGTAGGTTGGGAACCTCTGAAGGATAGAATAACAAAACATAAGTAAATATCATATTTTACAATGGTCAAAGGCTTAAGTCCGGATTATTTGAATTCATTAGTGCCACCAACTGCAGGCAGCGCATCTTCGTATAGCCTACGCGGTTCACAAAATTACCGAGTTCCTCAGTTCAGAACAGAACATTTAAAAAGGTCATTTCTTTACAATTTCCCTATACAATTGAGAAATAAAACAAACTACCAATAGAAATACGTAATCAAAACTCATTGTCACGTTGTAAAACTACGTGTATCTTAATAGGAACAAACCAAATCCAAAAAAGTTGCATTTTATAGGTGAAAGAACCGTGCAAGTCGTCCATGCACGAATTCGAACCAATTGCAGCTCTCTTAATCAGCATCTTTTTGAGAAGATCATTGTCGATTGCCCTCTCTGTAATTGGTTTTAACCATACTCAACACAACAAGTACCTTTGTAAGGGGCAAGACCTTCTTTTTAATTCGAGTCACCAAAAATACAACAAAGCTTTTGCATTCTACAAAATACGTTTTTCCAAACGACTAACCCAGGGGGTAAAAACAGAGATGAAAACAATTAGTGTGAAAAGCTCTGGAAAACCTGCGCTGTCATCCTTATCTAAATATGACTTTACTTGAAAAATGAAATAATTTCTTTCTTGACCATAGAAAACTGACGCACAAGCCTGAAACAAACGGATCCCCTACCGAATTCGGTTAGACGTTTACATTAAAACTGAAGGGCGGCTGGCATAGAACTGACTATAAACCGCGAAAACTACCCCTATATACGTACCAACACTCGATATACTCGTGAACGAATCTATTTGTGATACCTTATAATGAAGACAAACGTTCTCTGCTTTACTTCGTGACGTAGAAAAATAATAAGTCGTAACCATACTCAACACGACAAATATCTTTGCAAGGGGCAAAGCCCTCTATAGAACGAATACAAATGTTAGAGGAAACGGTCTATCAAAATTCCGCTTAAAAATACAATTGCTCGTAAACAAAGCCTATCCATTCAGAGAAAAGGATCCTCAACCGTAAATGGGTCGACCTTGTCTATATATCACTCCAAATAGTAACTTGACTTTCTGTAGGTTTCATAATTTGCATTTTAAGGCAAATTACCTCCCCTGAAACCGTTACAATGGTTTCAACTTAAGATTAGGAGCTACTGTATGTAAACGTGAAACAATACATTCCTTTGCTCTAGTATAGCCCAAAGGCTTGTTTTTCTTCAACAGGAAACATCTTGAATCCGATCTACAACCCGATCTAAAAAGATAATTGTCTGAACTTAAAGACGAATCAGCGCTTTTCAGATATCGTTCAAGCATTGCATATGGACAAGCACTAGTCACACCCTTGCTAAAAGGAATATGTCTTCCTGAGTTATAGATATCAGTTTTGCTTCTTCTTATATGTAGAACTAATTGATCTGACTTGAACTCAATATCTGAATACCTCAAAGCATGTATTTCACTAAATCTAAGAAACCCAGAATAACCTAATAAAATCATAGCTAAATCTCTTAGAATCAAAACATCCGTACAATTTGTGTACATATTACATAACTCCACTAAATGATCTGTAGTTAAAATGTCTTTCTTCGAGATAGGTTGGGAATTTTGACTTTTAGCACACTCAAATAGTCTTCTCACTGTCGACGACACTGCTGGATCCGGAAAGTCATTCATTTCATGTAACCACTTTATCACGAAGGAAACAGCCGAAATAGCACTGTAAGACCGTCCAGCGTCTATAAGATGTGAGATATAAAGCGCGACGTGAATAGCATTTGCCGGTCTGTTGGGTTAATACTGAGTAGAACAGAACCGATCGAACGCTTTAACCTGATAAGAATACTTCGTTACCGCTGTATCTGCTCGTGAACTTAGTAACTGAAAAACCAACCTGTCTATGTGTCTCTGCTCATTCTAGATACTTGCCCCTGCTTCATCGAATTTAAGTTTCAAAGAGTCTTTCAAACCAATACCTGTCAGAAATAAATCGAGCTCTACATAAACGTTAAAACATACAATTACACTTCAATGCGATCATTCGGAAGGATAAAGGGTCTTTGAATACAATCCGTTTTTAGCCTGAGATGGCGTAGCAATCTGAGGCTAAGGTTACCACGAAAATTTCAACCCATGCAAAGTTTAATGTAAAATGTAAAAACATCTAACGCAATAGATATGATATTCTGCCACATGGAAAGTAGAACGGATCCGGGCGAATTACATGACTGCGAGTATAAATTGAGGCGAGAAGGACGAAGGCGAGGTTTGACTCATTGGAGATTATATAGCGCATTTATACATAACGGAATTGGTCTGTGTGGTAGAATACTCGCATCGCACGTGCCTAGTTCGAACCTGGCTACACGCTCCATTCCCCCCTCTCTCACTCTCTATGTCTCTCTTTAGCTCCCCTGGCTGAGGGCCAACGGGCTTTTGTCATGATGTGGTGTCCGTCGTCCGTCCGTCCGTCAACTTTTACTTTAAAAATCTTCTTCTCAGAAAGTGCTTAACATAATTCAACCAAAATTCATAGGAAGGATCCTTTGGTGGCCTTTATCAGAAACCTTCAAAGCATTTTGATCGGGTGAAAAATGTGTAACGATAAATACATGTAATATATATCGTTACAATACCTCAAAAGCGGGTGAAAATTATTGTGGGCAGGTTGTGTCCCCTATCGTACATATTGGCAGAAATTCGCATAATCGACAGTAGATTTGGGTAGAAAGTGGCAGCTCCGATAATCCGACCATCAACCTTTTTCTGCCCAGGTTATATATCTCCTGTATACATATCTCAGGCTTTTAGCGCTTTCAGCGCTTTGATTTAAACGTGCAGGTATGATGGCCGTTTATTTCGGGGACAAAACTATCTTTTCTTATAAACCACCGGAACTCCCCGTTGCTATGTACAATAAAAGGCCAAAGCGTACCAGATTTCCTTTTTTTTATTAATCAAAGTACCACAACCTCGATCTTTTCTCCTTAGCACACAACTTGGTGGCGGTATCAACCAATTAATCGACCCCGCCCATATTTGGTGAAAACAATTGACAGTTTATGTGCCTGGTACCCGGTATTTAGAATTAAATCTTATACATTTGCTATTGAAAATGTTAGCAAACCTATCTTTATCATGCGGTCCCCTATTTAAATACCGCGTCACTAATGCACCAATCGTCAGGGTCTAGATATCTGCTTAATCGATCGGGTAGAACATTTTGCTCCCTCGGAGTCCATTCTTGGACAAATGAAATATTGTACAGTTTGCAGACATCGTTTTTACAATAATGCAAATTTGAGTTGTAGAATTATACCCACATTTTTGTTATCAGATAATATTTTGATATGTTTGTTTTGATCATGTTTAATATTACCCATTAAAACCTGTCTAACGGCCAAAGCTCTCTCCAAGTTGAGCTTTTCTTAGACTCAATTAATGACCAAGAGCCATACAACTCATAGTCCGACCTTACTCTATAGATAAACCTTACCTTCTCGTCCGGGGATTAATTTCACTAGTATCAAATTACAAATCTCCCAAAAATAAAAATACTAGTGATACTAAAGCTCCATAGTACCTTCCTTTCGAGGTTTCTTTACAAACTTAACATTCTGTGACACAACATCTGCCTCAAGGTTTCTACTGAGGGATTCAAGCCATCCTCTGGCAACCGATCGTGCCTCGTAATCACTTCGCTCTCTTCCGAGACACAACGGATTCTATGTCGGACACTTTATAATTGCTCACTTCCGGGAGCTCTACTATATCCCGGTCAGCTGATAAACAGCTCTCCTCTGCGATACCTATTTCTCGTCTATACATGTCATTTGACCCGCTGTCTTCCCGGAGCAACTTCTTACGGTCACATTGCCTCAATAGCCTTACCTGACTTAAATTCTTAACATCTAAACTACATGACGCTGCTTTGTGTCGCTGACCTAGTTATATACATGTACTTATTTACCCGCCATATCAAACATGACTAGTGTCCGAAAACATTAAGACATTGACGACTTTTCGATGTTTCAATGGTTTTCCGATCTCATTCATATTTCTCGCATTTCAAGCCAGAATCTTAATTAAGAAATTGCCTCATCTGTAGCCAGCACAAACGAATTCCACACTTATATAAATGTTTAGTGTATAAACATACGCCTTTACCACCAACACTTTGCAGAGAGACAATTTTTCCAACAACAGAAGCCAAAAAACGTAGTACTTGATTTTCTGCATTTACTTCGTAAGTGCTGAGGTAATACTCTGCTCTAATCTATTAATTCTTTCGTCAGAAATGAATACTCTAATTTCATTGAAATCCAAAACATGCTCTAACCAATCACCTTACCTAGCCGGAATCCAATTACATTTGTTGTCTGCTAACAAAAACCCTACTTGCAATATCGATGATCTAACCTTCTCGCTAGCCTGTAACTCTCGATCGTACTGTCGATCGCCCCCTATACCGCCATCTAAATATATAATAGCTCGTTTGGCTATAGATCTCCAGTTCTTTACCAATCACCCTCAACAATTGTGCAAAAATGTGAACTATTGTTGGTTTAAACATATTTTATTTATATCAAAATTTCAACAAACAAATACAATGAGACTACATGATATATAAAGATATTTGATATAAAATGGATTAGAACGGAAGCTTTAGCATATAAAGTTCTTTTCCATTTGTTCTAGATGGTCATGCCTTGGGTCTTCTTTAGTAATTATATTAGAAAAAAAAATAGAATATCTAACCATGATATATATTTTTTAAGAGAAGTCGTGCAAGGGGATGTGCTCTCGTAATAAAAGATATTCAACATATACGTTTATAAACAATGATTTTTTTTCTTTTTTTCCTCCTTCGATATAACACCAACATCATATGTCTGGATTAAAGGATATTGTAAAAATGGTTCTACCTGAAACAATGAAGAAAAGACAATATGAAAATTTAACCTTCTTAAATCAGAATCTTCTGCTATCCCTGATAAAGGCATGTACTTCTAAGAATAATCCGACATTTTCGTGGTAAGTAAAGCCTTCATCACCGTACAACAGAACATCCAGATTAATATTAGAAAAATCTGTCAGGGAACGGAGTAACTTGTTTCTTATCACGGTGTAAAAGTTACAATCAAAGAAAAAGTGTTGACTACTTTCAATTTCACCACATTGACAAAGTTTACTAAATAAATCTAAGTTCAAAGCACTACATTTAGTTCGTATTCTAGTATGGATTACTAGAAACTTTCTTTCGCCGACGAAATAAAGTTTATTTGGTACTGGCTTGTCCCTATCAAGATAATTTTTAAATACACTCAAAGATTCCAAATCTCGAATTTCTTGATTCAAATTATTCCATTCTTCAATTGTGGATGGTATGAATGAATTTTTTTTACAGTGATGTTTTACAAGGAATACTTTGAAGATTATTAGCTCGCTTTAGGTTATAGTGTGACGTATTATCTATTCTGTCAGGGACAAGAGAAGACAAATAATTAGGGGTAAGACCTCGAACCATTTTAAAAAAACATAATAAGCTTGTGCTTTTTTCTTCTAAATCTCAACGTTTCCCAGCCTACTTCTCTTGTTAGCTTTTCTAATGAGACAATTTTAGTACAACCACTTACAATTCTTGCAGATTCATTTTGTATTTTGTCCAGGTCAGTTTTGAGCTTTTCAGAAATGATGTCCAAAATAATATCGGCGTATTCTAATATAGGTCTTATAAATGAAAAATATATAGTTTAAGTGTATTTCGATCGAGCGTGTGTTTTAAAGCCCGCATGGCGTTAACCCTTTTCCATGCTTTTTCCACGGTTATTTTTATGTGTTGATCCCAAGATCCATTATTTGAAATATTAAGCCCCAGATGTTTATGTATGTATATCTACATTGGGTATGACTTCGTTTGACATATTAAGGTCAGGATGGTTTGGATACAATGATAGATTCTGATTTTGATGGATTAAATTTCACAAGCCATGTATTAGCCCACTTTTCAATTTTTTGGATATCTGTTTGTAAAATAGAAGCAGCACGGACAGGGTTCTCAACTATAACAGAGAGACTTGTATCGTCAGCGAAAAGGCTAATACTAGAGTTGATATCATCAACTATATCATTGATATAAATCAAAAATAATAGAGGGCCTAGAATCGAACCTTGTGGGACCCCTGCATAAATGGGAGACAAAATTGAGTTTGAGCCAGGCAAGACAACCCTTTGCTGACGGTTAGAAAGATAGTTTGTGAACCGTTCAAGTAATTTAGAAGTTACACCAGCTTGCCCAAGCTTAAATATCAAGCCTTTATGCCAGACTTTATCAAATGCCTTACTTATGTCGAAAAAAAGAACACGAAATTCAAGGCCGTCATCTAATGCCTTACAAATAGTGTTGTATAAAACTAATAATTGATTGACGGTTGAATCTTTTGGAAGGAATCCCGACTGATGAGGAGTAAAGAAGTTGTTGTCCAGAAGAAAATTGAATATATGTTTAAATACTTTTCTTTCAAACGCTTTTTCCATGGTGTTAAGAAGTGATATCGGTCTATAATCTGAGGGTAAAGATGCGTCACCTGACTTGAAAATTGGACAAACATTGGATATTTTCCATGCCATTGGAATAGCTCCTAAGTCTAGTGATTCGTTGAATAAGTCACACAGAGGCTCAGCTAATTGATGTGCACATTCACGTAAAACACGATTACTAATGCCGTCTTGTCCTGATGCTTTATTAATAGGAAGAGATTTTAGAACATCTAGTACCTCTGAACACTGTATATTAATAGAACCAAGATTTACTTCGTCATGTTGAACGTTAGTCGTTGGAATCTTATTAGAAGAGTCATCTATTAAAGTTGTAGATGCAAAATAATAATTAAGAATGTCTGCTTTTTCATGATCATCCATGACAAGCTCGTCTTTTGAGATATCAAAAAGAGGTGTAATAGGAGAATTTTGTTTTTGACTGAGTAGGCACTTAAACATTTTCCACCAGTCACTAGATCTAAGTTGACCTGAATTTAATTTACTGGCTATATTCTGAAAGTTGGATTTTTTTGCTTGACGTATCATTGTTATTATTTCATTCCTTAATTTCCTAAAGTAAGACCAATGCACGGGGTTGTTACTAGATTTTGCTTTCTTATAGGCCCTTTTTCTCTGACGGATTTTTCGTTTAATTGTTGTGTTAATCCATAATGGATCTAGAGGCCTAATAAGAACTTCTTTAAAAGGAATGTGTTTTTCTAAATAGTTTTTAACTATTGTTGCGATCCCAAATGGCAAAGAATTGAATACATAAAACTTTTCTGTTCCATTGTCGGACCAAGCAAATCCTAGATATGTCTTATGCTCTTCAAAAAATTCAGTATGATGATATGTACTCTTCAAATCAAAGGCAAAAATGAAGCTAGATTCATCAAACATGACTTCAGTTAATCTTATGTCATCAAATTTGACCTTGAAAACATGCAGAAATGCTGTGGCGACAATCTCGTACCAACCTAAGTTTACCGACTCAGTTATAAATCACGGTCAGAGGGTTTACTATTACAGGCTTGATTAAATTATTTGAAACTACTCCCTTTTCAACAAAGCGCTTATTTGCTCAGTGACGAAAGCGGGATCGCGTCTAGCAGATTTATTATTTCTCAGCTTTGCAGAAGGTGGTTACGTCTTGAACGGCAGTTTATAACCCGACTCTATCAAATTCAATATATACTGATTGTCAGTTATATTTTCCAAGTTATCTTTATGTTTCCGCAAACGACCCATGGGGGATAATTCTACGGACTGCACTCCCGAAGAATTATATACAAAAACTTCTTTCGACCCAGCTGTGCTCCTCTTATGACCTTCAAAACCTAAACGGTCGACCTTGACATTACCTTTGTCACATCCTGTACCATTGCATAATTCAAGAAATAAGTTAAGAATACTTATATTATTATTAGACTCGGACTCTAGACACTTGTTTTCCCAATGCCCGCTTTTTCCACAAACAAAACATAACCCTGGTCTACTACCGCCAGACCCCTGTGCTACTACGCCACGACTGGAGCCTTGCATCGGACGTTTGTATCCATGGACTGTTTCTGGCCTTCATTTTTTCCTTGAAGCCTCAGCGCGATACATCCGTTTCTCGTCTTCACTGTTTCCTGCTATGGGATTTGCCTAATATTCTGCTACAACACGCCAACCCATTTCGGAATTATCTTCGAGTAGAATGTACTTCTGACGAAGCTTCACCAAGTCCTTAGCTGAATTAATACCATGCATATTTTATCTATACCACTATGCCACGTTTACACCAAGCGCAAACGCTCCGCTCACTTTTCATTCAAATCTATACTGTAGATGTACATATTGATTCGGTTACAATCCCTTTTCAAATAATATAAAAACACACTAATGTTAAACATTTTAAAGACTGGAGAAAAATTACCTCCGTTTATGCTATTTTTAGATTCAGGAATATTCCCAGTCTCCAAGTGGGTCTCCGCTTGCTCCAAACGAGCTAGAACTTTAGAGTTTTGTTTGAACTGTTCTTTATTACTCTTTCGTCTGAATTTTGGAGTGTCCAAAACTGACAAATGACTAGCGCTAGAGAAAGAAGAAGCATTTCCACTTATCCTGTCCACGCATGTGCTAATTTGCTGTAGAAACTCCTGTTGAGTCTCCTTCATAGCTTACACGTGCTGCGACAAGTTAAGAATTATCTTCTTGTGTTTCCATGACTCGAAGTAAACTGAGGGACTTCTTGCGTAGAACTGACTATAAATCGCAAAAACTACCCTTCTATACATACACACACTCGATAAACGTGTGCACAAATCAATATTATGGTACCGTTTATGTGAAGACAAACGTTCTGTGCTATACTTCGTATCACAGATAACTAATAACGAGTTAACACTTTTTTTTCGAGTGTACAAACTATGATATTATTAGGAATAGACTTTGAAACTCTCTTTCAGAATTTGATAACATTGACATAACCATGCTTCTTTATGGAAAAGACTATTTGACTTATCGCGAAAGTAAAAGATTCTCGTAATGATATTACTATTCTTATTCGTTGACAAATAGAGTGTAATTGCAATATTATAATAGCGGCACACAAACTTTCCTATTTCAAATGAACGCTCCTTTGTCTTACTTCTTCCATTGCTCTTCCTTACTTTTTATTCCTCACCCATTTTAGATGATATTTATGGAATGATGTTGGCCACTTTGGATGGCCTCAGGCTACGTTTTACAAATAGATGTGCTCATAGTATATTTGTATAAGAAACCTGTACAGGGGGATAAGCTAGCCTTTTTTCACAGGGTGTGTGACTGTCGTTCAGGTGTGGCTGTCCGCTCAAATTTTAATGTACCTTCATTATATATGGACCTGCTTATGACAAGTTCAATATGAATCTTTATTGGCGTTATGCCAAAGATTCGCAATTATTGACTATGGTGTTTCGAAAACATCTTTGTTGCACAACATTTTCCCTAAAAATTGTAATAGTTAGTGCAGCTCAAAATAATGGACTGCAATTTGTATTAGAGAGGCGCATGTGACTGCTGCTGATACATCCTCCTTTCCCAGCAAATGCATATCAGTTTCAGAAATTGTGTCCTTTAAAGAAAATATTGTTGATTAGCATTAGGTGTACCTTACCTTGAAATATTTTGATCTAGCTGCCAGGTAGTACTCACAGCAGACTTAGTTTGGAAAATTCTTTCAAAAAATTAAACCTGCGTCTAAATAAACAAATTCTTTAAAAAAAATTAAGGTCGCATCAGTAAGATTGCTCAGCCTTCCAGTGATTACCGATAACGGCGCTGGTGGCATTTTGATTCAAAATCTATAGCGAGTAAACTTCCAGACTATTATTGCCGAAACCGTAAACTATCGAAAGTTTACGAAGGCGTTCGTTTCTGTCCGCAAATTTTCGGTAAAAGATGTAAAGGATTTTTGGAATCAATATTTTTCAATGCAAAATTTTATATAATGTTTAATTTTGTGAAACGGAAAATAATTAGAGCACATTTTATTAATTTCAATTATTATTTTAGTGAAAAACACGTTTTGCTTTCTTAAATATTCGATTTATCGAAAGGCAATACGTAGTCGAATATTGCTTTCCTCTCAATCTTGTGATGTCATATCGGGAATGTAAACATTGACGGGAATCAGCGCAACGAGACAAGCGGAAAATCAGAAAAGGAATAAACATGAAGAATAATGATTTTAATCATAAAGGTATTGTCAGATGCCAATCCTCTCCTCCTTCTCACCTTTGCAGCTGTCTTACTAATGTGTTGTTAAACTGAGTAGAGCGTCCAGAAACTTGGGTCTCACTGTGTCAAACCCACTGAAGATCATCAAATAATACTGTAGTCCTGTCTTTAATATCTGCGATACATTAGTCCTCTTTCTGATAAAATGTTGACGTATGTATTTCCGTTTATTTATCGTCGCTAGTGCAGCACATGCCATCATGTGTGACACCTCTAAAAGACAATTGCGGGGATAGCGCAAGGATACAAAACGAAACTGCTGAGAGCTCCGGCTGTTTCCTTAGGGTGCTCAATCGATAGCACCGTCACACAGGGCTCATTCTAATATCTCATCCGAAAGCCATTTAGTTTGTTAGTTGATATGGTCAGTTCAGGGCTCGAACCTGTGATTATGAGATTTAATGTCAAGTGCTCTACCAATTGGGGTAATCAGGTTGACGTGCTTCACCAACGCGGTACCTGGAAATACCGGATTAATCAAAGATACCAGATTAAACCAAAGTATACCAAATTACTTAATGATTTCAGCTTATATCCAATATTTTTATTTTTAAAATTTGATTTATCCAGGGTTTTCAATGGTCAAAGGTCATTGAACCTTGAGCCAAAATTTTCAAGAGTCAAAACTGAAATCCCAAGAGTCAAAATGCGATATGTCGAGTTTAGTCATCAGCACCTGTGTATATAACAGTCACTGCCTATGATTAGTGAGTACTTGGAGTTATGTTCTAGCAAACGTATTATAGCTACATCTGTTTATGGTAACATTATGTATGGTCCCTGTTATTTTAATTAATACCATGTCCGGTCCTGATAGTCTGAGTTTGTTGATAAAGCAGTGAACACCATCTTGTGTCTTTATATATTTACTCCGAATTCTACCCATAGGATATAACATCTGGCGACAAGGATTAAAAAAACTCATTGCGTTATAAAGTGGATTGATAACGAATCTTTATACATGTAGTGATGGCGCTTAGTAATTTACCAAACTTTACGTCATTTGAGGTGGATACGGATAAGTCCAACTGTGGAACAAGGTGGGAAAAATGGGTTTCCAGGCTAGAAAACTTATTTGTCGGACTAAACATTACAGAGGAGGCACAAATGAGAGCTCTACTTCTGCACTATGCTGGAGAAAAGGTGTTCGATATTTACGAGGCAGAAAAAGGGGATGACGACAGCACAACGTATGATGGGACTAAAGGCGTCCTAGATGCATATTTCTCGCCTCAAAAGAACGTTCAAATGGAAATTTATATGTTCAGGGGCCACAAACAACAAGAATATCAACCTTAGGATGAATTTGTCATGGAACTGAGGACATTGGCCAAAAACTGTGAATTTCGAAAATGTAGATAAGGAAATCTTACAACAAGTTATTCAAAACTGTTTCTCTAATCAATTATGGAGAAGGGCATTAAGGGAGCCTGATAAAGGATTACAAGACATTTTGACTATGGGAAGAATGTTAGAATTATCGGAGAAACAAGCTTCTGAAATGGAGTTAGAAAGGAATAACGTTAACTAACGTTAACTCTGTTAATCGAGGTAAGGTTAATTTTCGTAAGAGGTCCCCGAAATATCAGACGACATCGAATTCCAAAAAAGGACAACGGACAACGCCTAAACCTAGGTCACGTGATGATGCCACAAGCCTATGTAGGAATTGTGGGTATGAATTCCCCCATGTAACAACGCCCTGTCCGGCTAAAGGTAAGACCTGCAATCTATGTAAAAAGTTGAATCATTTTGCTCGCTGCTGCAGGAGTCGTGGGAAAAAGGTAAATGAGGTGACAGACTCAGAACTATAGTCAGGTTCAGAAGATGAGTTCAATTATAATATAACGGTCAAGAGTGTTGGTAACTCAAAGTCACCCAAAAAGGAAATTAAACTGAACGGTTCACAGACACAGGATCAAGTGTAAACATAATTGATGAAAAAACCTTTGTTGCTATAGATAAGCCAAAGCTAAAACTAGACGCTTACCCAGACTGATTCCATATGGTGGTGGCCAAAATCTCAAAGTTCTTGGAAGTTGTGAACTAACGATAGAGAAAAATGACAAAATAATGGTCGACAAATTCTTTCTGGTAAAAGGAAATTATGGTACTTTGTTAGGTTACGAGACAGCCAGTGCTCTCGGAGTTGTTAAAATCGTTCAACCCATCAATACATCAGACTCTATCGAAGCAAAATACCCCGGAATATACAAAGGAAGTGGAAAACTAAAGGGGCAAACAGTGACGTTGCACATCAATAAGGAAATTAAACCAGTTGCCCAGAAAAATCGCAGGACTCCTTTTCACATGAGGGGTAAAGTTGAGAGGGAAATTAAAAAGCTCTTGGATGACGACATAATTGAAGAAGTACATAATCAATCGATGCCATGGGTCTCTGCCATTGTGACCCCACCGAAGAAAAATGGAAATGTTCGTATTTGTATCGATATGCGCGAGGCTAACAAGGCTATTGAAAAGGAAAGACATCCTATGCCGACGATGGACGATCTTATTCATGACCTAAATGGAGCTACGGTCTTCAGTAAGCTCGATCTTTCATCGGGATATAATCAATTGGTCTTAGACGAGGAATCAAGACCGATTACTACATTCACCACGCATCTCGAATTATTCAGATATAAACGTCTAAATTTTGGAACAAATTCAGCGTCAGAGGTTTTCAAGAAAATAATTAGTTCGGTAATACAAGGCATAAACGGTTCGAAAAATATCTCAGATGACATTTTTGTGTATAGGAAATCAAAAAAAGAACATGACATTGCTCTTGATAGGGTATTCAAGGCATTACACGACAGTGGTATAACATTAAATAAAAAGAAGTGTGAATTCAACAAACCTAAGGTAACATTCTTTGGAGTGGTCTTCGGAGGTTCCGAAATATCCCCTGATCTGATAAAGGTAGAGGCAATTAGACAAAGGAACCCCCAACGAACGTGTCGGAACTACGTAGTTTTTTGGGCTTAACGGTTTACTGCTCAAGGTTCCTAAAGGATTATGCTTCTGTCACGGAACCATTAAGGAAACTAACGCTGAAAGACGTCGGATGGACGTGGAAAGAAAACCAACAAAATGCATTCGATAAACTGAAAATTGAACTCTCGAGTGAAACTGTCATCACATATTATGATCCAAATCGGAATATTAAAGTTATCACAGATGCTTCACCAGTAGGGTTGTCAGGAATTTTGACCCAAGAAGGTAAAGTCGTAGCTTATGCTAGTCGCGCTTTGACTCAAACTGAAACGAGATATAGTCAAACTGAAAGAGAGGCACTTGCAATCATATGGACCTGTGAACATCTCAGTATGTACTTAAAAGGTGCGCCATGCTTTACAGTTGTCACTGACCATAAGTCACTGACAACAATTTGGACAAAGAAACAACCGCCGTTATGTATTGAACGTTTGGGATTACGTTTACAACCGTTCAAGTTGAAAATAGAATATAGACCGGGAAGAGACAATCCATCAGATTATATTTCCCGTCACCCTTTGAAAACTGACCAGGATGCTAGAAATCTTGCCGAGGAATACCTAGCATTTGTATGTGAGGAATCCGTTCCAGATGCTATGACAATGGATGAAATAAAAAGTGCGTCAAACAATGACCAAACAATACGAAAAGCAATCGAATACACTAAAAGTGGAAAATGGCATAAACTAAAAACGCTAGGGTTCAATGAGGAAATAGACATTGAAGATCTACTTTCTTTACGAAATGTCAAAGACGAACTTACTATTCATTGTGACTCGGTTCTTCTGAAGAAAGACAAAATCGTTATACAGAAATCGCTACGAGCAAAAGCAATCAAATTAGGTCACAAAGGACACCAAGGATTGTCCCGAACAAAAAGTTTTATACGCTCAAAGGTCTGGTTTCCAAATCTAAAGGCAGAAATAGAAAAGGCGATTCAAGGATGTATCGCATGCCAGGCGAATTTCAAGGAAGCGAAACCAAGAGAGCCACTCAGAATATCAGAAATGCTGACTGGTCCTTGGCAAAACCTAAGTGCTGACTTCTGTGGTCCATTGGGTACAGGGGAATATCTTTTGGTGATTATAGATGAATATTCGCGATATCCAGTAGTGGAAATAGTGAAATCAGTGTCAGCAAATTATATCATTCCGATAATTGATAAGGTTTTATCAATGTTTGGCGTGCCGGTAGTGATTAAAACGGATAATGGTAGTCCGTTTAATAGCCATCAGTTTAGAAAGTATGCTAAGAATATGGGTTTTGTGCATAGGAAAATTACACCGTTATGGCCAAGAGCAAATGCTCAGGCAGAATCGTTTAATAAGCCTTTAATGAAAAGTGTAAGATCCACAAAATTAGAATGCAAAAATTGGAAAGAAGAATTGTTTAAATTTCTCAGACAATACAGAGCAACACCTCATACTGTAACAGGTTACTCTCCTTTTCGTTTGTTGTTTCAGCGTGAGGCAAAAACTCTTTTGCCTGATGCAGTTGTAACCAACGAAAATAGGGTTGTTGATGAAAATGCAAGGCAAAATGATGAAAAGAGTAAATCGTACAGCAAATTGTACCAAGATAACAAAAATCGAGCAGTCGAAAAACAAACTGATATTGGAGACAAGGTTTTACTCTGTACTGGCGATAAATTACAAACCTATTCCATACACAGTCGTAAAGAAAAAGGGTTCAATGCTTACGGTTGAAAATAATGGTCATATGGTTACTAGAAATTCGTCTTACATGAAAAGGATATCTGATAATCTCTTAGGTTCGAAACAGTTCATAGTAGAGGAGAATGACTTAAATGACTTGGTGGAAGATAATTGGTCAGATAAGAATTCAAACATTGTGAATGATAAAAACCCGGTTCAGATTCAAGAAAGACCAACGTGCGCCAAACTGCCTGGACGATTATGTGTGGAAAGGGAAACGTTAAAAGACAGACTTTAATTAGTGTAGAAATAGAGAATGAAAACAACTTTTACATTTTGGTTTCAAAAGGTTTCGTGAAATGATTGGGTTAAGAGCTAACTCTCACTTTGACTCATTTCATTAATATTCTACAGTATGTTCATTTGACTGTTCTGAGATTTGGAACATTTTCAAAAAAATAATGAGTAAATGGATGGAAAGAATGAAATTATACGATATATCTAACAATTATTAATCATGTATACTCGTATCATATTGTTAAAAAAAAAATAAGGTGTTTGTTTCATTGCAAAAATTACATATTTTAGAGGTACAGTTATTAAAATGGTCCGGTAAGAAGAAATTGCTGTATATAGCTGATAAGCGAAGCTGTTGGTTTTACTCACGATTGGAATGTGTTTATCAAATTAATGGGTCATTCATGAGATCATATTCGCATTGTCTACAAATAGTTGGGTCGTGCTCGGATTTAACAACATAGTTCAAAAAGTCTGTTCCACATATCTAACGTGAAGGTGCTGGTTAAAAGTATGTTTACCGTCATTTTCAACGTTCATGTAACTGTCTAAGATTTAGTTAAAACTTAATCTAACTTGGGGATGGATGTTATGTCCTAGCAAACGTATTATAGCTACATCTATTTATGGTAACATTACATATGGTCCCTGTTATTTTGATTAATACCATGTCCGGTCCTGATAGTCTGAGTTTGTTAATAAAGCAGTGAACACCATCTTGTGTCTTTATATATTTACTCCGAATTCTACCCATAGGATATAACACTTGCTGAATAATCGGGTGCAGATGTCTTGATCTGAAAATATAAATAAACATGAGTTGAAATTGTTTAGCAAAACAGTAGTCAATAGTATACAAACTTGAAACCTAAGCAAACTTGGATAGGTACCTTAAAAATCTGTTTACATCTCTATTGATATGCTATAATGCAACATATGTTTAAAAGAAGAAAAAATATTGGGTAGAAAAATGGACTGGGGATGCACTTGTGACCTTATTTGAATTCAATTATACTGAAATCAATGACAATCAAAGATTTTGAACTAGATTCCTAAATACCTCTGATAGTGTGCAGAAATTCAAAACATCCTTTGTGAGTTGGTGGATTCTGATGGACAAAAATACCTTGAAATGTTAACACTAACCCTTTCTTGTTCAGTCCCTGTAACTTGCAACCCTGTAATTTTATACATGAGAAAACATTGTGGGAAAAAAAGAATTGCATGTAACAAGCAATTTATTCTTTTTCCACAATTGCAATCACTTTTAGCTGTCATCTGAAGCTTCTTTCAAATTAGACAAGTCTAAATTTTGAAAAACAGGGGAGGATTAAAGTAGTTCCTGAACAGATTTTCATAAAAAATGATAATTAAAAAAAGATATTATGTGCTTTTCAATAGTCATTTACATCATTTTATGATAAATGTTCTTTCTTGGATTAAAATCTACTGAATTTGTTTGAAATTTAACATAATGTAATTTATTCCCCATACCCTTTGTTGAAACATTGGAGTTTATCAAATGAGGTTGTTTGTTTTGGCTATTTCGATACAGACTGAATTATTAGACAAAGTCAATGAAATAAGTATTACATTATGGAAACCATAAATTAGGCAGTTTTTGGTGCAATAGACAAATAATGTTTTTACCTGACGAATTTCAGTTCATTTTGGGTAATACTTTGTTGATTAATTTGGCATCTCGTAGCTTGAAATATTCTAACTTCTTTTCTGTCCTTTTATAAAAGTTATGAACAGTCATTTCATTACAAAACCATCCCAATCACTTTCTTTCAAATGTCTGGAAGCATTCCAGTTAGAAATTTGAAAGTAGAGAGCTAATTAGTTTCATCCAGAATATGTTCAAGTGTAACATTTCCGTAGACATAGTCTATACAGAGAAATCCACCACTCTAAATGGGTGAACCATGTCTATATAACTCCATTAGACACTTGATTTCTGGAGGTTTCCTAATTTGCATAACACAGCAAATTACCTCCCCTGAAACTGTTACATTACTCTCCCATCCAAGAAGACTCCTGGGAGACCTGTGGGTAACGCAGCTCCTGTCTGGCCGTTGTGATCATCTCACCTCTGCCATCAAATGTAACTCACAGAGCTTGTAGACAAAGCCTTTCCATTCAGAGAAAAGGATTCTTGACCCAAGAAGGGTCAACCATGCCTTTCTGGAGGTTTCCTTATTTGCATAACATGGCAAATTACCTCTCCTAAAACAGTTACACAAGAGCTGCTGTAACATAAATCATACGTTTGTAATAAATGATGTTCATTGTTTTTTATTATGTCATTTTTATCATGAAATGAAATCATAATGTTATTTGAATGCCATAGGTAAAATTGCAGTATGCTGCAATACCAGACAAAAAAATTTTACACTGGTCAAAATTCAAAAAAAGTTGTAGATGGCAATTTGTAATGTATAATTTCATAATTTTCATGTTTTTCAAAGCTTTTTTCTTTGAAAGACGAAAAGCAGGATTGTGTGGGAATGGATTAATACAAGTATAGTGGTCATTGAAGAAATTACTTGTTACAAGCAATTTGTTGTTGGGCGTGCAAAATGTCATAACAACAGCTTGAATAAAGCTGTAGTTATGAGATTTTGCATGCCCAACAACAAAATCCTTCATTGTCCCCAATGTTTCCAAATCCTTTTTTCTTGAGGGGTATTAACCCATTACCACATTACAAAATTTTAGACTGGTTCATATTCAAAAGAGTTGCAGACAACATTTTAAAGCATATATATATAACAGTCTTTTCCAATATGAGAGGCGTCTTAAAGCGTCACCATGTGGGAATGGGTTAACCCTTTCCTGTATAAACCCTGGATTTTACGTCACTGTGATTTTATACTTGAGAAAACATTGTGAGAAAATGAGAAATTGCTTGTAACAAGAAATTTCTCCTTTTCCTACAATATTTTCTACCACATATGATGGTTTTATTTGCATCCAATTTTCATTATTATCTGCAACCTATTTCAATTTGAAACAGTCTAAAATTTCAAAAAACAGGACAGGGTTAAAAAAGCAAAATTGAGTGAGAATGGATTAAGTATTGAAAGTGTACATCTTTAAGTTGGAGTTCATTTCAACATTTTACCCCAAAACTATTTTGTTTATTCAGGTACTGAATTTTAGGTACTTGTGTCAAAGGAAGAGATATGTTTCATATGCTTCTTATCGTGCACATATACAACAAAAATGAGATTTTGTAAAATGGGCACATATTATGATTTTGGTATATGAAAGAGATACTAGATCAAGCCTTTATTAACCCATTCCCACACAATGAGGCTTTTTGCGGACCCTCAAAAGAAACGACAAGCAACTTCTTCATTGTTACACAATATTTGTTGAAAGCTGAAAAAAATCTAAAATTTCATAAACTTTGAATTGTCTTCTGCAACTCCTTTTAATTTGGATCAGTCTAAAAAACTTTTGTCTGGTAATGGGATAATCGGAATGTGAATTTCAAAAATGAAACCATAATCAGCTGCTATAAATTCTGCTCTTAGTGGAGAAAAGTTCAGACCCTTGTAAGACTTGCTTTTTGTCACATCTGCCGTCATTATGGTATTATCTTCTTTTGGCAGAATTAGATTACATATAATGATGTTTTTAGCTCACCTTAGCATGAAGTGCTCTGGGTGAGCTATTGTGATCGGTCGTCGTCCGTCATCTATCACAATCACAAAAAAATCTTTTCCTCCTAAACTAACCATGGCATTTCAACAAAATTTCACATAAATGATCCTTAGGTCATGCTCTTTCAAAATACTTCAAAGAATTACTTTGAATCAATGAAGAACTCTGTTTGCCATGGCAACGGAGTAAAAAACTTAAAAATCTTCTCCTCCCAAGCCATAAGGCCTAGAGCTTTGATATTTGGTACAAATCATCATCTCTGGAGCCGCTACCAAATCACTTCAAAGAATTACCGTATTCTGAAAATTGGCCCTTTTCTGTGCAATCCCTGATTTTACATAGAAATAAAGAGGGATAACTTTAAAAATCTTCTTCTCCCTAACCATAAGGCCTAGAGCTTTGATATTTGGTATACATCATCATCTATTGACCCTCTACCAAAATACTTCAAAGAATTACTGTATTCTGAAAATTAGCCCTTTTCTGGGGGATCCCTGATTTTAAGTAAAAATAAAGAAGAAAAATTTTAAAAATCTTTTACACCCAAACCATAAAGCCTAAAGCTTTGATATTTGGTACAAATCATCATCTCTGGAGCCGCTACCAAATCACTTCAAAGAATTACCGTATTCTGAAAATTGGCCCTTTTCTGTGCAATCCCTGATTTTACATAGAAATAAAGAAGGATAACTTTAAAAATCTTCTTCTCCCTAACCATAAGGCCTAGAGCTTTGATATTTGGTATACATCATCATCTATTGACCCTCTACCAAAATACTTCAAAGAATTACTGTATTCTGAAAATTAGCCCTTCTGGTGGATCCCTGATTTTAAATAAAAATAAAGAAGAAAAATTTTAAAAATCTTTTACACCTAAAACAATAAAGCCTTATGCTTTGATATTTGGTAAACATCATCATCTATTGACCCTCTACCAAAATACTTCAAAGAATTACTGTATTCTGAAAATTAGCCCTTTTCTGGGCCATCCCTGATTTTACATGAAATAAAGAAGGAAAACTTTAAAAATCTTCTTCTCCCAAACCATAAGGCCTAGAGCTTTGATATTTAGTACAAAATCAACATCTATTGACCCTCTACCAATATACTTCAAAGAATTACCGTATTCTGAAAATTAGCCCTTTTCTGTGCGATCCCTTATTTTACAAAGAAATAAAGAGGGAAATCTTTAAAAGTCTTCTACTCCCAAACCATAAGGCCAAGGGCTTTAATATTTAGTGTGTAGTAATAGCTATTGACCCTGTAATAAAATACTTCATAGAATTTTTGTTTTCTCAAAATAAGCTCTTTTTTGTGCAATGCCAGAATAGAGTAACAAAGGATATCATAGAAAATGTTCTCCTTCTAAACCATAAGGCCTAGAGCTTTGATATTTGGTATGTATTAATGCCTATTGACCCTCTACTTAAGTACTTCAAAGAATTACTGTACTCTTGAAATTAGCTCAATATGGTTGGATCTTCACTATACCTAGGATTAAAGGAGAAAGTCTTTTAAAAAATTCTTTCCTCCAAAAGGATTAGGTGTAGGGCTTTGATATTTTGTATATTATCTCATAAAACCTTGAGCCATCATACTCAGGGGAGCAATATAGGACCATCATGGTCCTCTTGTTTTCCTTTTTACCTGCTGCCAGACAACAAAAAAGACTGGTCAAAATTAAAATAAGTTGCAGAGAACAATTGGAACTTTGATAAATCTTTGTCTTCCTAGGTAGAAAACACTGTGGAAAAGGAAGAAATTGCTTGTTACAAGAAATTTCTTCATTTTCAAAAATGATTTCTCACCCATTTTTCTTTTGGGGGCTTATAAAGGGGAATTGTGTGGGAATGGGTTAGACTTGAACGTTTGGATCTTTTGTGGAAGTTATTGGTAATTGGAGCGATAGATTCCAATAATTGGTTTTGCTATTCATTTGTGATTTTAATGAGCCTAATTTGAGGGAACAAAATTGTAATTGTGGTAATAGTTATAATGTTTGACCTTTTCTGGCATGATATCAGGTTTGTCCTTTTGCTTAGATCTACTCTTAACCCTTGTCATGCCGTATAAAATACCTTACTGAATTGCTGTCAAATCAAAAGACTGAAAGCACTGATAGAACTTGTTGCTCAAATTCAATATTTCATTTAGAAATCAACCACATAAACAAGTCGGGAAGGACAAGTATGAGCAGGAGGTGTAGACTAAGATCAGCCTGCACAAACGTGAAGTCTGATCTAAGTCTACACCTGCCAAAACCGGAATATTCCGGGTTCAGCATGACAAGGGTTAATCCATTGTCCATACGCAAAATTTAGACTGGTGCTAACTGAAATGAAATGCAGTCGACAATATCAAGCTTATGAAATTTTGAAACTTTTTACCTTTCAGGTAGAAAACATTGTGGATAATCAAGAAATTGCTTGTAACAATCAATTTCTTAATTTAACACAACATTTTACAAATCTTTATTACTTGGGAGCATCTAAAAGTGTCATTGAGTTAAAATTGGCGAATTTAATGCAAAATTTAATCTACATGTATGTATTATAGTCAAATGAGAAAATGAATTGCTTGCCTCATGTAAAAGAGAGATAGAAATTCGGAAATACATGTATAATGATCTGAAGTCACAATTAACCCATTACCTGATGGCAAAATTTTAGACTGGTCCAAATTGGAAGGAGTTGTATCCGACAATTCAAAGTTAACAAAATTTAGATTTTTTTTTATCTTTCTGGGTAGAAAACATTGTGTGTTAAATGAAGAAACTGCACAAGCAATTTCTGCATTTTACACAATGTTTTTCTAGGTCTATTTCTTGAGGGGTGTCCAAAAGCGTCAACATGTTGGAATGGGTTAAGATATACTTTGAAGATGCTTACCTCTCCTCGGCTATTGTCATGGTTTTGTGTCAGTCATGTGTTGGTGCATCTGTCCGGCCATACTTAAACTTTTCTATAAAAAATGTTCTCCTCAGAAACTGTTGGATGAATTTCCATCAAATTTTACAGAAATGATCCTTTAGGTTGGCCCTATATCATATTCCTTCAAAGAATTTTTATAGTAGAGAAAACATTGCTTTTATAGGCAGGGCTGATTTCCATATATGGTATTAATTTGAAAGATCTTCATTTCAGGAACTTGTCAATTTATTTCAACAAAATTTCAGAGTTTTCATACTTAGATGACCTTTTATTAGTTTCCTTCAAGAAAATTTGATCATTTTTTCATGGGCATGGCTAATTTCTAAAAAATAGTATTCTGTGAAATTCTGAAAGTCTACTTCTCATAAATTACTTGCTGGATTTTAAACAAAATTCACAGGAATGACCCTTGGTTAGCCTTTAGAAGATTTTATCAAGAAATTTTAATTGGATGAAAAACATGACTTTAATGGGAGGGGCTTTTTCACATATCATTATGTTTTATTGTGAAAACTTTGAACATTTCTTTCTTATAAGCTGTTGGCTTGATTTGAACTGAAATTCACAGGTATGATACTTGGGTGAAGCTTTGCCAGGTTCCTTTCTGAAAATTTGATTAAAAAAAAAAAAATGTACTTTATGGATGAGACTTTTTTACAAATGTGGGGTAACGGGAAAATCTGAATATCTTCTCAGAAACCATTGGCTGGATTTTAAACAGGGCTTCAGAAAGCATTATTGTGTAGTCATGGGTTAACCCACTCCCACACAATGACGCTTTTTGGTGTCCCCAGGAAAAGCAATCAGAAAAACATTGTGAAAAATGAAGAATTTGCTTATGACAAGTAATATCATAATTTTCCACCATGTTTTCCACCCAGAAAGTTAAAAAAAATCTAAACCTTCATAAAGTCTAAATTGTCTTCAGCAACTCCTTTCAATTTGGACTGTTCTAAAATTTTGTCAACTGGTAATGCGTTAATACAAATATGCACTTGCAATATGGAATACAGGTGACCTAGGGTAGTGATTCCCTGTAGTCTACAGACTAAAATCAGAGGAAAGACATGTGTAGGATTTGCCTGTGGCAACTTAGTAGAGCTGCACAGTGGGTTCATACTGCAGTTTGATTAAGAATTTAGTTTCATACCTTATTGATAAAAAACAATATCTCTTCTTGTCTTACCATTTTATTCATGCAAGGCTTATTTCATAACAAAGATTTCATACAAAGCAAAATTTAAAGTTTTGCCAGCATGAAAAAAATGTCTTGCCGGCATTAAATAATGTCTATTCATGTCTTATGTAATTCAATAATTTAACCTTTTCCCACACGATCCTGCTTTTTTATGCCCCTCAAAAAAAAGACTGAAGAAAACTTTGTGGAAAATGAAGAAATTGCTTGTTAGAAGCAATTTCTTCATTATCCAAATTGTTTTCTACCCCAAAAGACAAGGGTTTTTAAAATTTATCAAACTAGGAATTGTCGTCTGCAATTTCTTTCAATTGGGACCAGTGTAAATTTTTTTGTGTGGGAATGAGTACAAGGGATTTATGTAAAAAAGAAATCAAATCGAAGATTTTCCACTTCTTTTTGTGCATGAGTTGAAAAAGTGCCATACTTTCATGTTGGGTATGAAACAAATTCTTGCCAATTTTGAATGTAGGTAATTTTAGTTTTGATAGAGAAATGAAAACAAGGCCTATTCTTTGGACTAAAAGATTACGATTAGAGCAGGAGGTAAACTACTTTCTGTATCTGTACTTGGCAAGTACACTGATTATCAATAAAACTGTATCCCCATGAATAATGAATGAAGTTAGATAATATCATCACAGAATTTTATTGAACTTTAGAACAAGCAGGGCTTCAGATGAAAGGTCTGAATTAGAAATATTGATCAAATAAGTTCATTATGGGTATCTCAATTAAAGTGTTCTTATGAGTGCTAACAACATATAAGTTAGAAGAGTAATAGAGGATTTTGATCTGGCTTAGAGTTTGATTGAAGCAATAAATCAATAGAGAGTTTAATACAAGTTTTTAGCAGCAAACAACAATGTATCATGAATATCTAGCTATCAAACTATCTTCTTTGTGTGCTAGTTTAAACACTATTTGACAGGCATAATTTGAATATGAAATGATAAAAGGACAGGTCTGCAAAAAATTATGTCCAGTATAATCAGATTATGACCAGATCATAACGCAGTCTATGAGAATGAGCTGGTCTATAAATTTGTGTCTCTCATTATTAACCCTTGTCATGCTGTATAAATTACCTTACTGAATTTCTGTCAAATCAAAGGACTGAAAACACTGATAGAACTTGTTGTTCAAAAATCAATATTTCTTTTAGAAATCAACTTCATAAGCAACTCTGGCAGGAAAAGTACGAGCAGGAGGTGTAGACTAAGATCAGCCTGCACATAAGTGCAGTCTGATCTTAGTCTACATCTCCTGCCAAAACCGGAATATTCCCGAGTTCAGCATGACAAGTGTTAAAAACAAAATTGTAGACTTTTACCTTTACTAGACAAAGGCCACTTGGAATATTTTCATGGCATTGAGTGTCCATAAACATTTTCATCATAGTGCAGTTGGTAGCACATCAATCTCCCAATCTTCAATCATAAGGCATCATAGGTTCAATCTCCGGCGATGGCACATATTCTTTCCACACTTGTCTCTCACCAGTGGGTGGATAATCATAAACCTAAGTGGGATAGCAGCTGGCCATTTTTTTATGCCATGATAAAATACCGAAAAGAAAACATTGTGAGAAAAGGAGAAATTGCCTGTAACATGCATTTTTTTTATTCCAGAAATGTTTTCTATCCTATATGACATATCTTTTTCAATTTCACCAAAATTAAATTTGTCATCTTGAACTTTTCTCAATTTGGATCAGTCTAGAAATTGCTGTCTTGTAATGGGTTAAAAAATGAATGTTAACCAGGTCTCAGAATTTGTATTTCTACATCACCTATTGTATGGTCTATATGTTCAAAAATTGTGATTTTCAGAACCTTCAGTCCTTTTATTTAATGCATTACCTTTTATGTTAAAGAAAGCTAAATTAGCTTTGTGACAAGTATATTCAGGCTTGTGGAGCAAATCAGGTACTCAAGCACCTCTAGTTTGTTTTTGGTTTACCATGATATATTTCTGGTTTCTTGCGTTTTTCAGGTGGTGCCAAAAAGTTCTTGTATACGGGTCCAAAGAAAGACGGAGATGATCAAGATGATTTACCATGGAATTTTGGATCCAAAAATAACTTTTCAAAGCGTCCCACTGGTAAGGTTTAATTAATTAGTTTCCCCAAAATAAAAAAGTACATGTGTCCTGAAGAGCATTTGTATGTGGAAACTCAAGTATTGGACCAACACCGAAATTACATGAAACATTTATGTGTATCCACCGTTTCCACCATTTCCAATCTCACTTTAACCCATTACCACACAGCAAAGTTGCAGAAGACAATTTAAAGTTGGTGCAATATAGAAAATCTTCACCTTTCAGGGAAGAAAACATTGTGGACATTGAAGAAATTGCTTGTGGCAAGCAATTTCTTCAATGTCCACAATGTTTTGCAAAGCTTTTTTTCTTGAGTGGCGTCAGAAAGTGTCATTTTGTGGGAATGGGTTAAATCGGCCTAATGAAAAAACTTTCTTGAAACATTGTTAAAGATAAAATACATGTAATTTGAAACAAGCCTTTTTTTCATTTCCAAGAATGTTTTCTTACTTGAAAGAGAAAGACTTTGAGAACTTGAAACTGTTGTCTGCAACTCCTTTCAATTATCACCAGTCTAAAATTTTGCTATCTGGTGATGGGTGAATATTGACCAGCCAAAACTCTGTTGTCTGGTAATGAGTTTAGGTAGGATCTAATTTACAACCTACTTGGTAAAGGTTGTGTTCGTTTACGGTTGTACTGTAAAACCTTAACCAAAAGCTGTCTACTCAATAATAAGTTTTTTATCGGTTAAGGGAAATTGTAATGGGAAACATGCATTACTCATAATATTTTCCTACAATGAAATTCTAGACTAGTCAGAATTAAAGAAGTTGCGAAGGATAATTTCACAGTGTTGAAATTTCTAAAATCAATGTCTATTTGGATGGAAAACAATGTGGAAAATGCAGAAATTCCTTGTTACAAGCAATTTCTGCTTTTCCACATTGTTTCCAGAGATTTTTTCCTTGAGGGGCATAAAAAGGAGGGATTGTGAGAAAATGAGTTCATCCATTACTACAGTGCAAAATTTTTGTTTGGTCCAGATTGAAAGAAATTGAAGACAACTATTATAAATTGATGATATTTTATGTTTTGGCTTTTTGGATAGTAATCATTGTTGGAAGTGAGGAAAGTTCTTATCATTTTCACAATGTTTTCATAACTCTCTTTTCTTGAGGGACGTTAAAAAGTGAATGAGTCAATCTATCCACCCGTAAACTTTTACTTTGAAAATTTTCTCCTCTGTAAGTATTGTACAGAAATCAACCAAATTTCACAGAAAGGATCCTTGGGTGACCCTTTATCAGATTCCTTCAAAGAATTTTGATTGAATGAGAAACGTGGCTTAAATGGATGGGTCAGATTGCTATATAAGATGAAAATTTTGAAAATCTTCTTCTCAGAAACCTGTAGATGGATTTCAGCCAAGTTCCACAGAAATAATCTTTGCATCAACTTTATCAGATTCCTTCAAAGAATTTTTTAACAAATGAAAAACTTGGCTTATATGGTTGGGGCTTATTTCCATAAATGGCAAAAGCTGTGAAAAAAAATTTTCTCGGAAACCAGTGGATGGATTTCAACCGAATGATTCTTTCATTGCCAATTATCAGATTCCTTTATAGAATTGTGAACAGATGAGAAACATGGCTTTTATGGACGGGACTTCTGTATTTCCATATAATGTATATAGTGAAAAACTTAAATATTTTTTCTCAGAAACCAATTTCACAGTAATGAACTTTTAAAGACCTTTTTATTAGCTCACCTGAGCACGTAGTGCTCAAGTGAGCTATTGTGATCTCCTTTTGTCCAGCTTCCGTCCGTCTGTCCGTCGTGTGTCTTGCGTCGTCCGTCAACAATTTCTTTCAACGACATCTCCTCCTAAATCACTGGGCCAATTTGAACCAAATTTTCCTTAGAAATGTTCCTTAGGTGGTCCCCTTCAAAGAATTGAAATCTGTTAAAAACTCTGGTTGCCATGGCAACAAAAGTGAAATTTTAAAATAATCTTTAAAAATCTTCTCCTCCTGACCCAGAAGGCGTAGAGCCTTGATATTTTGCATGAAGCATCAGTATATTGACCTCTTTCAAAATAGCTAAAATCATGATCCTCGGGTCCCCAGGGGCGGAGCCCCAGGGGGGTGGAGTTTATATAGAAATAAAGAACAATTTTTTAAATGACATCTCCTCTCAAACCACTGGGACGATTTGAACCAAATTTTGCAGAAATGTTGCTTAGGTGGTCCCCTTCAAAAATAGCTAAAAGAATTGAAATCCATTAAACACTCTGGTTGCCATGGCAACAAAAGTGAAATTTCAAAATAATCTTTTAGAATCTTCTCCTCCTGACCCAGAAGGCGTAGAGCCTTGATATTTTGCATGACGCATCAGTATATTGATCTCTTACAAAATAGCTAAAATCATAATCCTAGGGTTTCCAGGGGCAGACTGGGGAGGGGGGAGGTATAGGCATGAAGCATCAGTTCACAGACTTCTTTCTTATTCTAAATTATAACCCATGGAAAAAGTTTTTTCCTTCTTTCAAATCAGCACTTAAGTCTTGGAATTTGTAATTTAGTCTTTTGGATCCCCAGGTTCATAGTCTTTATATGTAATTGTGGCCCACTTGTTTCATAATCCTAACCTTAACATGAAATTTGACTGTTTAGAGAAAAAGAGCCTTTATCTCAGGTGAGCGCCCCAGGGCCAACGGCCCTCTTGTTGATTTCTCCAAAGAATTATGATGGGATGAAAACCAAAACTTTCACCTGGGGTGTATGTGTGTGTGTAATTATCATATATGGTATAATTATCATATATGGTATAATTATACTGAAAACTTTGAAAATTTTCTTCTCAGAAACCAGCAGATGGATTTCAATCAAATTTCACAGGAATGATCATTGGGTTACCCTTTGTGAGATTTCTTTATTGAATTTGATTTTTTAAAAACTTGGCTTTTATTGGGGTTGCTTATGTCTATATATGTATAGTATAAAGTTAACATTTTGAAAATCTTGTTACTTTAAGACTCATCTGATTCAGCAAATGAATTTCAAGTAACTTGACTCAACTTTTATAAAACAATGAAAAGTCTGAATGTCCTCTCTTGAACTATTTCAAAGATTTCAGTGACTTGAATTACTAATCAGATATTGCAATGATGATTCAGCTTATACTGAATTCCTCAAAACACAATTTGCTTAATCAGTACATTTCTACTGTCTTTCAAAAGATTATCACCCTCTTTGAAAGTAAGGTTCTTTCGATTTAACCCATTCCCACACAGAGATGCTTTTGGATGACCCTCAAGATAAACAATTGGTAAACATTTTGTAAAATGAAGAAATTGCTACATGCAATTTCTTCATTTTTTACAATATTTCCTACACAGAAAGTTGAAAAAATAAAAAAAAAATCATCTATTTAAAGTTTTTATCTGCAGCTCCTTTGAATTTGGACCAGTCTTAAGTTTTCTCATCTGGTAATAGGTTTATTCATGTCTGCTAGCTCACCCCTGTTTTACATGCCTGATAAAAGACTGGGTAGCTTGTTTAGAAAAGAAATGATGCTTTTTAACAATATGCTATGATTCATCTAGAAGTTTGTATTCTTTTAGAAAATTCCAAGTTTGAACTTGATGATGTTTGGAGTATCAAACGTAATGTGAATGTGGGAGGAGGAATCAAGGAACCCAAAGCTGATCCACTGACATTTAACACAAGTAAAAATTACTATTCTCGATATGGAGGAAACTCTGCCAATACAGCCACAGGTAGGTAGATGGACCTGCAAACTCTTTCCTTGCAATTTAAACTCAGCATTTTTGTATGTGTTGTGATTCCATCTACTTTGCCAAGCACGGGGTTATTTTTATCCCTAGCCATGCTGGATAAAATCCTTTTCAAATCTTCATGAAAACCAAAAGGAGCAATGGGAGCACTAGTTGTGGATCAATTTTCTTGTCAAAATTAATTTGGTAAACAACTCTACCTTTGAAAGAGACAAACAGGTAGTAAAGACTAAGATCTGACTACACATTATGTGCAGGCTGATCTTTGTCTATACCTTGTACAAAAACAAGAATATTCATAGTTTAGCTTGACAAGGGTTAAGAAAATGTTAAACTTGTAATAAAAAAGATGTCATTAATGACTTTATGATCAAGAATAATGGAACTATCATGAAATTACTTAACCCATTCCTGATACCACACAACGATGCTTTCTGACATCCCTCAAGAAAAGAGAGTAAGGAAAACATTGTGAAGAATGAAGCAATTTTTTCATTTTCCACAACATTTTTTACCCAAACAGACAACAAAAATTAAGATTTCACCAACTTGAAATTGTCATCTTCAACTTCTTTCAATTTGAAACAGTCTAATTTTTTGATGTGTAGTAATGGGTTAAATAATTGATACTGTGTGACTATGCAGACTGATTGGAGTAAAAAATAATAATGTTACTAGATTTTCTGACTTTGGAATAATTGTTCTGTCTGTCTAGGCTCATGTCCACAGGACAAAGGAGCTATTGGCCTGGTATCAGAGGGCTGATCAGTCTGAGTATCTGTAAACCTTTCAATGCCCAATGTAATGGCAACATGCATATAGAGTATCCTGTGTTTAGATGCCTGTGGGTGTCCACTTTTTATCCCTATTACAATTATTTTCTGCATTAATTTACAGGTTTCAAAATAACATGGCACAGTTGTTAGCCTTAATCCATTACCACACAACAAAATTTTAGTTGTAGACAACAATTTAAAGTTTATGAATTTTAGATTTTCAACTTTCTGGGTAGAAAACTTGTTTTTCGAATTAATTTTCTTAAGGAGCTTCAAAAAGCATCATTGTGTTTTCAACCCACAAATTATGGTCACTGAGAGGATAATTCCGATGAATTTAGTTAACCCTTGTCATGCTGTATAAATTACCTAACTGAAATGCTGTCAAATCAAAGGGTTGAAAACACTGATAGAACTTGTTCAAAAATCAATATTTCTTTTAGAAATCAACTTCATAAACAACTCTGACAGGAAAAGTACAAGCAGGAGGTTTAGACTAAGATCAGCCTGCACATAAGTGCCAAAACCAGAATATTCCGGGTTCAGCGTGACAAGGGTTAAAATTCAATTAGTAGTTTCTGAGGAGAAAGAGTTTTAAAGACTAGATATGTGTCACAGATACGGATGTCCATGCTTTACCCATTACCAAACAACACAATTTTAGACTGGTTCAAATTGAAAGAAGTTGCAGACAATATTTTAAATTATGCTGAAATTGGAAAATAAATTCCAAATAAGGTAGAAAACATTGTGAGAAAAGGAGAAATTGCTTGACATAAGCTATTTCTCCTTTTCCAACATAGTTTTCATGATCATATTTCTACAAGGCATTAGAAGGCATCATTGTGTGGTAATGGGTTAATTATATTTGTATCAAATTTAAATAAAGGTTTGTAACTATTGAGGAACTTGGCCACTAGGTCATATCTAGAAAAAAAACCCCAAACCTTTCATTGCTAAGTTGATCAGAATGCATATCTTATCTGTTAGAAAATCTTAACAAACTTCTTAGAACTAGTAAAACCTTTTTGGTCTAAAACTTTCTCCCAGTAAAATACAAAAGAAAAGGAGCATATAAAGGCAATAGTTGTTATTATAAATCAGGTGAATGATTAAGGATCATGAATGGTCTTATTGTACAATATTTGAAATTTGCAGCACTATATTACATTATTACTTGCAATATTCTCAAATGGTATATTTGTGCAAATAAATCTCTTTACAGAAGAGAAATCCTGGAGTATACAGGGTCAGTCCCAGAGACCTTTCAGTTACTCTTACGGTACAGACACAACAATGGAACACACATCTCCACGACAAATATCCATGTCAAGTACAGGCACTTACTCGCATACAAACACAAACTCTTTTGGGACCAGGTACCCTAGGAGTCAGGGATCAGACAAGATCTCCTCCAATAATAATGCCATCTTTAACAAAGGCATGTCACAGAATAGTGGAGGATATAGTCCGTCAATCAGTGCATATCCAAACAGTGGAAGTGTTACCTCACGAGATGGCAATATGATGATGTCATCAGGTGCGAGAAATTCCCTACAGAGCAGGTTTATGAGTATTAAAGACTCTGAGGGTACCAACAGATCAAGGTTTAATACAGAATCACAGTTTAATCAACAAAATAAACAGTTCTGGTGATATTGTCAGAGTTGCAATAATCTAGTGCATTTACTTCATGGTGAAGGTTTTAAGCATTTATTCTTTGATTATTTTCCATGGCACAGGCATCTATATTATACCTCCTGTCAAATCACATGTACATCTTGACTTCTTAAATTAACCAGTAATTTCTTTATATTCCAGGTTGATTTCTAAAGCTTTAATTCTTGAGGGGTGTAAAAAAGCAGAAATGTGTGAGAATGGGGACAAGATGTCAATCCATAGTGTTGGGCATCCTATGTTTTTAACACATTCTCACACACAAAAAATTTCCATGGCACAAGGTGGATAATCATAAACCTAAGTGGGATAGCAGCTGGAGGTTAGGAAAGGATGTAGTGGTAGTACTGGTGTGAGAAATACCAATGACTGCAATACTGTTAAAGTAGAGTTAAGCCCCATTCAATCAGTCAATCAACAAATATGTAACGTACATTCTTCAAGTTTTTACCCATTACCACAAAATGATTGTTTTCGATGCCCTCTAGAAATATTATTATAGAAAAACATGTGGGAAGCAATTTTACTTTCCTCACAATGTTTAGTACTCTATTTGGCACCTATTTTCTTACTAATTTTAGCACAATTTGAACTGTTGTCTTTCAATTTGAACCAGTCTAAAATTTTCATTGTTAGGTAAAGGGTCAATGGAAGTTATGGACAACAGATCAAAGTATATCTAAGATAAAAATAGGATTAAGAAAAGGAGAAATATGTTTATCAAATTGAGTAATTTCAACAAAATATTTTGTAAACAGATTTTGTTGATGTAGTAGTTAGTGATTCTCCGATATCTAGTTTAGAAGATGCTTTTTCTGTCAAAGCAACTTGCAATAAGTTGAATATTATATTTTTAGTGCTAATTACAAAACTTACATAGTATCTTAATAAGTGCTTCTTAAAATACTGACAAGTAAGAAACATTCATTATTGTTCAAATTGAAAGTGGTTGCAGATGATCTTTCGTATCTTGCCAAATCAACAAAATTTGTATTGGAAAAGATTACAAATGGTCACAAGAAATTTTGTAAATTGTTGCCTGCAGCTTCTTCCAAAATCGACCAGTCAAAAAAATTGATATGTTGAAATGGGTTAAATAAGGCCCATATTTCATGTTCCTTCATTCAATGAAGAACTAAGGAGACCTATTTGAGGCTCTCTTGGCCCTCCTGTTCATTTTGTTACAATACTTTATATCACATCTTTTGCTGTCAATTCAAAGTCTTTAGGATTTCCCTATACCCATTACCAGACAACAAGATTTAAGACAGGTCCTATGAAAACAAGTTGCAAACAACAATTTGAAGTTGATGGAATCTTGTATTTTTTTTTTTCATTTTTGGTAGACAACATGGTGGGTATTGAAGAAATTGCTTGTCACAAGCTATTTCTTCATTTTCCACAATGCTTTCCTAATTCCTTTTCTTAAAAGTGTCAAAAGGATTGTGTAGAAATGGGTTAATTTTGTTTGAATTTTCCGCCCATTCACTATTTAGAAATTCAATTCTATTCCGAATTTTGTTATGTTTCCATAAATGACTTTTCACAATGCACTAATTAGATTTTTTACACAAACGTATTTATATTTTACAGAATATTTACTTAACCACATACATACCTCATTTTCGCCTTAATTCTTGTCCTACCATTCTGTCACAAAAGGGAAGCTACTATAGAGTTGAGAGGTCTTACTTGCAGAAATATTGTAAACTAACACTTCGTTTCAGGTTGAGTATTGCAAAGGTTTGGTGCAGCATGTCTTTAACTTTGGTTACAAATTGTATCAGTTCTGTGTTTCAGTTCAAGAACTATTTTATCACTAGAACAAAGAATACAAGTGCAGAGCTTTAGATGAGAAGGGGTAAGAGCATTCTAAAATCCTTACTTCGCAATTAAACCCTATATAGTGGGTACTCATTTGAATCGTCTGGATGAGGCAATTCAAATGAGTACCTACAACAAGGTTAATTGCATTATTGTTGAAATATTTATACCTTAAATCCAATTACTCCATCTATCTGTAGCTTTGCGAGTATAGTAAATCTTGTAAATACTTAGGGCACAGGTCGTTCAAGGGCTTTTTAGCTCACCTGAGCACTTAGTGCTCAAGTGAGCTATTGTGATCCCCTTTTGTCCGGCGTCCGTCCGTTGTGCGTCGTGTGTCGTGCGTCGTGCGTCGTCCGTCAACAATTTCTTTAAACAACATCTCCTCCCAAACCACTGGGCCAATTTGATCCAAATTTGGCAGAAATGTTCCTTAGGTGGTCCCCTTTAAAAATAGCTAAAAGAATTGAAATCCGTTAAAAACTCTGGTTGCCATGGCAACAAAAGTGAAATTTTAAAAAAATCTTTAAAAATCTTCTCCTCCTGACCCAGAAGGCGTAGAGCCTTGATATTTTGCATGAAGCATCAGTATATTGACCTCTTTCAAAATAGCTAAAATCATGATCCTCGGGTCCCCAGGGGCGGAGCCCCAGGGGGGTGGGGTTTATATAGAAATAAAGAACGATTTTTTAAATGACATCTCCTCCCAAACCACTAGGCCAATTTGAACCAAATTTGGCAGAAATGTTCCTTAGGTGGTCCCCTTTAAAAATAGCTAAAAGAATTGAAATCCGTTAAAAACTCTGGTTGCCATGGCAACAAAAGTGAAATTTTAAAAAAATCTTTAAAAATCTTCTCCTCCTGACCCAGAAGGCGTAGAGCCTTGATATTTTGCATGAAGCATCAGTATATTGACCTCTTTCAAAATAGCTAAAATCATGATCCTCGGGTCCCCAGGGGCGGAGACCCAGGGGGGTGGGGTTTATATAGAAATAAAGAACGATTTTTTAAATGACATCTCCTCCCAAACCACTGGGCCAATTTGAACCAAATTTTGCATAAATGTTCCTTAGGTGGTCCCCTTTAAAAATAGCTAAAAGAATTGAAATCTGTTAAAAACTCTGGTTGCCATGGCAACAAAAGTGAAATTTTAAAAAAATCTTTAAAAATCTTCTCCTCCTGACACAGAAGGCGTAGAGCCATGATATTTAGCATGAAGCATCAGTATATTGACCTCTTTCAAAATAGCTAAAATCATGATCCTCGGGTCCCCAGGGGCGGAGCCCCAGGGGGGGGGGGTATAGGCATGAAGCATCAGTTCACAGACTTCTTTCTTATTTCTGAAATTATAACCCATGGAAAAAGTTTTTTCCTTCTTTCAAATCAGCACTTAAGCCTTGAAATTTGTAATTTAGACTTTTTGATCCCCAGGTTCATAGTCTTTATATGTAATTGTGGCCCACTTGTTTCATAATCCTAACCTTAACATGAAATAAGACTGTTGAAAGAAAAAGAGCCTTTATCTCAGGTGAGCGCCCCAGGGCCAACGGCCCTCTTGTTAAGTATGAAGTAGAACTTTGTACACAATCTGCTTACATACTTGAAGCCAATGAAGATCATTGAGAATTGGGGTTATATGCTCATGATGAGCACTACTTGTAATGATTTTTACTGAATCTTATTAAGATTTGATTTTGAGATTCCTACAAGTAGAGAGTTACAATGGTATAATCTAGATGTTACTAATGCATTTATTAATGATTTTTGATAAGAGATACATGCATCATTTTGTTATGAATCTTTTAATGTTTCTCTTTGAGCACAATATAACTTGTAACTTTGCTCTATACTTGATCCTTTACTGTTTTTTTTTTTCAATTTTTGGACTTGTCCTATTTCAATGTATTGGCAGACAATATGATAAATTAAGTCAAATTCAAAAAGTAGCTATCTTATATGATAGGAAATATTGTGGGAAAAGTAAAAATATCTTTTTACAAGCAATTTCTTCTTTTTCCACAATGTTTCTCAAGTATATTGTCCCAGGGACTTAAAGATCAGGAATTATACTAGAATAGATTTATAGAATTATCTACAAAGAAGTCTAAATACACAAAATTTGGTCATTAGTGTAGGTAGTGTGACCTTTTACCAGACAATTTAGACTGCTCCAAATTGAAAGAGTTTGCAGACCACAATTCAAAAGGTGGCCAGTTAGAAAAAAAGTGCAATTTAAGATGGAAAACACTGTGAGAAAAAGAGAAATTGATTATTTCAGGCAATGTCCTTTTTTTTCCAAAATATTTTCTTTAACCCAATTCTTAGAGATGAAAAAAGTGGAAGTAAGTTGATCCATTTCCACACAATGACACTTTCTGATGCCCTCCAAGGAAATTAATTGGGAAAGCATTGTGTAAGATGAAGAAATTGCTTGAAACAAGCATTTTCTTCATTTTACACAATGTTTTCTACCAAGATTTATAAAAAAATCTCATAAACTTTGAATAGTTGTCTGCAACTCCTTTCAATTCAAACCAGTCTAAAATTATGCTGTCTGGCTCATTCCAACACAACAGAATTTGAGACTGGTCGAATTGGAAGAAGGTGCAGACATCAATTTCAAGTTTATGAAATTTTAGGGTTTTTTTTCGCCCTTTTGGATAGAAAAAATTGTTGATAATGAAGAAATTGCTTGATACAAACAATTTCCTCATTTTCCACAATGTTTTCTAAAACTTTTTTCTTGAGGGGCGTAAAAAGGAAGGCTTGTGTTGGAATGGGTTAAGGAAAAATAAATTGATTGGTTCTTGTTACATTTTCCTTTTTCCCCAAGCCATCTAAGAAGAATTATGATAAGCCTGGGTTTTGAATTTGAAGGAATACAGGATATCAAAATGATGGCAGTTATTCTCCATTAATAGAAGTTCCTCTTTATTAGTTTTTTCAGATCAAATTCAGTTTCAAGGTCTAAACCTAAGTCAGTTTAAGGAAGTGATGTGTTTAACCAAGTGTTTAAATCTCAAAATGTGTTCTCAAATTTGAAACTGAAAATAACAAGTAGTGCAACTAATCTGTTTTGAACTAACTATTTGTACTAAGTACAGGAACCTTAACTTAATACATCTACAGTATTTCTTCTTATAAACGCTCCTTGGGGTAATGCAAACAGCAGACAGGGATTCTCTGTTTTTCACCTATTTTTGTCCAGCCTGTTTGTGGTGAGCAAAACATTGTCAAATCACAAGTCTGTGTATTTACTTTGTTTGTTAGTCTGCCTGGTTTTGTCCAGAATATCTCCTACATTAATGGATGGATGTGAAAATAATGTGGTATAATTAATCTCCCTCATGAGTAGGTATGACATTTGAACATTTTTTTTGCTCCATAATCAAGATCACCTCTCAAGGTCAAACATTCAAATGCAGCTTATCCAGGGCATATATCCTACTCAATTGATTAATTAATTTCAAAATAAATTTGCACAATTGTTCTCTATCATTAGTGGATATTCCATTTGAAACAAATTTTGTGCAGATTTCCAAGCTCAAGGTCACATCTCAAGGTCAAATAGTTAGCTTGTTTGGTATGTTGTCCCCTATAAATTTCTGATCTTTACAATAATTCTGTCAGTTAATTATTTCTGTTTTGATTTCATCTGGTTGTAGGTTTATTTCTCTAAACATTAAAATGGTTTAGAGGAAAAAATTCTCAAACAAGAGGTAAATTCTTGTAAATATCACTAGAGAGAGCTACTATTGGGGTGGAGCCCAAATTAGAAGAAACATTGTCTATGTCTTTCTCCTTATTGTAAGTGTAATTGCAATGTGAATAATAATTTGTGTTCAATTTGAAAAAGAGTATATTTTTTGCATAATAACTATCTGCTCAGCAGATTTTAACCAAAGTTTACTAAATGACAAAAGGGATTGCTTTGTACTAATTCATAACATTGTTTCATTCTTATATATACTTACTTAACCCCTTACACAACAAGAAAATTTTCGACCGATCCAAATTGTAAGAAGTTGCAGATAACATTTCAAAGTTAATGCAATATTTTATATATCTTTTTTATGTAGAAAATGTTTGAAAAAAGGAAGAGATTGCTAGTAACAAGCAATTTCTTCATTTTCCACAATGTTTTCTCAAACTTTTTTCTTGAGGGCGTAAAAAAGAGCGAGATCATGTGGAAATGGGTTAACCTACGCTGCATTAAAAGTCAAACTAATACTATTTGTGAACAATCTAAACAAGACAATAAAATTTAAGAGATGTCTATATTACAATAGGTCAAAGGGCTGGTAACAATTCAAAGTATATAATTATGTAACTTAGAATAATAAGATTTAGATTTGTTAGAAAACATGAGAAAGGAGAGGTTGCATGGGATATGCAATTTCTCACAATATGTTCTACAGCTTTTAATCTATAATTTTATTTAATTGTTTTTTGTGATAATAGGGAAAATACTTACTTGTATGACGTATGTTGTCACATATCTCTACTGGCATTTTTCTGAATTGGACATCTACTCTCATCTAACCTTTTGCAACTTTTTAGCTCACCTGAGCACGTAGTGCTCAAGTGAGCTATTGTGATCGCCTTTTGTCCGGCGTCCGTCCGTTGTGTGTCGTGCGTCGTGCGTCAACAATTTCTTTAAACGACATCTCCTCCTAAACCACTGGGCCAATCTGAACCATATTTGGCAGAAATGTTCCTTAGGTGGTCCCCTTCAAAAATAGCTAAAAGAATTGAAATCCGTTAAAAACTCTGGTTGCCATGGCAACAAAAGTGAAATTTTAAAATAATCTTTAAAAATCTTCTCCTCCTGACCCAGAAGGCGTAGAGCATTGATATTTTGCATGAAGCATCAGTATATTGACCTCTTTCAAAATAGCTAAAATCATAATCCTCGGGGGGGGGGTTATATAGAAATAAAGAACAATTTTTTAAATGACATCTCCTCCCAATTCACAGGGCCAATTTGAACCAAATTTGGCAGAAATGTTGCTTAGGTGGTCCCCCTTAAAATTAGGTAAAAGAATTGAAATCCGTTAAAAACTCTGGTTGCCATGGCAACAAAAGTGAAATTTCAAAATAATTCTAAAGAATCTTCTCCTCCTGACCCAGAAGGCGTAGAGCATTGATATTTTGCATGAAGCATCAGTATATTGATCTCTTACAAAATAACTAAAATCATGATCCTAGGGTTTCCAGGGGCAGACCCGGGTGGGGGGGGGTATAGGCATGAAGCATCAGTTCACAGACTTCTTTCTTATTTCTGAAATTATAACCCATGGAAAAAGTTTTTTCCTTCTTTCAAATCAGCACTAAGGCCTTGGAATTTATAATTTAGACTTTTGGATCCCCAGGTTCATAGTCTTTGTATGTAATTGTGGCCCACTTGTTTCATAATCCTAACCTTAACATGAAATTAGATTGTTGAAAGAAAAAGAGCCTTTATCTCAGGTGAGCGCCCCAGGGCCAATGGCCCTCTTGTTTAATTCTTGATAAGATGGCAAAATTTAAGACTGGTCCAAATTGTTCCAAATTGATAGGTGTTGCCAATGTCAATTTTAAGACTATGAAATGTTACGTTTTTTTCAACTTTCAGGATAGAAAACGTCTAAAATGAAGAAATTGCAAAAAAACAATCAATACCTGCATTCTTCAAAATGTTTTCTCAATTTATTTTCAGGGGGGGGGGGGTGTCAAAAAGTTTCATTTCTTGGGAATATGTTAACCCATTCCAACTCAATCCCTCCTTTTTACGCCCCTCAAGAAAAAAGCTTTGGAAAACATTGTGGAAAATGAAGAAATTGCTTGTATCAAGCAATTTCTTCATTATCCACAATGTTTTCTATCCAAAAAGACAAAAAAAAAATCAAAATTCCATCAACTTGAAATTGTCATCTGCAGCTTCTTTCAATATGGACCAATCTTAAATTTTGCTGTGTTGGAATGGGTTAAACAAGTTACCTATTACCCCATTACCATTTGTATCATTTAAGATGACATGGTTTTTATTTTTTTTAAAGGGATTTGAAATAAATTGATAACTCATCCATGTATCGATTGACGCCATGATGTAATGTTTTATTGTTGATTAAAGTAATTCAAATAGTTGTTTAGGTCTGTCTCAACCTACAATTAGAGTTATTTCATTTGGGAAGTGTTAGGACTACTGTAAGAGTCATGTCATTGTATTTTATCCCATTACCACACAATCAAGCTTTTTGACGCCACTATCCTTGGCCCTAGACTTACAAATGAATCTTTATACCCCCAAAACTCTATTTGGGTTGGTAGGTCAGCCTGACAGGCTGTAGCTGTTTAATTTCCTCTATTTTCTCTAAAACTACTCAATTGAATTGATTCAAAATTTCAAAGACTCACTCCATATCAAGCTAAGATGTGCACATTTTTGTTAGGTTATGTTGCATTATTTTCCGTCGAATTAAGGCCCTTTGCTTAAAAATGTTTATTTACCTTCAAATATTGATTAGATTTCATTTGATTTGTTTGTTTGTTTGCATTATGGTGTAAGTGTGTCAATCTTTTGGAATTTGTTGAGAGCATATATCTGCATTTTAGGATGGATTTAAAAATAATTTGGCACAATTGTTCTCCACCAGTATATGTGCCATTTGAAGCAAATTTTTGGATAGCTCAAAGGTCAAGGTCACAGCTATAGGTCAAACATTGAAACTGTCCAGAGCATATCTAGTATGTTTGTGCATATATTTCGAAATAATTAGGGACAATTATTCTCTATCATGATTATATCTGCCATTTGAAACAAAATCTCCATTAGCTTTAAGGTCAAGGTCATGCTCAAGGTCAAATATTTGACGGGCTCAACTTTTCTCTGGACGACTTTTTTAATTTAACCCATTTCAGACTGCAAAGTTTAATCAAATTGAAAACTGCATGCCTAAAAGAGTAAAAAACATTGTGAGAATTGGAGAACTTGTTTATGTCAAGCAATTTCTTCTTTTCACATTTCATCTGTAGTATTTATTCTTCAGAACTTCATCTTCAAACAATGCAGGATTGTGTGATAAATGGTGAACTGTGATGCACATGTTTAGTATATCAATGCTTGTATGTGATAATTAGTAATTATGTGATTCCCATCTTGTTTTCTAAAAGGATTATTTGGTATACATGTTCTATGTTGGAATTGTTAGTCCATCTGACATACTGTCAGACCTGTTAACAACTGTTTTTTGTGTTCTAAATCAACTATTTGTACTATCATCAAATAGTTTTTCTATCTGCTACAAGAAGTGATCTGTTATCTGATATTGCTGTCATCAAAATCACTTTTATCTCACAACTTATTCTAAAAGTGGTAAAAATGAGGCTTTGCCAAGCTTTTATCACTATAACCCAATCCCTACAAGTGACCCTGTTTGATACCCTTAAGAAATAAGCTTTGGAAAACATTGTCAACAAAAAAGAACAAGAGCTTCGCAGAGCGGAAAATATTCACCCGAAGGGGCTTGTCAGTAACCTTGCTTTGTCAATTATGTTAGCTTGAATGATAGCTCAAGCATTTTATAAACAGAAAGATATTTTAACCTGAATAATATTGTATACACTTGAGAAACATGACAGCTTTCAAAACCATTGTTAAATTTATAACCATTGCCATGAAAAATGGAAGATAAGATGTGCATACAAGACATTAAGTGATTTTAGTTCAATTCAAGGGCAGATAATTCAAGATAACTCAAAAATGACTGACAAGATTTGAATTTCAAATGTCTTATGCACAACTAGACATCATAGGGAGTAACTGTGCAAAGTTTCAGCTCATTCCCATTGATAGTTTAGGAGGAGATGCGCACACAAAAAATTGCTAACAGACGGTCAGAGGGACAGACAGACGGAAGGACAGACGGACTGACAGAAGGAAAGACAGACGGGTTGACTAAAATCATAGAGATACATTGTGGCTGGTTTTTGTTAAATTCTATGTAAATTGTAGGAGTTTTGTACAAAATTAGATGTAAATTGAAGCTATTTTGTTAAGTCAAGGGCAGATAATTCAGGAACACCTTGACATTTCAAACAAATTCTAGTCCTGAGAACAAGTAGACATCACACAAAGTCATTGTAGCAAGTTTCAGTTCATTCCATTCAGAATGTAGGAGAAGTTGTGCTCACAAGAAATACAGTGATTTTCATTCAAAACAAGGGCAGATAATTCAAGATAACTCAAGATCAACTTGAGTGATTAGAATGTCAAAGGACTTAAGCTCAACTACTCATCATAGAGACTAATTGTGGAGAATTTCAGCTCATTGCCATGAAAAATATTTGATGAGACGTGCAGACAAGACATTAAGTGTTTTTTGTTCAATTCAAGGGCAGATAATTCAAGATAACTAAAAAATGACTGGGAAGATTTGAATTTCAGAGGCCTTATGCACAACTAGACATCATAGGGAGTAACTGTGCAAAGTTTCAGCTCATTCCCATTGATAGTTTAGGAGGAGATGCGCACACAAAAATTGCTTACGGATGGATGGACAGACAGACACACAGACAGACGGGTTGACTAAAATTATAGAGATACATTTAGGCTGGTTCCTGTTAAATTCTATGTAAATTGTAGGAGTTTTGTACAAATTAAATGTAAATTGAAGCTATTTAGTTAAGTCAAGGGCAGATTATTCCGGAACACCTTGACATTTCAAACAAATTCTAGTCCTAAGGACAAGAAGACATCACACAAAGTCATTGTAGCAAGTTTCAGTTCATTCCCATTCATAATGTAGGAGAAGTTGTGATTCGAATTTCGAAGGTCTTATGCACAACTAGACATCATAGGGAATAACTGTGCAAAGTTTCAGCTCATTCCCATTGATAGTTTAGGAGGAGTTGCGCTCACAAAAAATTGCTAACTGACAGACAGATGGACGGACAGACAGACGGACAGACGACCGGGGCCATAATATAATATGACCCTTCCGGTGTATAAAAATGCTTGTTGCAAGCAATTATTTCATTATCCCCAATCCTTGTTTTCAATTTCAAAAGACCAACAAATTTAGAATTATATCAGCTTTAAATTTTTGTCTGCAACTTCTTTGATTTTGGACCAGTCTATAATTTACTTGTTTGGTAACGGGTTAAGAATGACTGATTGAATGAAAGGTATTAAAATGAACATGAATGCGATTCTAAGGTTTTAAATGATCATTTTTTTAAAAAAATCTTTTAAAAAGGGATAAACAAATAGATAAAGAACTTGGCAGCACAGTGCACATAACTAGCATAAAATGTCTTTGTCATTTTCATTATGAATTATAAGTCATTTCAACTTTGTTATTTCAATATTGAAAATAGCACTAGTAAGTCTTGATGAAATGTGCTAACAATGTTTATCTCATTGATATCTAGGTCCAAAATAAAAAGTCTGTCATAAGATCAATTCTTGTCACACTCTACAGGCCACAATAATGGCTCATTTTTCGTTTAAAAGTGCTCCAAATACTTGTCTCCATTAATATCCAGGTCAACTTAAATATGAATTTAGCAAAATTTGATATTTTGGATACATCATTTAACATTTTGGAAACCAAAATTTTGATTCTGTGATTGTAAAATGTGCACTGAATATTTACTTGAATATAGATTAGGCATACACAAAACCTAGGTCAATGTAAAATGAGAAAAATATTGTCATTCTTAAGAGGCCATTATTATGCCTCAATCTAATCGAAGCTTACCCATAATGTCTATCTTGACAGGATGAAGGTCAAGTACAAATATGGATTTTTGCATAAAAAACTGGTTGCTTCCTTATTTGAAAATTTTGGTACAAATATCTTTCTTCAAAATAGAATCTAGATGAATGATATCAGGGGATCTTGACCCTATTGTTTCCAGCTGTAGTAGACATTAAGGAATGTCTTGTACATGTATAAGATCTGACATTATAGTAGGTCGTTTGTTTATGTATACATTAGTTTACTTTTGTTAGATTTGTTCTAGTTGTTGATCAAGCATAAAGTATATTTTTGTTGTATTTATTCGTTGTTTTGTCCTAAGTCATTATATACAGTGTTAGTTATTTACATATGTAGACATGTATGCATTTGTTACTGAAATAACATTCCGTCCTGACATGCATTTACATTTGAATATAATTCAATCATAGGTATTGCTTGACCATACAGGGTTAGATTAAAAGTAAAAGTGAAAAGTAAAATTTGTTATTCCACAAGAAACAGTATAGGATAAAAGTCTTTCATAAATCAGCTAAAAATGGTTTGAAAAAAGGCAGAGGCCATGGGTAAGGTGCATAGCTCTCTGCCCAATAATTGAAATACTATTGAAAATTGAATAAACCACCATACAAGTTGCCACTATACCTGTGTTGTTATAATTAAGCTCTGTGTGGCATTTGTTATTCTACAGAATGTCATAAATTGCTATATTGTCTTAAATCAAACCTTGAGCCAGGAAAACATCTGTTTATCACAAAATTGACTTTTTGAAGAAAAAAACGTGTTCATAAATTATATTTGTAGTATCACTGGTTGCTGTAATACTTAATTTAACCACAAGTTCTAATTAAAGGGTCCTGCAGGGCTCAATATTTAGGGCTGTAGGCTCATAATCTGTGAGGACCACAGGGACAGATGAACTTTGCAGTGATATAACTGAAAGATTGTTAAAAACAGGGTAGTGATAAATGCAACCAACCAAATATTCTAAATGATCCCTAAATGTCACAACTTTACTTATTCCCACATAGTGCCACATTTAGACGCCTCCAAGAAAAAAACACTTTGTAAAACATTGTAGAAAATACAGAAACTGCTCGTTGGCATCAATTTCTTCATTACCCACAATTTTTCTACCCCAAAGGTAGAAAAGTCCAAAATTTTATCAGCCTTAAATTATTATCAGCAACTTCTTTGGAATTAGACCAGTCTGAAATTTTGCCATCTGGTAATGGGCTTAGTTATTTCCTTAATGTAACAAGAGAGTTTTATGTGACCATTTTGTTCCTCATGTTTCAGAACTATGTGTAGAAATACATTACTATAGCGCTGCGTTATCTATCATTGGTGTTCAACCAAAATCTCGTAACTACTGTTTATTCAAAGCTGTAGTTACTAGGTTTTGGTAGAACACTAGCGTTTTGTAGAATGGAATAATCAGATATTTTCTGTCATTAAAGTTATGTTTATTTTATAGTATACTGTGACTTTTACTTTATTGTGTCAACACAAGACAGAAACTATGGTCTAGATAGATAAAATGTAAGAGTGCTAAAACTTACTACCAGGCACCAAAATGAGCTAAGGTGAGCTATTATGATCAGTTATTGTCCATCTGTCAGTCTGTTTGCCTACTGTTTTAGAAAGCAGGGATGTTCCTTCGGTGAAATTCTACAAAAGTTGTTAAAGATTAAAATTCTGTTAAAAACTGTGGTTGCCATGACAACAGAAATGCTGAAATTCTTGTATATAGAAATAAACAAGGAAAACTTTGAAAATCTTCTGCTAACAAACGAGTAGGCCTTGATATTTGCATGAGCCATCACCTGGTGACCCTCGACAAATGTTAAGAGAATGCTCCTGGTTTGCCAATTAGCATCTGCACGGGCGCATTGTTTTAAAATAGAAACACGGAAAGAAATCTTAATAATTTTCTTGTTATAAATCATTAGGCCCAGAGGTTCCAAAATATAAATGTGACGTTGTCTGACGACATTTACCTTGTTAAAAATAATGCTATTTTGGGATCCAACGGGGTCAACTCTAGTTTACATTGAAACAAAAAAAGGAAATGTTTGAAAAATCATCTGACAAACCATAAGACTAAGAGGTTTGATATTATGCATGTTGCATGACCTGGTGGCCTTCATCTTAAGTTTTTATACGCCTGTCGAAGTATTATGGGATCACCCGTGGTGTCCGGGAGTCCGGTTGTCCTGCGGTGTCCACTTCTTTGTCCAGAGCATAACTCTGTCACCGTAAGTCCGATTGACTTTAAACTTGGCAGTTATATTCTTCTCATCAATACAGAGTGCAGTGCTCAATAACCATAACTCTACCTGGCCTATTTTTTGAGTTATTGCCCTTTGTTGTTTTTCATACTTGAATCTTGTCTGGAGTATATCTCTAAAAGTATTATAGCTAGGATCATGAGCTCACCAAGTAGGAGTGCAGTGTACAAGAACCATAACTCTACCTAGCCTATTTTTTGAGTTATTGTCCTTTGTTGTTCTTCATACTTGAATCTTGTCCGGAGTATATCTCTTAAAGTATTATAGCTAGGATCATGAAACTTCATGGGTGTATAGATCTCACCAAGGGGGAGTGCAGTGCACAAGAACCATAACTATACCTGGCCTATTTTTTGAGTTATTGCCCTTTGTTGTTTTTCATACTTGAATCTTGTCCGGAGTATATCTCTAAAAGTATGTAGCCGCCATCATAGCACAGTTGGTAGCGCGTCGGACTGTCAATTTAGAGGTCCCGGGTCCGACTCCTGACGGCGGCACTCATCCTTTCCGACTATTTGTCTCTCACCAATGGGTCGATAATCGTAGACCTATGTGGGATAGCAGCTGGAGGCTAGGACAGGATGTAATGGTAGAACTGGTGTGAGAAATACCAGGAATCCATTGTTAGGTGCTCCAGCCGCCGCGATATGACTGAAAGATTGTTAAAAGCGGCGTAAAACCCCATACAAACAAACAAATCTCTTAAAGTATAATAGCTAGAATCATGAAATTTCATGGATGGATAGAGCTCACCAAGTGGGAGTGCAGTGTACAAGAACCATAACTCTACCTAGCCTATTTTTTGAGTAATTGCCCTTTGTTGTTTTTCATACTTGAATCTTGTTTGGAGTATATCTCTAAAAGTATAATAACTAGAATCATGAAACTTCATGGATGGATAGAGCTCACCAAGTGGGAGTGCAGTGTACAAGAACCATAACTCTACCTAGCGTATATTTTGAGTTATTGTCCTTTGTTATTTTTCATACTTTGATTGACAAAAAATATTCATTCAAAATAACCTCAGTTCTATTCAAACCCCCAGTTAATATGAAGCAGTGTGACGGGTGTATCTTGTGACAATTTGGCACCTTGCTTGAAATAATGCTTCGTGAATTTCATTTTGGCCTCCATGATATCTTAGTCGAGTTGGATATTTGGTCACATGAGATCATTAACTACCTTTTTAGCGCAAATGTAATATTTCATCAGAAAAATTGTTAGTAATACTTATCCAGATACCATTAGGAGTCACATGGGGTAAAAAACTAGGTCACTAGTTCAAATTTTAGAAAAGCTTTGTGCACTCCAGGGGGCCTTATTTTTTTGCTCAAATGTCTTGAAACTTTGCAAGAATATTTTTCTCCGTTTATCTCCATCAACTCTGATAGTGGGTCACATGTGGTCGAAATTTAGGCCACTAGGTCAAATCTGACAAAAACGTGCACTCTAGAGGTCATATATTAGGTCGAAGTGTTTTGATATTTGGCCAGAATGTTTACATCCTTAATACATACTTCGGGTTAAGTATTAGGTTGATTCTTTGAAAAACATTGTGTTCTTACCAATGGCCACATTTTTATACCACCGCATAACAAATATATGAGGGGATATACTTGAATAAGAATAAGCCTGTCTGTCTGTCCGACCGTCCGTCTGTCGGTTTACAAAAAATCAAGTAATTTTGTATTAATCAAACTCCTACGATTTTTCTTAAAAGAAATAAAATTTTATACATACGGTTATCACATATTGAAGTTTTGAAACATACATTTTTGAAATCCCAAATCCCCCTGGCAGAAAAATAATCTCACCTTAAATTTGGACTCTTTTAAATAATCTCGCCTTAAATTTGGACTCTTTTTCATAGATAAGGCGCAATTAAGTAATTTTGTGTCGCGCAAACACCTACAATTAAGCATCAAAAGTAATAAAACTTTGTTCATACATTGATCACATGTTTAAGTTTCGAAACTCTTTTAAGTCTCACTTCTCCCCCTATTATCCTTCCTTGAACTTCATAAACAATGCTCTCTCACCAATGGGTGGATAATCGTAAACCTAAGTGGGATAGCAGCAGGTGGTGTGAGAAATACCAGGAATCCATTGTTAGGTGCTTCAGCCGTCGCGATATGACTGAAAAATTGTTAAAAGCGGCGTTAAACCCGATTCAGACAAACAAACAATTAACATTCAGGAAAATTTGGCTCTTTCCAAAAATATGCGTCACAAACTTGCTTCAAAAGTTTTACAGTCTTCAATCACGGGGTGTCATGGGTTCGATCCCCGGCGGCGGCACATATCCTTTCCGATATTTGTCTCTCACCAATTGTTGGATAATCGAAAACCTAAGTGGGATAGCAGCTAGAGGCTATGAAATGATGTAATGGTTGTTCTGGTTCGAGATATACCAGGAATCTATTCTAAGGTGCTCCAGCCGCCGCGATATGATCGATATATTGTTAAAAGCGGAGTTAAACCCAATTCAAACAAACAAATCAAAAGTTTTATATCTTCATTCATACCTTGATCTCATGCTTAAGTTTTACTACACTTGTTTGGCATTACTGGCCTAAGACCAGCTTTTTGCAGTCCGGCGAACGTCCGTCCGTTGTTCGCCTGTTATCTTTTCCTTGTTAACACTCTAGAGCCTCAGTTTTCATCGGACTCTCTTCAAACTTTCCCAGAATGATTGTACTATCATACGGATCGTTCCTTTCGAAATTGGGTCCGATCCGTCAAGAAACATGGGAAAATGGGCCTTATGAAAATTTAATTGAAAAATCTATTAAAAATCCTTATTAATACACTAGATTCCACAGTTTCCATCGGATTCACTCCAAACTTCCACAGAATGATTGTACCATCATAAGAAAAAGGGGCCTTAAGAATGTAGGATTAAATATTCTTGTTAACACTCTAGAGTCAACAGTTTTCATCGGATTCTCTTCAAACTTTCACAGAATGATTGTACCATCTTAAGGATTGTTCCTTTCGAAATTAGGTCAAGTATTTCGGGGAAAGGGGCCTAATGAAAGATTAATTAAAAAATCCTCATTAACTCAATGGTGTCCCCATATTTCACCAGATTCATTCAAGCGCTTTCCCAAGATATTTGTACCACCATAAGGATTGTTCCCTTTGAAATTGGTTCTGATCCGTCAAGTTTGATTGTTTGTTTGAATGGGGTTTTACGCCGCTTCCAACAATCTTTCAGTTATATCGCGGCGGCTGGAGCACCTAACAATGGAATCCTGGTATTTCTCACACCAGTACTACCATTACATCCTTTCCTAGCCTCCAGCTGCTATCCCACATAAGTCTACGATTATCGACCCATTGGTGAGAGACAAATAGTCGGAAAGGATGAGTGCCGCCGTTTGGGATCGAACCCGGGACCTTTAGATTGACAGTCCGACGCGCTACCAACTGCGCTATGACGACGGCCTGATCCGTCAAGAAACACAGGAAAAGGGGCCGTATGACAATTTAATTAGAAATACTCATTTATGCTATATATCAAACAGCTTTGATCAGAATTTGTTGAAACATTCACGGAATGATACCAGGGGTAAAAGGATTTTTCTTTTCTACTTGGGATCTGAATTGTCAAGAAACACGGGAAAGGGGGCCTTATGAAAATTTCGTTTAAAAATCTGTGTTACCAAGTCCAGAGCTTTCATCAGATTTTCTTCAAACTTTCACAAAATGATGGTATAATAATAGTGATCATTAATGTTGACATTAGACCTGATCTGTCAAGTATCACAGGAAAAGGTGTCCTATGAACATTTCATTTTAAAATCATTGTACCACAATAAAGTCCACAGTTTTCATCAGATTCTCTCCAATTGCTAACAGAATGATTGTACCATCATAAGGATTGTTCCTATACAAATTCTGTCCGATCAGTCAAGTATCATGTAAAAAGGGGCTTTGCAATTATTTCATGAAAAAAATCCTCGTTAACATAATTAAGTCTACAATTTTCATCGGATTCTGTTCAAAATTTCAAAGAATGTTTGTACCATCATTTGGATTGTTTCTTTGTAAATTGGCTCTGATCTGTCTAATATCACAGGAAAGGGGGCTGTATAGAAATGATTACAAAATCCCCATGAACACGGGAATGTCCATAGTCACAGATTCTCTTCAAACTTTGAAAGAATGATTGTGCCATCATTTGGAACGTGCCTCTGTAAATTGGGTCGGATCTATTAAGTCACACAAGAAAAGGGGCCTTATGAAAATTTTATTGCAAAAACGTTATTTTCACATTAAAGTCCACAGTCTTTATCATTTTTAGCTCGGCTGTTTATTGCGTCGTGTGCTCGTCGGCTTTGGCATGACAATATCTGTGTTGTTATTGAAGATGTCCTCATGAAACTTAGCATGTGTATTGACCATCACAAGAGCTATCTAGACTATCAAGGGGGATAACTCTAAAAGCGTTTTGTAAGAGTCATGCCCCTGTTTCGACTTAGAATTTTTGCATTATCCAGCACCTGCAGCCGAGCGTTGGCACCCGTGGGCGGTACTCTCATCTTTTAACTATCATCGGGATTGTTCCTTTGTAGATTGGCTCTGATTTGTTAAGTTTCACGGGTAAAGAGACCTTATGAAAATTTTATTACTAAAAATTCTTTACACAATTCAGTCCACTGTTTTCATTTATTCTTTTTAAACTGTACCTTCATTAGAATTGTATCTTTTGAAATTTGGCTTGTTCAGTAAAGTATCATGGGAAAAGGGGCTAAATTTCACTATAAAATCCTCATTAACACATTGAATTTCACAGATTACACAGATTGATTGTACCATCATTACAATTGTTGATTCCGACAGAGGATCTGATACGACAAGTATCACATGAAAAGGGGCCTTATGAAAACATTCTTAGATAGTCTTGTTAACATAATGATCTCCCTAGATTTCACTGGATTCACTTTAAAAATTCACAGAATGATTGTACAATCATAAGGGTGGTTCTAATTAAAATCAAGTACCATATAAAAAGGGGCCATATAATTTTTTTAGAATATTCTTGTAAATATAATGATGTCCCCATATTTCATCGGATTCACATTAAACTTTCACAGAATGATTAAACCAGCAATTAAGTATCACGGGAAAAGCGGCCTTATGAAGACTTGATTGAAATATCTTTGTAACACAATTAAGTCAACATTTTTATCGGATTCTCATCAAAGATGCATGGAACAATTGTGGCATTGGAAATACAGGAAAAGGGGCCTTACAGACCATCATTCAAAACATTCTTATTTTCATGATGAGGTTCACAATTATTATCAGTTTGCCTTTAAGATTTCACAGGACGATTGTAGGGTCGTTAGGAAAGTTCCTTTCCGAAATGAAGTGGATCAATCAGAAAACACAGGAAAGGGGCCTCATGCATATTCACTCAAAACAATCCTGTTTATGTAATAAAGTCCACAATTATTATAAGATTCTGTTGAAAATTTCACAGGATGATTGCAGGGTCATAAGGAAACTTGAAATGAATTGGATTCGTCATGAAGCACGGAAAAAGGGGCCTAAAGTATTATTGCTTAAAACAATGAAGGGGATTAAGTCCAATTTGTTATTTGTATTTTATGCATTCTTATTTATGCAATTAACTTCCTTAAATGTCATATTTTCATCGGAAAACTTGATAACCAGTAGAGCGTCTCAGGCCCTCGTGAGCCTCTTGTTTGAAATCTAAATCCCTCCTGACAGAAGAATTACCTCCCCTCAAATTTAGACGCCGTTACATACACAAAACTCATTCAAATGATTTTGTGTTGCAAACTTCTTATAAAAATTTGCGAAAAAGTACTAAAACTTTATACATATATTTGTCACATGTTTTAATTTTACAACACGCTGTTTTGAAGTTTTAAGTCCCAGATATGCCCAAGCGGATTGATGTCAGGGCTGCTTGAAGGCCAATCTACGACTTCAGTACCGGCATTTCCCAAAAAGTCTTGCATAGGAAATGCTGTGTCTGGCCTAGTATTTTCGTGTCTCTGCATAAAGGGGGTCAAAAGGGGTTGCAAAATCGGACCCCTATATTGTTTAACGGTAAGTTGCCATGAAGAAAAACAAGGCGAGAACATAAACACCCCTATGCCATAAGACTCCAACCGCCAAAACTGTCAACCTCTATGATACAAGCTTGAATGATGTTCTCCGGGCCTGCACGTAACATACTTATCCTTCCATCAGCAAACCTCAGTGATAATCGCAATTTTTTACTAAAGACAATCGAGTCTCATTGCCTTTGATTAAACCAAAGGAGTCGTGTGGCCCATATCCCAACCTGATGCGCCTATGATTAGGTGTAAGAACCTGTCCATTGTGTGGCCTTAAGCTCGAAGTTCAGCTGATCACAAAGGGTTCCTGACAGCCTTTGGGTGATAACCCTACCACCAAACATCTCTTTGCTAGTGGATTTTGTTGACGTTAATCTGTTACGGAGATGGCGCAATCGGATTAAACGACCATCGAGATATGACATCACTCGTATCGCTCTAGGTCTCGATCAGTCAGCAACTGACCCGGTTTGGTGTATATGCTTATATAAACCTTGTTGGAAAAGGAAAAATGGCGGCTCACAAGCATTCTATGCAGTTCAACTTTTCAAAAAAATATGCCTTTTCAAGATATGTAGCATACAATTGAAGGTCTATAACGAATAATGGAGAGAAGTGTGATGCGTGGTTGAACGGCCGGAGTAGGCTATAAAATTTCTCTTTCAATTGTAATTCTGTAGGTAAAAGGTTGTCACCACACCAACCCCCCATCGACGGATATAGATGTAACATTAGTGTAGAAAAAATCATTGGACATAATATGGCTCATCATTCAACTTGTCACGCCAATATATTTTCTGCCTACGTACAAGGATTATTAGCCAAAAAAGCTAAAATACGATTAATATACGCTTATGACTTAGTATATAAAATAGTGGCCTCATTCATCATGTATATCTCCCCTATGGCCCTCTAAGTGGCCAAAAAATGTACATCTTTAAGAATCTTACTTGTCATGAAACGGCAGTTGCATTGGATTTACATTTGGTATTAAGAGTCTCTAGGCCAGGGACTATAAATTTTGTACAAGAAAAAAAAAAAAAAAAAACAACAACAACAAAAAAAAAAAACATTACGAATGGCCGTGCTAGGGGTGTGTGGGGTTTTTTTTAGGGGGGGGGATGTTACATAGTGACAACTTTGAAAATCTTTTTCTACCAAACCAAAAGACCTTCAGCTGTGATATTTGGTATGTAGTATCATCTGGTGGACCTCTATCAAGATTTTATGAATTATGGGCCCATGGTTAGCCCGTTCCCGGACGTCACAACTTAAACAAGGGGCTTACATCGTGAAAATTTTGCAGATCTTCTACTCCCAAATGGGAGGGCCTAGAGCTTTGATATTTGGTATGTATCATCCTGTGGTGCTCCTCTATCAAGATTTTATAAATCATTGCCCTAGGGTCGGAATTAGCACATTCCCATACGTCACAAGATTCACATAGGGCTTATATAGCGAAAGCTTTAAAAATCTTTGTCTCACAAATAGGAGGTCTTAGAGATTTGATATTCGGTATGTAGCATCAACTGGTGGACATTTATCAAGATTGTATAAATCATTTCCCTATGGTCAGAATTAGCCCATTCCCGGACGTCACAAGATAAACATAGATCTTACATAGTGAAAATTTTAAAATCTCCCCCAAAACAAGAAGGCATAGAGCTTTGATATTTTGAATACAGCATCATCTGGTGGATCTCTATCAAGATTGTATAATTTATGCTCCCATGGTCAGAATTAGCACAGTCCCAGACGTCACAAGTTTAGCATAGGCTTATATAGTGATAACTTACTAATAGAGCTTTGATATTTGGTATGTAGCATCATGTAGTGGACTTTTATCTGTTTTTGTACTCTTTTGAGTCAGGTGACCGATAAGGCCCTATGTGCCTCTTTTTCTATTGTCTAGCTAATGTTCTAAACTTTATCTTTGCTTTGACTTAATCTACCTAATTTTGTAGAATTCATTTTACTTTATATATTCTGAAATTCAAAATAAGGTTTCTTTGTATAAAAAATGAATTTTGAAGAACGCGATTTCTTGGTTGTTTTTTATATCATTTTAATGTGTTGTATTAAATAGTTTTCTTGTTTTGTATTGATTTTTAATTACTTCAATTTTAAAAAAAGTGCTTTTAGCAATTTTAAATTTGGTATAATCTGAGAACTGTATCTATTCCATAGAGATTGCATCAGGTACTCAATTGCTTAATGAAAATTGACAGTTTACTGAATAAGTCACCAAACACTAGCCCCCTTAGTAAGACGGGCTAATAATCGAACATGCAATCGAAATCATTCGGCAAGATCACGGACAGTGCTTTTGCTAAATTGAGTACTGGCCCATTACCAGACGACAAAATTCTAGACTGGTCAAAGTTAAAGAAGATGCAGACTAGAGCAACATCGGGTAATATCGACCGCTTAACAGTCCGGTACATGCTATGTCGATGATACCCTCTACTATTGCGAACGGAAGTCAAAACTGGTTTATTTTAAAAAAAGTCTCTTGGCATGACGTCATAGGATGTTAATACACGACACGCTTAACAAATAATATCCCTCTTAAAATGTTAAGTGACTGGAGGGTGTTATCGGCATATTTCTGCATTTATCGACATGTTCAATATTTTTTGTCGTCAAGGCAATAAAAATGTGGCACAACTTAATCTGGACCGTTTCATGGTTAACTGATTCATGACAAGCTACGGAGGCGTATTTATGCCACTAGAAATATGATCTTTATTATTATAATAAATATTATATATAAATATTATTATCATAATAACTATTGCGTTAGGCCTTCAGTTGAATCGAGGTTTCTATGAAATTTAAAGTAAATGCGTGTGAAAAAAATCAACCTAGGTTATTGCAACAATACCACCAACCACGGAAATTAACTGTTCCAATAATAAGACATCATTCTCAGTCCGCTGGTGGCGCGATTACATTATGTCCTGTAAGTTTTGAGATTGAGATCCGATCCGATTGTAGCGTATTCTCCGTACAGATGATTTTTAACCTTAGAAGACATTATCACACCAGTCCTCACTACGTTCCGCAACTTGTTTGGCTCTTTATAAAGGGGGCCGAATTCAGAAAAAATATCTGGGTTTCAAACTTTTGCTAGATCTTATACCCTTTCTACGGTTCCGGAAAGTCCTAAGCTATTTTAATCACATTGTTCACTAGTAAGTTACAAATTTACTTCTTCTACAACAATTTCAAGCTTTGAGCATGCTTACGATTCGTATTATCCTTTCTAATTACGTCCTGCCCGGTCATCTAAAATTTTTGTAGGAATGTTATTGAGAAACTTGGAACACAGAGGTCTTACTTAAGGTCTGGACTCTGAAGGCTTGTCTCACTAGAACATGGATAGAAAGAAATTCACCTACTGAAATGAAACATCTGTGTGATGCATGTGCCGAGTTTATCAACATGCCGAAAACTACATAATTTCGGTCTCACGCCAATGTTATTTACCCAGACCTGGTCTGTTCGTATTGTAAACTGACCACTGGCCAAGTGCTTGAGTCTAATAAACAACGGTTATTGTTCAATTCTAAGAAGACCGCCATGTTTCCAGTGCGTTTTTAGGATTAACTACGTCAATCGGCACAACTTTGCCATGCTTGGATTTTTGTCTGTAGAATTAACAATGGCATTTCTTGTCCCTCTCTCATGTCCGAGGGAGAGAGCGGAAAGGGGGGGGGGTGACTGAGAAAAAACATTCTCGAAAACTATGCTGAGAAATTCGAGAAAATCTTACGATTCGCGCTAATCTTGAGTATTCGTTGTTTAAATACCGGGCGTATAATTCCAAGACAACAGTAAGTTTATATTTGCTGTTCAATTGATTTATGTAAGTTAACAATGTGTTTCTGTTTTGCAGCTACCGGTATTACCACACCAATTTATGCAAACTATCCTACATGGTCATTTAGATAAAAATCCGACGTGATGGTATTAATAAAACCTCATGACCCCCCCTTTTTTTCCTTATCTTATGGCAGGAATGTGTCGCCATACTTGTTCTTATTTCATGTATGTCTGAGGCTGTCCGATAAATACCTTTCCGTATGAATTGTGTCGGTAGTTACCGACATCTTCATTATTCTTAATAGTAATGTCTAAAACACGGTCAATATTGGAAACGAACATTATTCCATATATAAAACGTATCTATAAGTAAAATATGATATGTCTGAGGCTGTCCGATAAATACCTTTCCGTATGAATTGTGTCGGTAGTTACCGACATCTTCATTATTCTTAATAGTAATGTCTAAAACACGGTCAATATTGGAAACGAACATTATTCCATATATAAAACGTATCTATAAGTAAAATATGATATAACTTGTATGACTCCACTTCAGAAAGGCTACCCTTCTTATCCTTTACATTAACACGACGAAATTTGTGAGCTTGATTTTTGGGGGTTTCTTCTTTTGATTTTAAAACCATTTATTTTGACATGCTATCGGGACAGATAAAAAGCTTACGTTGTGTTTTACGTCATATATATTGAAAGTACTCGTACTTAAAATTCTTAAAAACAAAGGTCTGGTTGAAAAATTGACGATAACTACCGACTGCTGATAATACCCAATGTTGCTCCACACCTTTTTATTTGCAAGACAAGCGTCATATTGGATTGAAAACACTGTAAAGAAAAGAGCAATTGTTAGTTATGAGCTATTAACATTTTCTCAAAATATTTTCCACAGCTTTTACTCATCAGTGCGTTAAATGCGGGAGGTCAAGTATGAATCAGTATTAGATGAATTGTTTTTCTTAATAAAAAAAAAAAAAAAAAAAAAAATAATAATAATAAAAGAAAATAAGTAAAATACGTAACAGAGAACTGAATAAATGATACCATGGCTATATATCAGGTGTCCCTGGGTGTCCCGGGGTATATATCTGCATTCACCGGGTTGGTTACTAAACACAGCAAAACGTGGTACCAGTGTCGAACATTTTTCAGACGGTTTCATCAGTTAAAGTACTGTTAGTTTAAAAGATAAATGGGTGACATCGATTATACAAGCCACGAAAAGCTTACAAAACCTGTAAAGGAAATCGAGGTACACTAGATGATATAGTTGAACAACGTAAAACACTACCTACAGCGTGATATTTGATTCGCACCCTATTATTTTCGTAATATTTTTGTGATAACGTAGCCCTCTTCCTTATAGACTTATGAAAGTTTAAGGCCATATATAACTTCGATTGAACTGCCAAGAAACTGCAGAATACGGGTCTGATCGCCATAAAACATGTTCGCCCTAATTATTTTCGCCCTTATTCCCTTCGCCCCTAGTCCGTTTGCTCTTATTTTCATTTGAATAGTATTTGCATGAATTATATCAATATATATATATATATTCTTCCCACTTTGAAATATTGTAAGGTGGAGGGGGTATCTTTCCCCACTGCTTAAAGTAACCAGAAGACAAGATTTCAGACAGATCAAAGTAAGTTGAAGACTTAGGACATTTAGAAGGGGTAAGTCAGCTTGAATAAAAAACGAATGAACAAGTTAGGGAATTAAACTAAGTAGTTGTGTCGACAGATATCAGGGTAGAAAAAGGAGAATTTTTTCTCTAAAGGGGCTGTGTCAAGTTCTTGTCTCCCGGAAAGAACATCACATTGTGTTGTGACAAGTCAAATGGAAGGTAGTTCAAACTAACAACCATTGTCAACCTTAATATTCTAGGTACCTACTGGTGCCTGTGCCTACGCCGAATAACTCCCCAGGTGTCTGGTTTGTGAACTAAGGTGTTGTCCTGCAATCAACTGCTGTGCTGTGAATACGGTCGTGAAGTGCACCCAGTCTATCTATCTATCTATCTATTTATACTGCCTAACTCCCCTTCTCGGGTATTACTGGCAGGTGATACACTCACAATCCAGATGTTTTCATGTCCCTGAAAGAGAGGCAGTGGCTGAATCCCACTGCTACCCACTTTTACAGCTGGGTAGACTGGGGCTGGCTATTAAGTGTCATGCCCATGAACACACCCCGGTGACGCTGGGGCGCGAACCCGTGACCTTCAGATCACGAGTCAAGCTCTTATACCACTCAACCATCGAGGCAGTCTCTCTCCTAGTCAGTCCAAGTAAACCCCTGCATATGTGCAGGATGGGTTGCTCTTGCCAGATTGGTCATCCCCCCGTTTTTAATACAAATGACCTTCACATAGATTCAGCTCACTCCAAGCATTCCTAAAACAGCCGGAATTAACTGATGTTACACAACTATATCTTCCTGTGGGATTTAAATTACCATAATAAAAACCCTAAAGAGGGTTATAAACACTGATATCCTGAACACGGCTGTCAGATCCACACAATATCAACAATACTTCATTTGCATGTTTAGTAAGGAACTTTGCACACATCTATGAATTTAAATATCGCTTTAGTATATAATACTAAATATCCTCAAGCTTTGTTGGCAAGACAAACTACCTTACAATTTTGTGCAAAAGTCCAGCATGGCTCACGCGTAGCTAGTAAAGGGAAGCCTCCAACCAAAAGCATATTGTTATAAAATATGATCACTGTCGAATGGATAGTCAACAAGGAGTGTGTAGCCTCATCGAAGTGCTACCACAAATAAATCATATTTCCAGTTAAGGAAGCACAAAAACTTAAAACTAACCCCTGACTTATTGTTTTATGAAATCTGAGGGTCATCCAAACGTATCAATATGAGGGCTGGTCAACAAACAAACTTGACATAAACAAGCGGATGTGAAGGAAATCACAACAGCCTACACAAGAAATGTTTGGTTAATTTCACCTTGTCACACCGTTATAAAATAAAATAATACATAATTATATGTAACATGATGATAATACAATTCTAACAACTGATTTTGATATAAAGATATACAAAAAATCTTACTTATTCTAAAGGGGTTGATCAGAAAAAGTTAGGGCAAAAGGATCCACTTTTGGGGCTAACTTACCCCTGACAAACAAACCCGGGAAGAAAGTCTATTTAGGGCAAATAGACCCAATACTAAAACTAGCATTCAAGAACCATAAATACGTGTACTTCAAAAATACCTAGACCACAGTTTAGACCACAATATAGTTTTTTTTCTGTCATTAAATGCAGCATGATGAATTGGTTATTATTTCGGTTGCAACAATAAAATGTAAGAGTTTGGGGCAGCAAAAAATTGAATGTATCTTGCAGCACTTAAGAGTTGGAAATGAAATACTCCAAATAAGTTTAAACACTTTGAAAACCATCTTCATTAAAGAAACAACCATTTCAGTGCTGGGGAAATACATATCTTCTCCACTTGTCCGCGGACAATTTAAGACATGATTTTCTACTTGTTCAGAATTAGATGATTGATTGATTTATTGAATAGGGTTTAACACAACTTTCAACAGTATTTCAGTCATATCACAGCGGCTGGAGCACCTAACAATAGATTCATGGTATTTCTCACACCAGAACTACCACTACATCCTTTCCTAGCCTCTAGCTGCTATCCCACTTTGGTTTACGATTATCCAATTGGTGGGAGACAAATATCGGAAAGGATAATTGCCGCCGCCAGGGATTGAACCCATGACATCCCATGATTGAAGATTGAGAGCCTGATGCGCTACCAACTGCGCTATGATGACGGCACAGAATTAGATGCACTTGGCTGCAAAAGAGTGAGGAACTAAATTTTGATTAATCCATCACCAGACGGCAAAATTTTAGACTGGTCCAAATTGAAAGGAGATGTAGACAACAATTTAAAGTCAATGGAATTTTAGATTGTTTTAAATTTCCTAAGAGGCACCAAAAAGTGTCATTGTGTTGAAATGGGCTAACATTGTTTCTCTTCATACTTCAACTTTCACACACTTGTATTTTCAGGAGAAATGGAAGTTGTTACCAGCCTTTTTGAAGGTGAAAGGCCTTGTGAAGCAACATATAGACTCTTTCAACTACTTTATAAATGTAGACGTAAGTAGAAGATATTTTTAGCCTTGATAAGAATCATATTTGCGAAGTTTAACTCTTGTCATGCTGAACACGGAATATTCCTGTTTTGGCAGGAGGTATAGACCAAGATCTGCCTGCAAGAGTTGTTTAAAAGATATGTTCTCGAAATGCATATCAATTAACAATAAGCGATTCCATTGTTTTCATCCCTTTGATCTTTAAATGCACTTCTGTACAAAGATTATATTCAGCATGATAAGGGTTAGTTACAATAAAATGGCTTGTGTAGCTTGGTATTGATATTATGTATAGATGACAAGCATCGTGAAATCTTTTAAACTTATGGTTTAACTATTGTGAATAGCTTCTTGTTTGTCTGTCTGTAAGCAATGACAAATATAATTCTCTTCCTAAACCAGCCTTTGGATTGTAAATATACTTCATAAATATTATACTTTGGTCATGTTCTTTCAAATTACTTCAAAGAATTAGAATTCATTAAGAACCTTGGTTGCCACTACAATTGAAATAAAACATTTAGAAATTTTCAATAAACCTTTAGATGTTAGCTGTGAAAGTTTGAATGCAGCAGCGCCTAAAGACAATTTACTAAAGTTTTCAAAATTTGTTAGGATGGGATCAACATAAGCAGTATGTTTTAGATGCTTGGATTTTACATTGAAATAAGGAAGGAAATCTTTGAATTCTTCTCAAATCTAAAACTAGTAGGTCTGTAGCTTTCAAGGTGTCTAAGGTGCCTTTCCAAATGATATGAAATGATTTCTCTGGAATCAATATAAAGCCTGTGGTAAGTTCTCTTGCATTTTACGTAGCAGTTGAAAGGAAATCGTTCTAAATTTCTAAGCCATGCAGTAGTCCCGGAGTACATTCTATTTGTAACATTGTCAAATAATGCCATCAAATGTTATGGGATCTTGCCTTATAACCCATTACCACACCACAATATATTCGACTGCTCCTTATTCAAAGATATTACAGACACCAGTTGATGAAATTTTAAAAATCTTTTCCTTTTTGGGCAGAAAACAATGTGAGAAATGACTTGCAACAAACAGTTTCTTAACTTGCATCAATATTTTTCAAAGCCTTTTTCTTTTAGGTGTCAAAAAGCTTGATTGTATGCAAATAGATTAAACATATAAAGAAATTAACCCTTGTCATGCTGAACCCAATATTTTGGGTTTGGCAGGAGGTGTAGACTAAGATCAGCCTGCACATAAGTGCAGTCTGATCTTGGTCTACACCTCCTGCTTGTAGTTTTCTTGTAAGAGTTGTTTATGAAATTGATTTCTAAAAGAAATATTGATTTTTGAACAACAAGTTCTTTTAGTGCTTTCAGCCCTTTGATTTTACAGAAATTCACTAAAGTAATTTATACAGCATGACAGGGGTTGATATTTTAAACCATTACAAGACCACTAAATATTAGACTGGTTCAAATTCAAAGAAGTTGGAAAAGGCAATTTTAAGTTGGTGAAATTATAAAATTCTTTGACTCTTTGGGAAGAAAATAGTGTGGATAATGAAGAAATTGCTTGATACAACTTAACCCAATCATTTCAAAGCTTTTTTTTGAGGGGCAGAAAAAGGCAGGATTGTGCGGGAATGGGTTAAGCAAGCATAATCTGAGTTCCTGAATAAAGCTAATTCATTGCAATCTACTTGTATTTACCCATTCCCGCACAATCCAGCTTTTTCACACCCCTCAGGAAAAATTCTTTGAAAACATTGTGGAGAATTGTAGTAAGCATTTTCTTCATTTTCAACCTTGTTCTTTTTTACCCACAAGACAAAGATATTCAAAATTCTCTCATTTTGAAATTGTTGTCTGCAATTGCTTTGTAATTGGAACAGTCTGATATTTTGCCATGTGCCGATGTATTAAACAAGTGGCTGTATTAAGCAGTTCCTTGTCGTAAGCAAACTTTTCTGTTCAATCCCTGGTTTTTATGTCTAAGCGGTTTCATACTTGAGAAAACATTGTGGGAAAAAAAGAAATTTTTTGCAACAAGCAAATTCTTCAATCTTTCTTCCAATACATTTCTACCCTAGAAATTGATCACTTTTCAAATTTCACTTAGTTTTAATTGATGTATGTAACTTCTCTCAAATTAGACATGTCCAATGTTTTGAAAAACAGGAAAGCTTCAATACAAGTTGGACTGTATTTATATTTGAATAAATTTTGCTCTTATATATTTCACGCAGACATGATCGTGGAATATTTTATTTACTTTTTGATATTTTTTCTTTTGTAGATAAAGAATATAATGAAGGCAAATGACAAAATCACTAGTGTGGCTGATCCCAACTTTTACATGAAGTAAGTGGGAAATTTTACATTAGTTAAATAACAAATAAAGTCACACAATAATAGGCGAACTCAACACTCACGCTTTTCATCAGCTGGCTAGTATAAAATAGCCACAACCTTACATTGGTAATTGCAGGGGAAATATTTATTTTGAAGATGTAATTTACTGATTACCAGACCAAGTTTTAACCCATTCCCACACAGTGAAATTTTAGACTGGTTCAATTTGAAAGAAGTTGCAGACGACAATCTGAAATTGTTGAAATTTTTAAAGACTTTTCCTTTTTGGGTAGAAAACATTATGGATAATGAAGAAATTGCTTTTAATAAGCAATTTCTTCATTGTCTACAATGTTTTCCAAATCTTTTATATTGAGGGGCGTTTAAAAGTGTCATTGTATGGAAATGGGTTAAGTCTGGTCAGCCTCTGAAGCAGCACTTGTGATATCAAACAACTGACTGTTAATCATGGCATTTATTTGATTTGCCAGGGAGATGTCAACAATTGGACATTGGTTTATGAATTTGTACATTTAATGAATATTTAAATCTGATGGTCCCCCGAAAAAACTATTGAAAAAGCATGGTGAAAAATGAAGAAATTGCTATGACCAAGTAATTTCTTCATTTTCCACAATGTTTGCAACACAGAAAAATGAAAAAATCTAAAATTCTATAAACTTTATAGTTTAGTTTGCAACTTCTTTCAATTCGGCCTTGTCAAAAATTCGGTCATTTGTTAATGGGTTAAGGTTGTCTGTGTCCTTGTTGTCCTTGTATACTAGAGGTAATGATTTTGTGCAAACCTAACATTAACATTTTCCTATAACTTCCATACTATACAAGTGACAGTGCTCTAATTTGACATAGTGAAAGCACTCATTGATCTGCATCTACTGATGCCAAGATCAAGACCATTCAATAAGCTTTAACTTATTGAAAAATTTATTTTTAGGGGATATTAGTACTTAATCATTTCTTGTTAAACTAGATTTTTAATTAACTATCTAGCATCAAGATGGAGTGTCAGGCATCGGTTTGTGTTCTAAATCAATTAGATAATTACCACATGACAAAATTTCAGACTTGTCCAAATTCTAAGATGTTGTAGATGACAATTTGAAAATGATGAATTTAAAAAAGCTTTGCCTTTTCTGATAGACATTAAAGAAATTGCTAGTAACAAGTAATTTCTTCATTTTTCAACGTGTTTTCCAAAGATTGTTTCTTGAGGGGCATAAAAAAGCGGGATTGGGTTAAGATGTGTATATATCACACACTCATGAGCTTTTCTGGAGGCCAAACACTTTTTGTTTCCGTTACAGGTCAATCTTCCCCCTACCCCCCAAATAATTGTATTTTATTACAGAATTCAAATAACAAATCTCATGATTATTTTTAGAATATTAGATGTAGGTCAGTGCTTCAATACTACTTATTTCTCAATATACACTTACAATGATTTATAGTCAGTAACTTCCTTCAATTCGGACAGTATTTGTAATCAAGTAATTATTTACAAACTGTAAATATTTCAGATATTTAAACATCTATGTTGGTATGCCTGATGTGGAGGAAGGATTCAATATAACCAAACCCATCTCCCCTCATGAGGTAATCAATTCATTTACGTTTTGTTTCTATCATACATCCTAGGTCAATGTGACATGCTGAATGGGTGGAGTTCTGTAAAAGATATCAGATCCACACAAAACTCTATTTTGGGGTATATAGGAGTTAGCTTGTTTGGTTAGTCTGTTGGACAGTCAGTAGCTTTTTCTTGACCTACCATTTTCTCCTACTTTACTCCTACACTACTGATTCGATTTAAATAAAATTTTACCCAGGCAGTGAGTATCAAACTATGATGTACATTTTTAGCTCAGCTATTTTTGGAGAAAACCCGAGGTTTTGCGATAGCCTAGGTGTTGTAGTCATTGTTGCTGTTGTCGTTGTGGTGCGAAAACTTTCGACATTTTGTGATATCTCTGGTTCTACTAAAGGCATTCACTTGAAACTTGGCACACATGTTCATTATCAAAAGAGCAACCTATACTATCAAGGGGGATAACTCTAGATGCATTTTGTCCACTATCCAGCTCTCAAAAGCTGAGCTTAGGCACCCGTTGGCGGTGCTCTTGTTTTATTTTTGTTATGTTGCATTCTTTTCTGAGTTATGGCTCTTTGTTCAAAAATGTTATTCCTCATTTTCTCTTCAACTAGGAAATGGATTGATTTAAATTTCTTCTGTGTACTCAGTATCAAGCAAAGATGTGCATATTCTCTTTCAGTTATGGTCCGTTTACTTTTCTAGGAGTGTGGCCCTGTGTTGAAAAATGTAAAAAAAAATTTTCTTCTTCAGAAACAAAATGTTTTTATCTGTGACATGATATATGTATTTACTATTCAGCTTCTATTAGATAAATGATGTATGTAAGATAATATAAAGCTTTGTATATTCCAGTGCCGTCTGCGTAAATGATGTATGTAAGATAATATAAAGCTTTGTATATTCCAGTGCCGTCTGCGAGATATGACCTATTCAGCACCTATAACTGTAGACATCGAGTATACGCGTGGTAATCAAAGAATTGTCAGGAATAACATGCCCATAGGAAGGTGAGTCTTAAGCAGAAAATTACTATACTATTCTATACTTCCAATCCAATGCAACTCTTGCAATGCTCAATAAGAGAAGGGTACCTTGTTTCATAATTGCACAAAAATAATTTCATTAACTCATTTCCACACCATCCCGCCTTTTTATGCCCTGTAAGAAAATAGTTCAGGAAAAAGTTGAAATTGAAGAAATTGCTTGACATTCTTGGTAGAAAACAATGCGGAAAATGCAGAAATTGCTTGTGACAAGCAATTTCTTCATTTTCCACATTGTTTTCTACCAAGAATCCGGAAATTTAAATTCGAGATGAGTGTCAACTGTAATAAACCCTTTTAATGCTCATTAAAATTTATTCAGATATACATTTAAATCAAAGGGCTGAAAGCACTTGTAGTACATGTTGTCCGTTCATTAATACTTTTTTCCAAAATTAATTCCGTAAAACAATTCTGGTTTGAAATGGAGAGACAGGAGATGTAGACTAAGATCAGACTGCACTTATGTGCAGTCTGATCTTTGTCTATACCTCCTGCCAAAACCGGAATATTCCGGGTTCAGCATGACAAGGGTTAAATATTTTTTCAGGATGCCTATAATGTTGCGAAGTTCAAACTGTTGTTTGAATGGCAAGAGTCCTGCAGAGATGGCCAAATTGAATGAATGTCCTATGGATCCTGGAGGATATTTCATTGTTAAAGGGGTGGAAAAAGTCATTCTGATTCAAGAACAGCTGTCTAAAAACAGAATGATTGTCGATACAGACAGTAGGAAGGGCACAGTCATGTGTTCTGTCACAAGGTGAGTGACGCACTTGTACTTTTGAAATCAGCCAGTTTATGTACCTTCCCCAAACTCTTGAACTTTCAAGATGTTTTTCAACTTTAACTCATCCCAAAAATCCCTCTTTGTTATGCCCCTCTATTTAAAAACTTAAAAGCACTGGAAAAAGAAAAAGCTGCTTGTTTTAAGCAATTTCTTCATTATCCACATTGTTTTCTAAACCATTAGACAAAGATTTTTTTCAAATTTCATTGATTGATAATTATCTTCACTAACTTCTGTCAATTTTTGGTCTAAAACTTTCTATTGAAATAATGGGCTAAAGTATACAGCAGGTTCATGTACCTACCTCTAGTTCACGAACTTTTGGAGATTTTTAGAGTTAACCCTTTCCTGTTTTGCAAAATATTAGACCAGGTCAAATTCAAAGGTTTTGCAAACATAAATTTAAAGTGGATTTAATTTGAAAAAGAAAAAAAAAACAAAAAAAAACATTCAGTAGGGTAGCAAATTTTGTAGAAAAAGAAGAAATTGCTTGTGTGCATTGTTTTTCAATCACAAAATCACAGGGACGTAAATACCAGGGATTGAACAGGAAAGGGTTAAACTAGGGCTTGGGGAGATCAAGCCCTGGTTCAGCTATGATATTATCTCACTCTTGTACAAAGTATACCATGCATAATTGTGATAGCTATCTAAAACTTTAAGATTATATAGGCATTGAATGGGGTTTAATGTCCCTTTCAACAGTATTTAAGTTGTAATACAGAAGGTAGTGCACCTAACTATAACTTTCTAACACAAATACAATCATAATAGTCTTATAGAGTCACCAGTTGCTCTGTCCACCTAGATCCACTCTTCATCATTTATCCATCGCTGAGAGATAGATTACTCACATCACGATATTTGTCTCTCACTGATGGGCTGTAAAACTCTAACATAATCTATTTCATCTTGTATCACTTACTGACTTCTAGTCTATGAATTGAATATTTGTTCTAACCTTTAAAAATCTGGTTCCTCTACAGCAGTGTATGTATTTGTTGTTAAGGCTTAGCCCTTTCCTGTTTTGAAAAAAAATTGATCTGTCCAACTTCAAAGGTTTTGCAGATGAAAATTTAAAGTGGATTTAATTGGAAAAATTACCATTCGGTAGGGTGAAAAATATATTGTGGAAAAAGAAGAAATTGCTTGTTACATGCAATTTCTTCTTTTTCTACAATATTTTCTCAATCGTAAAATCAAAGAGACATACAAACCAGGGATTAAAAGGGAAAGGGTTAAAAAAAAGAATATATCATGTTGAAAATTCTATAAATTTTTTATTATACTTGTGCCTGTACATGTAATAACTATATTTCTATCTTGCAAAATTTCAGTTCAACCCATGAAAGGAAGAGTAAGACAGATGTGATTGTAAAGCATGAGAAATATTACCTTAAACATAACTCATTCTCTGAGGTAAGTGTAATTATAAGGATCTTAGTGAAACTGAATGGCTTTAGATAGTAAAATCTGTGTAATAACCTGGTGTCATCTTGATAATGCAAAACATGGCATAGTGCCACATTTGAAAAACAACTCATAATCAATAAAAGTACAAAGCTGCTCTTCTCTGCAGCACTTCCTGAGATCATTGCTACTTTTACTACAAGCATATCTATATCTCCCAAAACTTTTAATACATTCCCACACAATGACACCTTTTTACTCTTCCAAAAAAATCGTATAGGAAAACATTGTGGAAAATGAAGAAATTCCTTGTAACAAGAAATTTATTCATTATCCACGTTTTCTACCCAAAAAACAAAGATTTCTTTAGTAACATCAACTAAAAATTGTCATCGGCACCTGGGCAGGTCTAAGATATTATTGTGTAGGAATTGGTCAAGGTATTACCCATTCCAACTCAATCCCTCCTTTTTACGCCCCTCGAGAAAAAAGCTTTGGAAAACATTGTGAAAAATGAAGAAATTGCTTGTATCAAGCAATTTCTTCATTATCCACAATGTTTTCTATCCAAAAAGACGGAAAAATTCAAAATTCCATCAACTTGAAATTGTCGTCTGCAGCTTCTTTCAATTTGGACCAGTCTAAAACTTTGCTGTGTTGGAATGGGTTAATGCTTGTTGGTCAGTTAGTCTGCAGCTTTTTCTTATCTGCTGGTTTGATTCTGATACCGGGATAAGGGCTCTTTGTTTGAAAATCTTGTCTGATGATTCAATTTCACAAGTACACTAATAATCACACAAACATTTGCAAATTTTTACCCCCCCTATCTATGGATTAGAGGATGTTATATTGCTTTCACATCTGTCTGTCCATCCATCTGTCCAACATAGATTTTTTCATTTCGATACCACATGGGTGGATAATCTTAAACCTAAGTGGGATAGTAGCTGGAGGCTAGGAAAGGATGTAATGGTAGTACTGGTGTGAGAAAAACCAGGAATCCATTGTTAGGTGCTCCAGCAGCAGCGATATAACTGAAATACTGTTAAAAGTGGCATTTAACCCCACTCAATCAATTTTGTTTCCATACTCTAACTCTAGAACCAATCAACCTACAACCACGAAACTTCATATAATGGTTACTTATGATCAAAGGAAGTATTCTATTGTCTTTGAATCTGAGTGCAACGTGTTGAAGGTGAGCAATTGTGATCGGTAAATGTCCAGTGTCCGTCAATAAACAATTATTATAAAATCTTCTCCTCCTAAACCATAAGGGGTAAGGCTTTGATGATTAGTACATATCATCACTTATTGCCCCTCTGCCAAAATACTTCAAAGAATTACTGTACTCTGAAAATTAGCCCTTTTCTGTGCGATCCCTGATTTTACAAAGGAATAAAGAAGAAATCTCTGAAAATCTTCTTCTCCAAAACCGTAAGGCATAGAGCTTTGATATTTGGTATTTATCATCACCTATTGACCCTCTACCAAATACTTCAAAGAATTTCCTGAATTCTGAAAATTAGCCCTTTCTGTGCAATTCCTGATTTAACAAAGGAATGAAGAAAGAAATCTTTGAAAATCTTTTCCTCCCAAACCTTAAGGCCTTGAGCCTTCATAATTGGTACGTATCAGTGTTTAATGACCTTCTACCAACATACTGAAAAGAATTACTGTGTTCTGAAAATAAGCCCTTTTCTGTGCAATCCCTGATATCACAAAGGAATAAAGAAGGAAATCTTTGAAATTCTTCTTCTATCAAACTATAAGGCCAAGAGCTTTGAGCTTTGATATGTGGTGTTCATTAATGTCTATTGACCTTCTACCAAATTACAGTTATGACACGTTAGTCCGCACACTTTGATTCCTGGTAGTATTGTCCGGAGAAAGCGTATTTCCGGATAAGCATTTTTGTATGAATATTCAACCTCGTATGCTTCTGTATTACAGTGCTGGTAAGAGAAAACTGTCGTATCGATGATGATGGTATTTGACAATTAGGACAGTACAACATTTTCTTGGTTGATACAATACTACTAAATCAGACAATGACTAAAAATCATAGTTTGTTATCGCATTCAATTTAAAAAGTAAAACTTACCTTCTGTGTGATCAAACAAATCCATTTAATTTTTTTGTCAACTATATCAGTAATGTAAAGAAGCTCAGACAGCCAATTAAGTCATAGTAAATTTGTCTAAATAATGACAAGGGTAAAAATTCTCGCAGGTTATGTGTCAAGTCTGGAAACTCTCCCCAAAATAGCCAAATATCTGGGGGGCGGCGCCTTTGATCACCTTTCCTCCCTGCAGTAAAATTAACTACACCAAAAATGATTTACCTCATATAACTTAAAATATTTATTTGTTTCATTCGTTTGGTCAGAGAGCTGGGGATTAATTTTTTGTTGTCATGTGACAAGCTTTTATTTCCCTAGAGAAGTTTTTTTCAACAGATAAACTTTCGAGATTTAGGTTTTGACTAGTTTTAGACAAATTGGAAGGAAATTTCAAATGTGGCCCGAGGATGAGCTGGTTTTAATTTTATGAGAAAAAATTAAAGGAAAAAATTAAATGATTTGTTTGTTTGAATGGGGTTTTACGCCCCTTTTAACAATCTTTCAGTTATATTGCGGCGGCTGGAGCACATAACAATGGAATCCTGGTATTTCTCACACCAGTACTACCATTACATCCTTTCCTAGCCTCCAGCTGCTATCCCACATAGATCTACGATTATCGACCCATTGGTGAGAGACAAATAGTCGGAAAGGATGAGTGCCGCCATTGGGGATCGAACTCGGGACCTCTAGATTGACAGTCCGACGCGCTACCAACTGTGCTATGATGGCGGCTTCCAAAATTAAATGAACAGCACAATATGTATCAATACATTTGTCAGGTTTTCACCTTGACATGCGTCCCAGGTATAAGATGTGAATGTGAATGTTTGACCAGAAGACAAGTTTAATCACATGTGTCAATAGTCCTATCAAAACAATACATTTGGATGGTAGAAGCTTGATCCAGATAACTGAATCATATTATCCAGATTTTTAATATTTTGTTTCCGGTAATTTCTGTCCTGTTAAGGAATGCAAAATTTCCGGATTATAAGGTACAATTTTTGAACAAAAAATCTGTTCCCATCAAAATATTCCTGATTGCTAATAATCCGGTTTGATGATGTCTGTATGAATGTGTCCCAACTGTACTTGAATGAATTACTGGATTCTGAAAATTTGCCCTTTTCTGTGCGATCCCTGATTTTACATAGGAATAAAGATGGAAATCTTTGAAAATCATCTTCCAAACCATATGGCCTAGAGCTTTGATGTTTGGAATAAATCATTATCTTTTGACCCTTTACATAATACTTGATAGAATTATCATACTCTGAAAATTACCCTTTTCTGTGCAATTCCCTGAATTTATATATGAAAAAAGAAGGATATCTTTGAAAATCTTCTCCTCCTAAACCATTAGGCCTAAAGCTTTGATATTTGGTATGTATTGAAGTCTATTTACCCACTAACAAAATACTTCAAAGAATTACTGTATTCAGAAAATTAGCGCTTTATGGTGGGATCTTTAATATACTTAGGATTAAAGGAGAAAAATCTTTCAACATCTTCTCCAAAATAATTAGACAGCGGGCTTTTCTATTTTGTATATATCATAAAGCCATGAACCATCACACTCAGGGGAGTGATTTAGGACCATCATGGTTCTCTTGATTGTATTTCTTAAAAATAATTCTTGAATTTACTCTGCATCCACTAGTCTTGTCAGACTGGCTTTGCTGACTGTCTGTTGATAAGTATGATCTAACTTATGTTAACCCTTTCCTACACAAATCCCTTCTTTATACACGTCTGAAGAAAAAAAGCTTTGGAAAAAGTTGTAAATGAAGAAATTGCTTGTACCAAGCAACTTCTTCATTATCCACAATGTTTTATTTTCAAAAATTAAAATCCATCAACTTGAAAGTATCGTCTGCAGCTTCTTTCAATTTTGATCTGTCTAAAATCTTGTTGTTCAGGAATAGGTTAAAATTAGAATGATGACTTGAGTAAACTATTTTATCTGCCTCCATCCTGAAATCATACACCTGTTTATCTAAATTTGCTTTTTAATGCTTTTGTGACAAGCAATTTCTTAATTATCCACAATGATTTCAATCTCAAAAAATTTTTTTTTCAAAATTTCATCAACTTTCTCGCAAGTTTACTGTAGCATTTTTCTTAGGATCATGAAAAGCAGGATTATGGGGAATGGTTTGATTAATTATTTGTCATGCTACATTCACTTTTAAGGATATTCCAATCGCTATAGCATTTAAAGCAATGGGTTTTGAGTGTGAGCAAGAGTTTGTACAGATGGTTGGCACTGATGGTGAAATCCTAGCAGCCATTGCCCCATCACTGGAAGAATGTCATCGTGCACAGGTCTTCTCACAGCTACAGGTAAAAGGACTTGAAAGCTGAATTTCAAACTCAACAGTTCATGTTATGATTTGTATGTAGTGCTATCGTATCTTTTTTTAAGTTCTCAATAATCATGCAGCATGTTTGATAATAATGATAGTAATGTCTGTATTTAAAGGGGTTGAACATTTGAATTAACTTTTTTACTATACCAAACAACAAAATCTAGGAACATAAAGATTTTGCAGGCTACAAATTGAGTATGATGGTATGATGGGACATTTTCAAATGAAAACTGTTCACGAAATAAAAAATGCTGTAGCAAAAACAATTTAGAACACCAAAGGTTGTAGAGGTTAGAATTGTCTATAACAGTCTCATAGTATCTTTGATATCCTTAACACTTTCCCATCCAGTCCCAGGATTTTATCTCCAATTGGATTATATACTTGAAAAAATATTTTGAGAAAAGAAGACATTGCTTATATCAAACACTTTCTCCATTTTCCACAATATTTCCTGCAACATATGATGGTTTGTTTTCAAATTGGCCTTCCGTTTTATTGTCCTATTCATCCTCTTTTAGTTTGGACCAGTCTTAAATTTTGAAAACAAGAAAAGGTTAAATAAATAATAATGATTAATCCCTTACCATAGCCAAAGAGGATTTTAGGTTTGAAATCTGTTCTATTGTCTGTCTGGTCAACCCTTTACCAGACAACAAAATTTTAGACATGTTGCAACTGAAAGAAACATCTTCTCCTCCTGAACCAGGGATGAAACTTGGCAGGGATGTTCCTTGGGTGAAGTTCTTCTAAAATTGTTCAAATAATTGAATCCACCCTTAATTCTGGTTGCCATGGCAACAAAAAGAAGGAAAGGGATGAAATCTTTAAAAATCTTCTTCTCTGAAACCAGAGGACTGAAATCTTTGATGTCTTTTATGCAGCACCTCCAAGGGGACATCTATCAGCTTTTTCAAATAATGCACCTTGGAACATATTTGGGCTCCAGGCCCAACACATTCTTCTCTGAAACCAAAGACAAGCTTTCTCTCAGGTGAGAGCTTTAGGGCCAATGTAGCTTCTACAGCTGAAATGATATATTAAAGGAATGCTTAAAACCAACTCCTGTTAGATGCGGTTAAGGTTATGAAAGACCCTTTAAGAAGGTCCTACAGCCTTTCAATAGTTTATCTAGTGATCACAGCTTAAGGTTTGAATGTCAGAGAAAAAGATGCAAATAACCATCTAGTACTTTTCCCTTCAATGTTTTAATCCATTTGTATTTTAATATTTCACACAATATTATTAGCAAATATATTTTTATGCCCCCACATCGTTATGATCTGGGGCATATTGTTTTACCAGTGTCCCTCTGTCTGTCCATCCGTCCGTCCGTCTGTCTGTCTGTAAAACTTAACCTGCCAACTAAACATTTTCCTATAACTTCAACCCTGATTAAGTCACAATGCTAATATTTGGTAAGTAGATAGGTCTCAACAAGGTGCAACTGGGGAAGGTCATTTCATCAAGGTCAAGGTCAAAATTTTAACCCTTTTCCCTAAAACAAAGAAAAAAAAACAACAATAAAAAGCACCCTTTTCTAAAGAATTCCTATTTTGGGGGCATAGTGTTTCACAAACACATCTTGTTTTTGTTTTGAATTTTGAATGAGCTAGCATTTCTTTATTCATTTTGGTGCCCTGAATGACCTCAGCTGTCAATGTGCCATAAAACCCTATTCGTTCATTCCATTTGAATTTGGGGAGTATACCATTTAGATTCTATTGTTGGTGTATCTTGAAACAATTTAAAATTGACCCTTTAGCCCATTACAACATGGTAAAATCTTAGACTGGTTCAAATTGAAAGAAGTTGCAGATGACAATTTCAAGTTGCTGGAATTTAGAAAATCTTTGTATTGAAGGATAAAAGAAGAAAGTGCTTGATACAAATAATTTCTTCATTGTCCACAATGTTTATCAAAGCTTTTCTTTGTCACCTGATCGAAGGTCATGGTGACATATTGTGATAGTGTTTTGTCCGTCGTGGTGCATGATGCGTTAACCTTTTTACATTTTCGACTTCTTCATAAGGACCCTTGAATGGATTTCAACCAAACTTGGCAGGAAGCGTCCTCATGGGAAGGCTCTTAAGATTTGTACACGTCATGGAGTTACCTCCCCTTGGGGCCCCATAAGGGACAAAAAAGGGTACATCTTTAAAAATCTTCTTGTCATGAACCGGCTGTCAGATTAGATTCACATTTGGTATTTAGAGTCTTTAGGGCAGGGTTATCAAGTTTGTACAAGAAAAAAAAATCCGTCCAGAAATGGCCGTGCAAGGATGGGGGGCAAAGGTGGGGGAAAATCTTTTTCTACCAAACCAAAAGACCTACAGCTCTGATATTTGGTATGTGGCATCAAAAATCTTCTCCCAAACGAGAGGTCCTAGAGCTTTGATATTTGGTATGCAGCGTCATCTGGTGGATTTCTATTAAGACTGTTTAAATCATGGCCCCCAGGCTGAGACATAATTTGCCCATTCCCGGACGTCACAAGTTTAACATAGGCTTAAAAAGTGATTGTTTAAATCATGGTCCAAGGATTAAAATTAGTCCATCCCCCTACGTCACAAGTTTAACATAGGCTTATATACTGTAAACTTTAAAAATCTTCTTCTCTCAAACAGATAGGCCTAGAACTTTGATATTTGGTATACAGCATCATCTAGTGGACCTCTATCAAGATTGTACAAACTATTGCCCCAGGATCAAAATTAGCCCATCCCCTTACATCAAAAGTTTTACAAAAGGCTTATATAGTGAAAATTTTAAAACTCTTCTTCTCCCAAACAGGAGGGCCTAGAGCTTTGATATTTGGTATACAGTGTGATCTGGTAGACCTCTATCAAGATTGTATAAAGTATGGCATTGGGATCAGAATTAGCCCATTCCAAGATGTCACATGTTTAACATAGGCTTGTTTAGTGATAACTTTTTTGAAAAATCTTCTTCTCCCAAACTTAAAAGCCTGGAGCTTTGATATTTGGTACGCAGCATAAACTTGTGGACTTTTATCTGTTTTTGTTCGCTTTGGATTCAGGTTACCGATAAGGCTCTATGGGACTCTTGTTCTTGAGATGCTTATAAAGTGGGATTGAGTAGGAATGGGTTAAATGAAAATGCAGATGCTTGTGCTTAATTAGACATACTTACTTTTAAGTTCATTAACCAGTCAATCAAACCTGACATTGTAACAAATGTGATTTTTCAGCTTATAGTTTAGCCTATTCCCACACATTGAGGTTTTTTTTACACACAGAAAGTTGAAAAATTAAACTTTAAATTGTCATCTGTAACTCCTTTCAATTTGGACCAGTCTAAAATTTTTCCATCTGGTAATAGGTATAAACCCTACAATTAGGGATGGTAACTCTAAATTCATTTTCATTAGAGTTTTGTGACTTTTTCATCTGAGGCTGATTACTAACCTCTATCCTTTAGAAGGCTTCTGCTGAGGTTCAGGAATCTGCATACAAAACTGATTCTGCCAAATAAGTTTTTAGAAAACCAAAAGATAGTTATTGCTTTAATACTCTCATAATAAAATTTCAAACAATTGCAATGACTCAAAACTTAACCTTTTCCTACAAAATCCCACCTTTTTATGCTTTGAAGAAAAATACTTTAACTAAAACATTATGAGAAAAGGAAAATTTACTTTTTACTAACAGTTTATTCTTTTCTCACACTCTACCCTGTATGACACATATTTTACCATTGAAAAAAGTTGTTGTCTTGAATTCTTTCAGTTTGGACCAGTCTTAGAATTTTCTATCTGTTGATGGGTCTGAGATAGATGTTACACAGTTTTCAGGCTGAATTTCTTCTGTGTGGTCTAAACATTCCAAATATGGCAATTTTTAGGACCTTCAGTCCTTTGATTATTCATTGAAAACATTGCTTTTATGGTCATGGTTTATGTCCATATATGGTATCCAGTGATTTTTTTAAACTTTGTTGATACCTTTTTCATCTGACTTGGTAAATGAATTGACTTTTGTAAAAAAGCTAAATAGTTTGAAATATTAAAAGACTTCATTTACAAGATTTATTTGCCACCTATGGTGAATATGGTTTGGTTTATATTGAGTTTCTGAAAACACCATTTGCCTAATCAGTTCAATCAGGCCTGTGGAGTGATACAGGCGTTCAAGCGCCTCTAGTTGTTAGATTCAGTTCCCTTCTCTGAAAATATTTCTAGAGGTAAGAGTGAATTAATATCTTTCTACAGGCCTTAAAGTACATAGGAAACAAAATCCGCCAGAGAAGGATGTGGGGCGGTCCAAAAAAGACAAAGGTTGAGGAGGCGAGAGACGTATTACATGGTGTGGTATTGGCACATGTACCTGTATGTATGATAGAGTAGTGGTTTAGTTTGAACATGGGGCATTTCATAGCTGAATGCTTCAACAAGGAACTTTTATTCATTTCTAGAGCTTTTATAACACACTTTGAAAAATATACTCTCATTTGAAAATTGATGCTTGGCCCCGTCCACTGACTCTTACAGGTTCTTTGACTTAAATATTCAACAGCATTATCTTGCAAAATCTATAGCAAATAACATATTACAAAACCACATAATGGTTAGTTAGTGGCTTAAACACACTACAGCTTTAGTTATGATGTTTAAGTCATCAAACCAACAGAAATTCTCATTTCAATAAGCACAATTTGAAAAATAATCATCCCATATGATAGAAAACATTTAGGGAAAAGGGGAAATTGCTTTTACCAATAAATTTCTTCTTTTTCCACAATGTTTTTCTCAAGTTTATCCCAACACACAAAAATTAGTGATTGTCTAGGACAGGGTTAATGCATTGTAATTATAATTCTAGGATGAAATCGTTACGCATTAGATCTTAAAAGTTTACATGTTTGTTTGACTCTTTCCCACACAATCTGGCTTTTTGACGCCCCTCAAGAGAAAAGCTTGAGAAAACATTGTGGACAATGAAGAAATTGCTTGTTACAAGCAATTTCTTCATTGTCACCTCTGTTTTCTACCCTGAAAGACAAATCCTTTTAAAATTCTATCAACTTGAAATAGTTGTTGACAACTTTTTTCAGTTCGGACAAGCCTAAAATTCTGCCCTGTGGTTATGGGTTAATCATATGTATTGAAGGTTGTGGCATGGAATTTCAAGATTAAGGCTGCTTATTTGGCTGTGATGGTTCGACGAGTTATCCTGGCTCAGTTAGACAAGGTGAAGGCTGATGATAGAGATTACTATGGTAACAAGAGGTTAGAGTTGGCAGGACAACTTGTGTCTCTACTGTTTGAGGATTTATTCAAGAAATTTAATGCTGAGGTTTGTTTCATTCTTAACTTATTTTAGTCTAAACTGTCTAAGCTGAAGGTCATGTTACAAGGACTTTACCCAATCCCCCAAAATGATGTTTTAAGTTGTCCCAAGAAAAAAAACCTAAAAAAAACATTATCCACAATGTTTTCTACCTCAACAGTAAAACAAATCCAAAATTTCGTAAGCTTTAAATTGTCATCTCGATCTCCATTCAAGTTTGACAAGTCTAAAATTTTGTCGTTTAGTAATGCGATGCATTTACGTCTTTGATACACATTTAGTCTTCATTATGTCAAACTGAATTTGCATGGTAATTGGTCTCAGACAGTTTTGGAGTGTAAGTGTAGTAGACTTGCTGTACATGTATGAAAGATAAGCCAAAATTGTTAATGCTAAGAAATGTTCAAACAATATTTCTCACAACATTCCATATATTGAGATTTACAAAGTTGCTAAATACAAAGTTTCCAAATAATTTGAAAATATATTTTACCTGATTCCCACACAAGGACACTTTTTGAGGCCCCTCAAGAAAAACAATTAGGAAAAAATTGTGTATAATGAAGCCAAGCAGAGAACATCACAAGGTGACCTCATTTCAACTTACTGTGAACTGCAGGCTTCAGTCATGCATACCATTTGTTTCGCAGATTTTATTTTTTTATATTGGGTTTAACTCTATTTCATCATTGATTTTGTTATATTGCAGTGGTTGGTACACCCAACTATGGCTTCCTGTCATTTCTTATACCAGTACATACAAAACAACAATTGATTTGAGCCTCAAGCTGCTCATCCAATTTAGGCATTACTTATTGTTTACCCATTGGTGAGACACAAATGAGGCATATCACTTTGACTTATGTCAAATGTAGGAGAATTTTGGCAGAGCCTTCTAGATTACGATCACAGTATGTTACCAAGAGAACTGACTAGCCCGGCCTGCATCAGAATATAAAAGAATCAGTAGGCAAGAGTGAGAAAGTTGTAAAGGTTAACCCATTACAAAACGACAAAATTTTTGACTGGTCCAAATTGAAAGAAGTTGCAGATGACATTTCAAAGTAGGCTAAATTTTGAACATTAGTTAAGAGATGAATAGAAAATATTGTGAGAAAAGGAGAAAATTGCCCTCTAATTTTTATGTAATTGGAATTCTATTATGCGTCAAAACTGTGGTAGTGAGTAAATGTCATTTTGTGTCTTTAAAGTTGAAGAAAATAGCAGATATGACCATCCCTAAACCCCGAGCAGCCCAGTTTGATATTGTAAAACACATGAGACAAGATCAGATTACCAATGGTTTGGAACATGCCATTTCTTCGGTAAGTTTGTGATTATGAAAAGATTTCTATAAGTACAATTGACCCAATATTTGATAACAAAAATTTAGACTTGTCCAAAATGAAAGAAGTTGCAGACAATATTTCAAACTGCACTAAAACTTGAAAAAAAAGTGCGAAAATAGGATAGAAAAATTGTGAGATAGGGAGAATTTGATAGTTACAACCAATTTCACCTTTTCACTCAATTTTTTCCATTGTTGCGTTTCTTCATGGTGTCAGAAATTGTCATTGTGTGAGAATGGTTTAAGTGTTGGTCCAAAGGAATCCCACTCATACTTGACTGTAGTAAACCCTTTAGGTCATTGAGGCAAATTATTTGCGATATTATTCTACACACTGCACTTTAACCCATTCCCACACAAAGACGCTTTTGGACGCCCCTCAAGAAAAACATTTGGGAAAACATTTAACACAATGTTTTCTACACAGAAAGTTGAAAAAATCGAAAATTCCATAAACTTAGAATTGTCGTCTGCAACTCTTTTCAATTTGGACCAGTCTAAAATGTTGTTGTGTGGGAATGGGTTAATATACTAAATTCAGCATTTTATGTGATCAAGAAAAATAGGTATGGAAAGCATTATGAGAAGAGGAAAATTTGCTATTAACAAGAAGTTTCTCCTTTTCTCATAATCTTTCCTTCAGGTTTGGAACATATTTTTTTTTTGATTACACATAGTTTGAAATGGCATCTGCAATTTTCAACTTAGAACCATCTTAAATATTCTTCATCTTTTGAAATGCTGATATGTAAATATAAGATGCATGATATTTTGTTATTTGGTAATGAATTAATCACTTATGTTAAGATTCACTTGTAAAATATTAAACAAGCTTTTATCATGAAATTTACTAAAGATACAGATATATGTAAACAATGAATTTCGAATCCCTTGTAAAGCTTTTTCTTCTTCAGTTTTTAAAAACATCAAATTACTAATTATAGGACTAGCTTTTGAAGACAAAATCTTATTCATGTTGACCTTGGCCTTTGACCTACTTGATTGAAATTACTTTTACTTTATATTCCCTTATTCTGTTCTATGAATATATGCCTCGCAGAACATCAGGTTATAAACTTTCAGTAAGTGACCTTGATATATATGTATTATGCTCTAGAAAATGTATTTATTGAAAGATAAAGGACTCATTAGCCAAGGTCACAAGCTCCGAGAATTAGCAACACCCATCTTTGACATTTCTTGTTTTTTCAGGGTAATTGGACCATTAAACGTTTCAAGATGGACAGGGCAGGTGTGACCCAGGTGTTATCTCGTCTTTCCTACATCTCATGTTTAGGAATGATGACTAGAATCTCATCACAGGTATTTTTTAGCCAGTACATGATAATTCCAACCATTTCACATGTGTGCAGGGCTCTGCAGACTCTCAGAATTTGGGGAGAAGTGACTTCTCCATAGTCTGAGAATGTGGAGAAGTTTTTCAAAATGGGGAGAAGTGGTGAGACTTTCAGGAGAAGTGGATCACATTAAATAGCAAATTTATTGCGTGTATTCCTTATTTCTATATGAAAATAAAAACAGCTTTACAACCAAGTAGCAGCATATTCTGTTTTATATAGTATGCAGTTATATATAGATATTGCTAATCATTTATTTCAGTCCTTATTACAGTGAACAAATATTTTTGTCTTCTTTCTTCAGGTTCAAGAATATAGGAATCTGATATTATTTTCTTGAATACACTGCAGCTCCAACTATAAAGCTGTTGGTGGGGTCCAAAAATTGAAACAGCGGATGAAGTGGATTTATTATGCTAAAGCGCTGCCCCCGCCCCCTCGGTTACTGAAAAAATTTAGCCGTCTGAATAGAAAAAAAAAAACCAAATAATTCATGATGATGCTCCTGTAGCAAGTATAAATTTATAGGGAAATGAAAAAACACCAATTTTAGTTACGAGATTTTTATTGCAGAAACCGACAAAATTCAGCGTGTGGAGGATTATTAAATTCTACCGTACCTTTCCTGTACATTGGGATTGAAAAATCTGTAAATTTCTACAGGTCTTCAAATCGTGGTTCTCTTTCGTCCCCTAATATTAAAAAGCTAGACTTTTTACCCGAGACATGTTTTATTACTATTCATAGTTGTCGAATTAATCTAATTGGATTTATCTTTACACCAGTGTTAATATTTCCATCCTTAGACAAAAGGGATAAAATCAAAGTATCCGGCATTGCGACCTATCCTTGGAGTTGTTGAACTCCTGGGGTTACTGATACGTTGAGAAAATGTCACATGGATCAACCTTCGAACCTCTTTTGCAGTAATGGACTTGGTCTAATTTCTTTACCATTGTTAAAAGTATGGTAACAGTAAATCAACAAAGAAATCTATTACAAATTGGGAATTTACACCAACCAGCTGCATGTGTAAAACACTGGATTAAACTTTGTTGCGGGTAACTTTTAATCGCAAGAATGAAGGTCATAATAAACGGGGGAAAAAAAATCTGAGATGATGGAATGTCTAGTTTGACTTTTGACTATGTCTAAGACCAACGAAATATTGAACAGCGGGGCCTTCCTGCTGTGAGGAATATACCCATATAAGTTCACTCAGTCGATTAAAAGATGTTTAACTTTTGACAACGACAAGAGTAAAAATTTGATCACCAAAAATTCTCAAGGGATATGCATCTGGCATGTGTCAACTCAGGAAATTCTCGCATGAATAGCTGAACATCTGGCAGGGGCGCCTTTGATCACATTTCCTCCCTCATAATGAAATAAATAAGCTTTTTGCTGTGTGTTTAATCAGACAGAGTTGGATTAAATTTTTGGATTAAAGAAAGAAAAGTGGGAAAATAACGGTATTTAATAAAATTTACAATGCCGAGAGAGAAACAAAGTGTGATATTTTTAATCGCATCAACTTCAAGGGTAGAAACTGAAGGTTTCCAAAGTGCGTGCCTATTCTCTAGTGATAAAATAATTATCAATGGCCTAAGGTTGATAAATCAGTTTGACCAAACAATCAAACCGTTTTATTAATTGAAACACTACACGTGTTATCAATCAAACAAAACAATTATCTCTGATCTAATGCATTAATTGCCATGAATGCCCACTGTATGGTGCTAAAACTTACCGGACTTCCGGTAATTTTCCATTTTTATGTACAACCCTTCTTTTTCGAGCAAGCCAAAGATGGGATGAAAAAATCACGATTAAATTAGTGTTAACGTCATGTCTCAGCATCAGCAACCCAAAATGGTCCTCCCAAAATCCTGGGATCCAAGCGGACCCGCATTATAATGGAGTCAGCGCTGTGCCGGGTAGCGTTATAGAGGAGTTGCAGTGTATTTCATATGTAGATGGTATGATTGTCTCAGTTATCAAAAAATATAATAGTCAATGATATGGAACAAGAGTATAGGTAGTCTGAATTCACAAAAATGCTCAGAGTTTAATTTGAAGCTGAAAATTAGAAAACATTATTATTACTATTCTATTCAACCTATTACTAGAAGACAACAATTTTAGACTGGTCCAAATTGAAAAAAAAAGTTGCATAATACATTTCAAATCTGAATATGCTCAAAATAAGTACCAGATAAGGAAAAAATATTGTAGGAAAAGGAGAAATTGCTTGTTACAAGCACTTCCTCTTTTTCTCAAAAGTTTTCATTTTAAACATATAAAATCTTTAAGGTATCAAAAAGCGGGATTGTGTGGTAATGGGCTAAAGTCTGTCAACTTCACCTGTATATAACAATAAATAGATAAAAAGCTTGTAATTAATAGGTTAAAAAAAAGGGTTCATTTTGACTGAGTTGCAGTTATTGAAAGTAAAGGGTAAAGATAACAGCAGAGTACATAAATCACAGACTGTGTAGAGGTTTAGAATTGAAACTATGTTAACACAGGACCATTTGCTCAAGTGTTTTGGACTATATGTCATTTAATGGATTAATTATCAAAACAAGATGAGGGATCTTTAAAAGAGCGTAGAAGCCTTCAATTGTTTGTTGTAGTTTTTCTGTAAAGTAAAACCCTCTCCTTATGACCATCCCGGAAATACAACCGAATTTTGACGGGAAGAATTTTTTGTTCTTTATTTCAATGGTCGCAAACCCCTCTAAAACAGGCACCCCGCTATTCTGAATTACGACCACTAAATTCAGTACCATTTATAGCTGATACACTTTTTTGAACCCCACTAAAACGACCAGTAACTTCACACCTTAAGACTAAATACCAAAATTTCACACTTGATAAGAGCGACACTATTTGGGCATGAATGCATCATCAATACAATATTGGATTTTGATTATGTGATATCAAACCCTTATTATGATAGGCGTTACTTTAATTGAAAATATTAAAGAGCCTGATCATTTTTAGCTCTACTGGCGAAAGGCCACTAGAGCTATAGCGATGGCTTTTTCCAATCCGGTGTCCGTCCGTCCAACCGTTGTCCGTCCGCCGTCCGCCCGTTAAACTTTTCCTTGTTTACAAGATAAAGTCCACAGTTTTCATCGGATTCTCTTCAAACTTTCACAGAATGATTGTACCATCATAAGGGTCGTTCCTTTCGAAATTGGGTCAGATCCGTCAAGAAACACGGGAAAAGGGGCCTAATTAAAACTTAATTAAAAAATCTTCGTTTATACCATTAAGTCCACAGTTTTCATTAGATTCTCTTCAAACTTTCACAGAATGATTGTACCATCATAAGGATCTTTCCTTTCGAAAATGGGTATGATCCATCAAGAAACACGGGAAAAGGGGCCTTATGAAAATTTAATTAAAAATTCAATTAAAAATCCTCGTTTACGCAATAGAGTCCACAGTTTTCATTGGATTCTCTTCAAACTTTCTCAGAATGATTGTACCAACATAAGGATTGTTCATTTCGAAAATCGGTATGATCCGTGAAGAAATACGGGAAGAGGGGCCTTATGAAAATTTAATTAAAAAATCCTCGTTTACGCGATAGAGTCCACAGTTCTCATCAGATTCTCTTCAATCTTTCACAGAATGATTGTAGCAACATAAGGATCGTTCCTTTCGAAAATGGGTATGATCCTTCAAGAAACACGGGAAAAGGGCCTTATGAAAATTCATTTAAAATTCATCTGATTCTCTTCAAACTTTCACAGAATGATTGTACCATCATAAGGATCATTCCTTGCAGCAGTAGGTTTGATCCATCAAGATTCATAGGAAAAGGGGCCTTTTGAAATTTGGTTTGTTCTGTAAAGTATCATGAGAAAAGGGGCCCTATGAAGATTTCACTATAAACTCATTAACACAATAAATTCCACAGATTAAACAGATTGATTGTACCATCATTCCAATTGTTGATTTTGACAGTGGATCTGACTATAGCAAGGGTCACATAAAAAGGGGCCTTATGAAAAACTCTCTTAAATATTCTGGTTAACACAATGATGTCCCTTGATTTCACCGGATTCACTTCAAAATTTCACAGAATGATTGTACAATAACTTAGATGGTTCTTTTCAGAACTGGGTACAATCCATCAAGTACCATGTAAAAAGGGGACATATGATATTTTTTTTAAATATTCTAGTAAACATAATGAATTCCCAATATTTCATCGGATTCACTTTTAACTTTCATAGAATGATAAAACCAACAGTAAAATATCACGGGAAAAGGGGCCTTATGAGAACTTGAATTTAATATCTTTGTTAACACAATAAAGTCAACAGTTTTATTGGATTCTCTTCAAAGATGCATGGAATAATTGTGGCATTTGAAACACAGGAAAAGGGGCCTTACAGATTATCATTCAAAACATTCTTTTGTATGTGATGAAGATCACAATCATTATCAAGTTGTCTTTTAAATTTCACAGGACAATTGTCGGGTTGTAAGGAAAGTTCCTTTTGGAATGAAATTGATCCATCAGAAAACACAGGAAAAGGGGCCTTATTGATTTTCATTCAAAACAATCCTGTTTATGTGATTAAGTCCACAATTATTGTCAGATTCTGATGAAATATTCACAGAATGATTGTAGGGTCATTAGGTAACTTTCTTTTGGAAATGGAGTGGATCCGTCATGAAACATGGGAAAAGGGGCCTTGAGGATTGTTGCTTAAAATAATAAAGGGGATAAAGCCCCCTTTTTTTCTTTATGCATTCTTCTTTGAGCAATTAACTTCCTTAAATATCAGATTTCTTTAATGGAAAACGTGATAACCAGTAGAGCGTCTCAGGCCCTCATGGGCCTCTTGTTAGAAATTATAGCTTGTTTAATTATAAATTGTTACTTGTATCAGTCTCAGGTTTTGACTCGAGCAATAGGGTGGAAAGTGAAGAAGTATCCGAGAAGTTACAATTGGTTTGTTTACATCGTTCTGAGCCATTTCAATTTGACTTCAAGTCAATGGGCCCCTACCGATATACGGAGTTCTCCCGAAAATTGCCCTTTAATTAACTCCCTTGTTTCTACTGGGTAGTTCCGGTTTAAATTTCAACAAAGAGTAAAGAAGGGCTGAGACTAAAAGCGTCCGTTTTGGAGAGAATTAATTAATTTTTCGGTATTTCACACATAAGAATATTGAGTACTTTTGTAATACTTATATATTATAAAAATGTTTTGGTAGTTTTTATTTACGTTGACACGTTATAATCGTCTTCCCGTCCGAGTTTCATCCAGTTTTCATATTCTACTTCTCATTTTCGAAAAATTAGCAAAAGTGTCCTTCATGGTGAATTGTTGCTTTTATTTCCTTGGCTTGAGAATATCTATTGAAACATGCAAACAGACAAAACAACAACGGGGGGAACAAAAGTATTGCCATAAAGGGAGTATTTTTACAAGGAATTTTCTCCAAATCTGAGCGATCCGTTATTTTTGATACAATTGCTTTTTAATATTTCGTCTGTATCCTATTTCTTTCTGAGTTTTTTTCATCTACAAAGGTTTATATGGTAAGTTAATCTTAAAAATTATCGATGTCCGTCCATAAACTCCTGTTTTAATCCAAGTAACTTACACGTTTTGAATCGGTAACTTTGATTACGCAATAGTCCACGGGTGTTATCCGGATATATCTCATAACGATCGGCTATTTGCTTTGATTTTCACACGACTGCCCAGATGTCCTTCTTTTGACTAATTAACAAGGGAGTCGGTTGACTTATATTATTTGGAATTTATCTAGTTCTAAAGATTGATTGATGTTTTATCTTTCTGTCCATATATTATATGCAAAATGATGTGGTAGGGTCCCTAAGTAAAAGTACACTATCAGGGTTAAATAATCCAATTTTGCGTAGAATTAGATATTTTTTTCAGAATTTAATATAGTGGAATGTTGAGTACGCTTATAATGCTCTTAGAATATGGAATTGTTGTGGTAGTTTATATTAACGTTGACACGTTTTAATCGTTTTTCTCTCCCGACCTAGGAACCAATTTCATTCTCGTCCAGTTTTCATATTTTACTTCTCATTTTCGAAAAAAAATTAGCAAAGGCGTCCTCTGTAGGAAATCATTGCGTTTACTTCTTTTACTTGAAAAGACTTATTAAAATAAGGAAACCACACAACAACAACCAAGAATAACAATATTGCGATAAAGAGTACTTTTTACGCCGATTTCTCCACATCTGAAAGATCCATTATTTTCGGTACACATGGCTATTAAAATTTCGTTCGTATCCTCTTTCGTTCTGAGATTTTTTTTCTGTAAAGGGTTAAATGGTAAATCAAATTTAAAAGTTAACGATCTCCTCTCATAATCTGCTGTTTTAATCCGAGTAACTTACACGCTTCTGATCGGTATCTCTGATTGCGTAATACACCGCGGGTGGTATTTTGGATATACACTGGATATATCTCATAATGATCGGTTATTTGCTTTTGATTTTCACCCGATATCCCCTTATTACAAGTAACAAAGGAAGTCGTTTGCTATTCCCTCCAATTCTAAGGAAATTACGAGTTTGTACATTTTAAATAGGATTATAAATGCAAGAGGTAAAGGAAATCTATTTTAAACGTTTCTCATTTAGAAAAATTTGGAAAAAATGTTTAAGTAAGAAAAATCTGAAGGAAAAAAAAATGTTTAAGATCACTTTTTTACAACAAAAAGATTTGAATATTTAGTACCATGTATGGCATTGCAAGATAAATCTCAATATAGTAATAAGAATTTGGTATCAACTAAATGGATTAATACGTTCAAAAAGATGTCTTAGTATCTTTGTAACACTTCTTACGTCATCTCTTTTATGTTTCCACTTTTTTATTTCTCACTTTTTATCAAATACTTAAATACGCGAAATGATATATAAAACAATAAATAGATAATAATAAATAAAACCCATTCAGCAGGGCAGAAATACTGTGAAAAAGGAAAACATCGCAACAAGCATATTCTTTTTCTACAATGCATTCTCAATTTGAAAGCCACAGGAACGTATAAACCAGGGTTAACCAGAATACATTTTATATGAAAAATATAAATTTGTGCACACATCTAATATCAGATGCTAAAGCTTGTGCAGGTTGATTGAATTAGTTTGGTTTACCCATTCCCATACAATGACCTTATCATTTGCCGATTGGTAAGAAATTAATGATATATCTTACTTGCCATTGGCGGTAAGAAACGAATGATATATCTTAGGAGGACCTACAGAGGCAGCAATCATTTTCACAAGCCTCCAGTCACTTTACAAAGCTTTTTCATATTCATCAATGAAAAGGGTATTTGGTAAATTCCCATGGTCATGAAATGAAGACGTATGGAGAGCTTCTTTGTAACAGTTCCCGTTTGTAAAATGACAGATATCTTATAAATTCAAAGCCCCGCTCGACATGTGAAACCATTTTTTAAAAAAGGAAATAACGGAATGTATTTCCGTGAGTATCATTGTATTTATTTCGATCAAAAAAGCTCGTTTAAAGGTAATTAATACGTATATCCGGAATTAGGGTATATCCGAAAATACACTTTCATACCGGCTCATTTACGATTTTAACCACATAAAACGTCACTTAGCTTTTTAAATTAAGCTCAGCTGTTAAAATAAAGTAGCCTCTAGATCATCAAGGGTTTCAACAATAATGACACATAGTAAGAGCTGGCAAAAACCTGTTAATGTTTTCGATACCGATATCATCGATTTTTTTCACCGGAACTACCCAAAGATTTAAGGGAGGTCACTCTAATACTAAAACTAAGCGGAGAAACTCTGGATATCGGTAGGGGCCCATTGATGTATGCTATTTGCATTATAGAAGATAAGATATCAATACTTTGACATTATAATCTGTACTAACGTTTAAATAATCTTAGGTCGGACTTCTGAATCAGATCAAAATGGAGGTGTAAGTAGAATATATCAAATATTGTAAATTTGAAAATGGCATTAGTCTCTGCAATATGTGTTCTTATAATTTTATTTTTTGTTTGTATAGTATAGATTAATTAAAAAAACAAGATAAAAATAAACATGAAATACTTGACAACAGTCCAACAAATGACTAAACCTCAGTATTACGACCACCCCGCTATTAAGACCACTTTCAAAAAGTACCGCAAGTGGTCGTATTAGAGGGGTTTTATTGTATTTGTTAAATCAAAGTAATCCAAGGATTTCAATGAAAAATGATTTTTTCTCCATTTAGTTTTACAGGAAAATCAGTTTTTATCACCAAGATTTTATTTTTCTTATCAATGAATAAATGAAATATGGTAAATGACACAACGTTCGTAATAAAATCTGCCATTTTTCTCTCTGCTTCAAAGTTCGCAACAAATCTTGTATATTGATAAGAATGTGCCACTAAAATAATTGAACCTTCAGAAGGGACAGGGTTTGATATCAAAAAGTTCCTATAATGCCGACAGTTTACATGGGCTTGCAACCATCCAATCAGCTGAGGTGCAAATAAAGCAAGCATGTTGTCTATCGATACACCCTTGATTTACGATCAGGAGGCTTCCAATCAGCAGTTGTGTAATTGATTTACTGTCCCCTGATTTGATAACCTCTAGGCAAAATAAGATTATCAAGGCAACTTCCGTATTTCTAGGCGATCAGCAACTCAGGGGAAGTTTCATGAAACCAGGCAACTTCTTTCCTGTACAATCCCTGGTTTTTACTACCCAGTGAAGTTATACTTGAGAAATATTGTGTGAAAAGAAGAAATTTATTCTAAAAAGCAATTTCTTCTGTTGACACAATATTTTCTTCCCTGTAGATTGGTTACTTTTCAAATTGCTTTCGCTTTTAATTGTCGTCTGCAACTTCTTGCAAATTAGACAAGACTAAAATTTCGTAAAACAGGTAAGGGTTAAAGATATTCTATGATCATCTAAAGAAACTCTTAGTGTTCTCATATCAAATAAATGGAAACATCATGACCGAGCTTAGTCAATCTCCTCAGAAAGTACTTGGTGGATTTCAAGCAAGATTCACAGAAATGTTACCTGGTTCATAACATTCAAATTCCTTTCAAGAATTATGGTCTATGAAAAACTCTGCTTAACTTATTCCTTTAAAATTTCAGTTTGAAAAGACTAGAAAAGTGAGTGGTCCTCGTTCATTACAACCATCCCAGTGGGGAATGTTGTGTCCCTCTGATACACCAGAAGGAGAAGTAAGTAAGATCCTAAGGTGTATGCTTCACTGATTTCCTTGCTAGTAATGAATAAATTTCACCAAAGTGTTTGTACTCAAAATTGGATAGGGGTCACTTTAAGGTTGTGGTTATTTTGTACCTGAAGTTGAAAGCTTATAGTATATTTGAGATGAATCTGAAAATATGGTCATTTGACAACATCATTTTGCAAAAGATATGATTGATTCAAACAACTTTTGAAGCAGAACCACAGTAAAAATTAGTAGGGACTAGAATTTTGAATAAGATTAAGTTGAAAGCTTTTGTTTTATGAATTCTGTCAGGCCACATTTTAGACTGGTCCTAATTGATTGGAGTTGCAGACAACAATTTAAAGCTTTCAAAATTTTTGATTTTTCTTACCTTTTGGTTGGAAATCATTGTGGATAATGAAGAAATGGCTTGTAACAAGCAATTTCTTCATTTTCCACAATGTTTTCTAAAGCTTTTTTTCTTTGGGGTACAGTTCTTTTTTCTTTTGTTTACAGTTAAAAAGTGTAGGGATCTTAGGAATCTAGATGTTTTATACTGATATCTTTTTGATGTTAATTAAAATGTTGAATGACCAATCAAGACATTGGTTTAGACTGAAAGTGAAATGTTGAACTCAGACATTCATGTCATATTCTCGCTATTAGATGACTTTTATATAACTACTGCTGATTCAAACTGTAGTTAGGACAATGAGGTAAAACAGCTTACATTGTTTTAAACATCACTCTATTAACTGCTTGTTGATGGTCAGCGGTGTTGCTAGTGATTCTTCAATGAGGGGTTTACAGAAGATGCCAAGTTTTTTCTCTCAAAATGGCTCACTATAGGAAATTTAATTCTTTTGCTATTTATACCCCCACAACAAAGTTGTGGGGGGTATACTGAAATCAGGTTGTCTGTCTGTCCATCTGTGGACGTAATTTTGTGTCCTCATCTCCTCCCACATTTCCAGATTTTGCTGAAACTTTACCGAAATCTTCCTTACACTGGGAACTTGTGCACCTGCAATTTTCATAATGATTAATCAACTGTTTTAGGAGTTATGCCCCTTTGAATTATTATCCTAAATACAGTGTTCTCTCTGCAGCTAAAACTACTGGACAGATATTGATTAAACTTAGCAGGAATGTTCCTTTGGTCAAGCTCGTCCAAAGTTGTTCAAAGAATTTAATTCCATGCAGAACTCTTGTTGCCATGACAACAAAAAGAGCAAATTTCAGAAAAAACTTTAAAAGTCTTCTTCTCTGAAACCATAAAGCCTACAGCTATGATATTTGGTATGTAGCATCATCTAGTGGACCTCTATCAAGATTGTTCAAATTATGGCACCAGGGTCAAAATTGGCCTGTCCCCAGAGGGTACAAGTTTTACTTAGGTGTATTAGTGAAAACTTTAATATTTTTTTTTGATGAAACAGAAAGGCCAAGAGCTTTGATATTTGGTATGTGGCATCTTGTAGTGGACCTCTACAAAGAATGTTCAAATTATGGCCCCAGGGTCAAAATTTGTCTGTCCCTTGGGATCACAAGTAATTGAAGTTTTACATAGGTGCATATAAGTGAAAGCTTTTAAAAATCTTCTTCTCCAAAAAAGAAAGGCCTACAGCTTTGATATTTGGTATGTGGCATCATCTATTAATTAACTATTTCAGGAGTTATTTCCCTTTGAATTATTATCCTTCATACGGGTAGAAAATATCGAGAATGAAAATTGTGTCCCCTTCTCCTTCTACAGTTCTTACCCGATTTTGCTGAAACTTTAATGGAGTCTGCAGCTGCAGTTTCCATTATGATTAACTATATCAAGAGTTATTCCCTTTTGCCCCTTTGATTTATTTTCTTATATACAATATATAGAGTATAAATCATAACTCCTGAGCAGGTTGACAGATTAACCCATTCCAACACAGCAAAATTTTAGACTGGTCCAAATTGAAAGAAGCTGCAGACGACAATTTCAAGTTTATGGAATTTTGAATTTTTTCTTCTTTTTGGATAGAAAACATTGTGGATAATGAAGAAATTGCTTGATACAAGCAATTTCTTCATTTTCCACAATGTTTTCCAAAGCTTTTTTCTCGAGGGGCGTAAAAAGGAGGGATTTAGTTGGAATGGGTTAAAAGAATAAAAGTGGTTTATATGTTTATTCCAGAACATAAACACAATGTTTGTCTGTGCACGAAATCTTCAATGTTGAACAAAATCCCTATTTTTTACACAGTCATTGCCCCTAATGACTTAAAATTTGTAAAAAGAAAAACTGTCCACTTGATCAGACATGAATGGCCAACATTTCAAGGGTTACAATTTGGCCTCATTTAAAAAGAGGCAGCAGTGGGGGGTATTCGTCAGCCCTTACAGGTGACAGTTCTAGTTTGAACCTATAACAACCTTTATGAAAACGAGTAAAAAGAGTTATAATTGATTATATGGGCTTTAACCATTTAGCGTACAACTTTCCATGCTCAAGGAGTGTCTTCTTTTTTAATATGTTTCTACTCTATATTGCTCTTATTTGAAATTATCTTTTACTTTGAAATGTCTTCTGCAACTTCTTTCAATTTGGATCTGTCTAAAATTTTGTCTGGTAATGGAAAAAGGCACCCATTTTGTTTGACCTTGGTTCATATGTGTTCAATTATCTGACTACATGTGTAGTTGTCTTGTTTCAGGCCTGTGGTTTGGTGAAAAACTTGGCTTTGATGACTCATATTACAACTGATCATGACGAGGCTCCCATTATACGTCTCGCATTCAATTTAGGGGTGGAAGATTTACATTTACTGAGTGGTGGGGAAATGACTAATAAACAAAACTATCTTGTGTTTTTGAATGGTAGGTTGAAATGATGTCAATTTCTTTTGTTACACATTTATACAGAAAACCTGCTGAACCAACCCAGAACCCATTTCCACACAATCCCTCTTTTAAACGCCCCTCAAGAAACAGGCTATGGAAAACATTGTGGAAAATTAAGAAATTGCTTGTAATAAGCAATTCCCTCATTATCTACAATGTTTTCTACCAAAAAAACCAAAGATTTTGAAATTTCATCAACTCAAATTTGTGCTCTGCGACCTCTCTCATTTCGATCGATCTGAAATGCACTTGTGTGGTAAAGGGTTAATCGGCTTTGGAAGGTTTGTTTGTACAATTTAGGTCTAAGGGAAGTAAATCATTTTCCATAGACGACCATAATAACATATTTGCGTATAGCTAAGTCCAAGAGTTTGTGAGAATGACCAGACCTACTTTAAATTAAAGAACATCCATTCATACATCCACAAAAATAAATTTCAGTATGACATGATTCATTTTCTCTATGACTTTTGACCAAATTTTTGAGATAACCCCCCCTGTACTACTGTTTCTACGGGCAATTCAAAAAAATGTACCCACTTTTAATACTCGCTTTTAAATTGCCTAAATTAATTACAAAACATTTCTTTTGGGTTTGTATTTTTTCAATTGAACATACACGGTCTTGAAAAATGCATTCATTTTGAATTCCAATATTATTGTCCAATCAGAGGCCACCTTGATCTTGTGTTAATATGAACCAGAGTTTCCCTACACTTACCTGTCAGATGAGGGGAAAATGATTTACTTCCCTTAGACCACAAGGGAAGACTAAGATCAAGACATTTGAGTTACAAGCCCTTTTTTCTTTGTGAACAGATAGAGAAGTCTATGGTTTCATATATTTCTATTTTAAGTTGAGCTTTTGTGATCAACCTTCTCCTCAGAAAGTACTGCACAGATTTCAAACAAATTTCATAAAGTCCCTGGTTTTTATGAGCCTGTGAATTTATAATTGAGAAAATATTGTAGAAAAATAATAAACTGGATTTCCAAATTAAGTTTTTGTCTGTAAAAACTTTGAATTTGGACAGGTCTAATGCAAAACTGGTAAGGGTGAAAAGAACACTTTTATAAATTGTTCGAGCTTAAAAACATGGCTTTTATTATGTGGGGCTAATTTCTATTTATGGTAAATAGTGAAATATGAATGATTTTGTGGTGACCCTCAATGGAATTCCTAAAGAAATATATAAGGTTTAACCTTTTCCCATACAGTCCTTGATTGTTATGTCAATTCGATTTTATACTTAAGAATTTATTGTGAAAAAAGAAGATATTGCTTGTAACAGACAATTTCTTCTTTTCTCACACTATTTTCTACCATATAGGTTGGTTAATTTCGTACTGCACTCAATTTTCATTGTCATCACCATTGTCTTTCAAATTTGACCTGTTTAAAATTTTGAAAAATGGGAAAGGTTTAATTACCGGTATATTGCTTTGACATATTGGGTTCATTTCAGGTAGAAATTAGAATATTTGTTGTATTAAGGAAAGTTGTTTCCCTTTAAGTAAAATATCTAACAGTAATTCTTTTTAAAATGATTTTACTCTTGTGTTAAAGAAAGGGTAGAGCAATATGGGTTTTCTTTAGCTATCCTGATCACACTATGCTCATTTTGAACTTTTGCGATTCTTAAATGTATGTTGTGTGTCATCAACAATTCAGTGTTACCACTCTTCAGGTCACAACTTTGGCTCATTCTTTCTCAAACTTGATGAAAATGTTTGTATATTAATAGGTAGAACCCTATTGAATATTGTGACATTCTGACCAATATCAAGGGAAAAGGGGCAATATTGACAATTTCCTTGTTGCCACTCTGGAGGTCAGAACTTTGGCGAAGTTTTCTTAAACTTGCTGAAAGTCTTTGTATGGTTTTGAAAAAGAACTCTATTGAATATTGTGACCTTCTTACTAATATCAAGGGAAAAGGGGTCCTTTTAACAATTTTGTAGTTATCACTATTTTGTCTGAATTTTTCTCATACTTGCAGGAAATGCTTGTATAGTCATTAGGAAAAAGTGTGTTGAGTATGGTTATATTCTGACCAATAACGCAGGAAAATTGGGCGCTCTTGACAATTACCTTGTTACCTGACAATTTGGGCTCAATCATTCTCAAACTTTGCAGAAAATGTTTGTATGTTCATTTAAAGAACCCTATTAAATATCATAACATTCTTACTCATATCAAGGGAAAAAGGGCCTTTTTGATGATTTCCTTGCTACCTCTCTAAAGAGGTCAAAGTTCAGCACAGGTCTTCTCAGACTTGCTGAAAAAACTTGTATTGTTACATGGAGTAAAAGGTGGCAGTATCAGTTCCCTGCTCATGCAATAACAACCTTTGCCTTTATTTATATTTGACTGTAAAAATATATATTTTCAAAATTGAATGGATTAGATAGGTTGGGCCCTCTTAGTTGTCTTTTGGGATAGAATACCTTGTGGAGCAGGAAAAATTACTAATAATATAGAAATACTTGTCAATGATGTTTTGAAAAAAAGTTTTGTATTGAGGGGCATATAAAAGCTTGAATTTGTAGAAATGGGTTATATTAACATTTAAACTATGACAAACATTTCACAAGTACTATGCCCTTGTCTAGGTCCGATTCTTGTGTTTAAGAAATTTTTGAAATATCAGACTAACACAAAAATCATGACAATGGATTGTTGCAAGCCATTTCTTCATTTTCCACAATGCTTTCCAAAACCTTTGTCTTGGTAGCCGTAAAATTTCAGATTATGTGGGACTTGGTTAATTCTCTCATTGAGTGCAATCTTCTCCACCAGGTAACATACTAGGGGTGATTAGAAACCACACCAAACTTGTGAACACATTTCGGTTGATGAGACGGGCTGGCTATATTAATGAGTTTGTGTCCATCTGTCCAAACCATGCACATCAATGTGTCTATATTTCATCAGATGCTGGCAGAGTTTGTAGGTAGGTGTTCCATTTTCTATGGTTTTCATTAAAAACTTTCATCAATGAGTACCAACAAAATAGATGTATGCTGTCAATGAAAAAGTCAATTGACCAGTCAATAGAACTCCAGATAATTTTGCATGCATCAGTACTGTACTGATCAAATTTAATGGGAATCAGTATCGGCATATTGGGATCAGAACTGCTAGCTAGATTGTTGAAAAGGTCATATAAATCATATACCTCAAAGAAAAAAGCATTTTACAACCTGTACATGCTTTTAGGTAGAAAATTAAATATAGCTTTGTTTCTTGTCCACTGTAATGCAAAATTAGAACTATGACTTAAAACTATAACAGAAAATACCCATGATATTAGCTATAACATAGACTTTGTGCTAATCAAACATTTGGCTACATCCTTTAGGGCAGAACTTAGTCTGATAAAATTCTGAAATATCATCAGCAGCTTCTTTTATTCAGAGCAAGTAAAAATGTTGCTTGGTTTCACTAAGTTTACAAGCCGCCGTCATAGCGCAGTTGGTAGCGCGTCGGACTGTCAATCTAGAGGTCCCGGGTTTGATTCCCGACGGCGGCACTCATCCTTTCCGACAACTTGTCTCTCACCAATGGGTTGATAATCGTAGACCTATGTGGGATAGCAGCTGGAGGCTAGGAAAGGATGTAATGGTAGTGCTGGTGTGAGAAATATCAGGAATCCATTGTTAGGTGCTCCAGCCGCCGCGATATAACTGAAAGATTGTTGAAAGCGGCGTAAAACCCCATTCAAACAAACAAAATTCACTAAGTTTACGTTTCACAATTCAAGGGATGTGAAACAAGGGATTGAAATGCAAAGGATTGAAGTCTTTCTCTGAAATATTTCCTTTTCAGAGATCAGTAAAGTAGATGTGTGAACTTAACTTTTGTTTATGGACATCAACTTCTGGTTTCGTTATAATGTTTAAAAAAAACCTATACCAGGCATCTCTTATGATTTTAGAATTGATATCCTAAACCTGTCTGAAATTGCTTTGCATTTTCAACGAATAATCAAATGATGGTGTATCATTTGACCCACTATTGATGTGAACGAGACTCAGGAATAGATCATTAGTGTTCAAATGCAATTAACTTTGATGATAAACAATGTCATTTATTTTACTGCAAGTATATGGAGACTACTTAAATGGAAAAAAAAACTTTTCACTTATTTTTGTTTTACCAGGGGGCCTATTTGATAGCAAGCCAGTTTTAAATCTTGGCCTCTTTCACAACCGAAATCATGTGAAACTAGGTGAATCAAGAAAGTTAATTGCAATCAATTCATTTGGAACTGTCGGTTCCACGACTTAGTAAAATTAAGATATTTAAAGTCGGGCACAATTTCAGATCATACCTTTGGACTTGGCACATTTTTGTCATGGAATGAGACCATTAAGTCACTTGCTGGTCACAAATACACGCAAATTATAAGTCTGAAAGAGTAAGATCCCATTTATTATCCACCTCTGTTTAGGCAAAAAGGACATAGTAATGGTCTCCGTCTGTCATTCCGTCCTTCCGTCATTAAGCTTGTCCGGAGCCTATCTCCTAAAGTATAAATGCTATCAACTTGAAACTTCATAGGTCAATAGATCTCATTGAAAAGAAGTGCTGTGCACAATAACCACAACTCTTGCTTGCATAATTTTGGAGTTATTGCCCTTTGTTGTTTTAAAGACTTAGATTTTGTCCGGGGCATATCTCTGAAAGTATACTAGCTATCAACTTGAAACTTCATAGTTGGATAGATCTCATGCAGGAGAAGTGCAGTGCACACGAACCACACCTTTTGCTTGCATAATTTTGAAGTTATTGCCCTTTGTTGTTTCAAAGACTTAGATTTTGTCCGGGGCATATCTCTGAAAGTATAATAGCTATTGTTTAACTCATTGAGAAGAAATGCAGTGCACAAGAAGCCTAAATCTACCTTGCTTCAGTTTACTATCAAGCTTTTACGGCGAGGTTGGCCAAGTCTGACATGGCTTTTGTTTATATGGATTTGTACCATATAATGTCAGTACCTTCAAAAATCTTTCTGTAATCTGGTTCGGCAATTAGATAAAAAACTTCCGTAAATTTTGTCTTCTGTAAAATACGTGGATACAGATCCTATCTGGAGCACCAGACCAAAATTGAACTTTAGCCCTCTCTGATACAATTCTGCTTTTTAGTCCCTGGAAAAACAACTTGGAGGAAACATTTTGGAAAATGAAGAAATTGCTTGTAACAAGCAATTGCTTTATTGTCAATGATGATTAAAACCTTAGAAGACAAAGAATTTTGAAATTTCATCATTTTTGATAGTTGTCTGTAACATCTTTCAATTTGAACCAGTCTTACATTTGGTGTCTGGTAATGGGTGAAATTCTGGCATTCATATTAAGCATTTCCTTTGATTCTGCCACTTAACATTGTAATTACAGGTTTTCAAGCAGTAGTTGTGACATTTTGGGAGCCAATAATGATTTGCATTATGTCTTATGTCCAGCCTGCAAATTTTACAAATAATGTTGTTTATAACCTCAGTCAAACCCCAAAAGACAAATATCTTGTTTGAAATTCTTTTTTATTTGGTCTAAAATTTTATTATGGTTATGTGTTTAATCAAATTTTGTATTACCGGTAATTGCCTATTGCTGCTTGTTGACAAATGTAAAGCATGTAGCTTGAAGCATTTGATATATTTCAGACCCTATATCATAGTAACTCGAGGGCGACCATTAGTAACCAATAAACATATCAAAGAACTCACTCAAGGTTTTCGAAGTTTTGAGGATTTTCTGAAGGAGGGCCTGGTAGAATATCTAGATGTGAATGAAGAAAATGATTGTATGATAACATTATATGAATCGGAAATAACAAGGTATAGAAGTCTTCACTCAACTAATATAAACATTTGAAATACATTAAAACCCCTCTAATATGACCACTTGCAGTACTTTCTGAAAGTGGTCGTAATAGAGGGGTGGTCGTAATACTGAGGTTTGGTCGTTTGTTGTGATTTAATTCATGTTTATTTTATTTTCGTTATTTGAATATATTAATACTATACATACAAAAATAAAACTATAAAATTTGGATTACAGCGGAATCTTATGTCATTTTCAAATTTACAATCTTTGATAAGTTCTACTTTCTCTATTCTCCATTTTGATCTGATTCAGAAGTCTAACCTCAGATTATGTATTCATAAGTACAGGTTCAAAGTGTCAAACTGTTGATATCACATCTTCTTTAATGCAAATACCAAACATCAATTAAGTTGAAATCAAAATTTAATTGCTAATTAACTGTTCGGAACACTGTAAACAAACTAATTGGAACTTCTCGGATACTTTTTCACTTTCGACTTTATTACTCAAGTCAAACCCCGTGACACATACAAATAACAATTTAAAATAATACAAGCTTTACTTTCTAAAAGTGATTGGTCACTTTAATCTATTTAATAGAAATAACGCCAATTATAATAAGGGTTTGATATCACATAATCAAAAATCTGATACATTTGTATTGTATTGACAATGCATTCGTATCCAATTAGTGTTGCTCCTATCAAGTTTGAAATCCGGGTGGTGGGTCTCAATGTGTGAAGTTATTGGTTGTTTTAGTGAGGTTCAAAATAGTGTATCAGCTGTAGTTGGTACTGAATTTAGTGGTCGTAATTCTGAATAGCGGGGTGACCGTTTTAGAGAGGTTTGCGACCATTGAAATAAAGAACAAAAAATTCTGTTCTGTAAAAATTCGGCCGTAATAGTGGGGTGCCCGTATTTCTGGGGTGATCATAAGTAGGGGTTTTACTGTACATAACAAAAACATAATATGTACTATGAATAATTAAACTATGAGGTAATATTCAACCAGAAGTATCAAACATTGAATGGAAATGTGATCTATTTTAAGTTTTATGTCCAAGATTTTAGGTAATGTCCATTAATTATCTCTCTTATGTTTTATAACTTTACCAGAAAAAGTTTTTAACCAAATGCCATTCACTCCAGTATTTTGGTGCATAGAAGAAAATTTGCTGTAATAAATGAGAAAAAGAAAACGTGTTGATGATCAGCATTTTCTGCTTTTCTCACTATGTTTTTTGTTCCATATGACACTTATTCTTTAATTAGAACAGCTTTACAACTGTCGGCTGCTTTTTCTTTCAATTTAGACCAGTCTGATAATGGTTTTATAAATATGGAGTTGGAAAGTGAACGCATACCATGAATTGGTAATTTAATGGTGGTATGTAGTCAGAGTAGATGTACTATGAGCCAGCATGTGTATATCACAATCAGTCCACTACTTAATTTAATTAATCTATTCCCACACAATCTTACTTTTTATGACCCTATAGAAAAAAGCTTCAGAAAACAGTGTGGGAAAAGAACAAGCAGAATCTTTATTTTCCACATTCTCTTCCCTGAAAGATAAAGACTTTTAAATTCATCAACTTTGAAAATTTGTCATCAAATAATTGGTTAAGCCATTTTGCTGAACTAATAACCAATAACAAGAACTTGATTATTCTAAGCCCATTGTGCAAGTACAATAAGACAGCAGAATTTTTCCCATGCAAAATGTTTTGTTGTTTTTCTGTACATGACAATTTTACATTTATTTCAATTTAAGCACTCATCTTAGAAAAAGCTTCATAAAAGGGATCCCTAGCAATGTTAATTTCATTCATTAATGGATTTGATGTAAAAGATATGATCAAATGGTTAAAGAACTTGAATCTGGTGGTTTGGGGTTTGAGTCCCACTGAAGGCTGGGTGAGTGTTTGGTCAGGACTTTTACAGAAAGCCCCAGTTCACCAAACCCCCAAAAATGGGCATCATTGATTAGAATCTATTACCTCACTCTAGAGTGCATGGTGACATCTGGTTTGAATTAAAACTACAGTAGAAATGAGATTTCATCACTTTATGGCATTATCTTTGAGGAGGAGAAATAGGTGAAAGAAATTCACATCAAATTTCATGGCCGTGATTAAACTATGATGATTGGCAATTTTGTGTTCAGTTTTGATTGGTTGTAATCCAATTAACCCATGTTTTGATTGATTGTAATCCAATTAACCCATTAACGAATTAAATTATTTTAGACTAGTCTAAATTGAAAGATGTTGCAACAATTACAAGATGATGAAATTTGATAAAGATCTTTTGACTTCTAGGGTAGAAAACATTGTGGACATTGAAGAAATTGCTTGTTACAAGCAATTTCTTCATTGTCCACATTGTTTTCCACAGCTTTTGTCTTGAGTAGTGTAATGGGTTAAAGCTATAGAAAGTGCGTAATGTACTGTTTCAGTGCTACAACACATTTAGAGATTGAGCCGTTTACTATACTGGGTGTGTGTGCTGGGTTAATTCCATATCCCCACCATAATCAGTCACCCAGAAATACGTACCAGTGTGCTATGGGTAAACAGGCTATGGGTAAGTTTATTATCCAGATTGACTTGATTTGTGCCACTGCAATGTAATGGTATAGGTATATAGAGTTCAATTTGTCAGTTTGTGTTGGTGTTGGTGTGTTTGTGTGTGTGAGTGTCTGATACCCGTGCAGATTGAGCCATTTACTACGCTGGGTTAATTTCATATCCTAACCATAAACAGTCACCCAGAAATACATACCAGTGTGCTATGAGTAATCAGGCTACGGGTAAGTTTATTATCCAGATTGATTTTTTTATCCCCTTCCACGTAATGGCAACAGGTATATTTACCTCCTTGTGTCTGTGTGTCCAATTCTTCTTTTGAGCATATCTTCTACAGTAATTAACCCATTTCCACATGATAAAATTTTAGAACAGTCCAAATTGAAAGAAGATGCAGACGACAATTTCAGGTTGATGAAATTTTCATAATCTTTGTCTTAAAGGGTAGAAAACATTGTGGATAATGAAGAAATTGCTTGTAACAAGCAATTCCTTCATTCTCCAAAATGTTTTCCAAAGTTTTCGTATTGAGTGGCGTTTAAAAGTGTCACTGTGTGGGAATGGGTTAATGGGTTTCAAAAGCACTTAGCACAATTGTTTTCCTTAACCCATTCCCACACCATGATGCATTTAGACGCCCTTTAAGAAAACTAATTGGGAAAAGCATTGTGTAAAATGAAGAAATTGCTTGTAACAAGCAATTTCTTCATTTTACACAATGTTTTCTATCCAGAAAATTGAAAGAAACGTAAAATTGCATAAACTTAAAATTGTCGTCTGCAACCCCTTTCAATTTGGACCAGTCTAAAATTTTGCCATCTGGTAATGGGTTAAAGATTTCTTTTGCCGAGTTAAAAGTTTTGTTAGATAGCCCAAGTTGAATGTCACAACTGAAGGTTATGTATCAAGTAACTATGGGAGGCATCGGCATCTTTAACACATTTCTAGTTTTGTGAATTTTGTTTGTGTACTTTGCTTATTCAACTGCCTATAATTGTCTAAATAATTCTGAATCTATGTTCATGGATTTAAACTAGGAAATTATTTCTATTGGGGCAGAAGATGTAGTTGTCATACTGTCTATCTAAAATGCTTTTATATATGATCCCTTACTAGGAAAATCTGCCTAATTGACCAATCGCTGGCCCCGCCCACTGACTCCCTAGGTCCCGCCCATTGACTCCGACAGGAAGTTCCGCTCCAATTTTTAAATGGCGTTATTTTGAAAAATTATTGATAGTAGCATGTAACAAAATAGTAAAATGGTTGGTTGGTGACCTAAACGTTGTAACTACAGCTTGAATAAGCTGTAGTTATGACGTTTAAATTTCCAAACCAACTATAAAAGTTAAAGCTCATGTCTGGGCTAAATAAATCAATTAACCCTTTCCTGTTTTATGAAATTCTAGACTGGTCCAATTTGAAAGAGGTTGCAGACGACAATGAAAAATGCATGCAACTTGAAATCTGACCATCCTCTGTGGTGGAAAATATTGTGGGAAAAGGAGAAATTGCGTAAAATCCCGGATTTGTCCAGGAAAGGGTTGAATCATTTAATTGGTCCGTTTATTCCTTGATTGAGTTCCTTGATTGACAGCCGCAATTGGTCAATTGATGTTACTTTGTGGCATTTGAAAATCCGATATTTTGATGACTTCACAATTGTTTGAGTAAGGCTATGCCCCTTTAGAGAAAAGCATTGGAAAACATTGTGGAAAATGAAGAAATTGCTTTTCACAAACAATTTCTTCTTTATCTACAATGTATTCGCCCTCAAAATATGTCCACTGAAATAAGCATCTGAATTTTTTATCATGTTTTCCAAAGGAAAAACCTGGTTAACTCATTCCCACACAGTGACGCTTTTGGAGGCCCCTCAATATGAACAATTGGTAAAACTTTGTGTTAAAATGTAACAAGCAATTTCTTCATTTACATGATGTTTCCTACTTATAAGTTAAAATCTGAAATTTAAAAAAAAATTGTCATCTACGACTCCTTTCAATTTGGACTAGTCTAAAATTTTGCTGTCTGGTAATGGGTTGATAGATTGAGGAATGTAAGGTTGGTTTGGGTTATCTATTGTGCTCAACTTCTCATTCTTGACTGATTATGATTTTCACCAAAATTTTGTCTATATGTGACTTAATTCATATTACCGGTATAAATGTTTTGTGAATATGCTGTGTCATGCAAAAAGGAGGCTTACTGCCTAAATCCTTGTTTGTACAACTACTCCTTCAATTCTTGAAGGATTTTGATAGAGCCATTTAAAACCTAGTTTTGTGATAATTTTTGTCTTACTAAATTTGTGTAATAAATTTTATTTAAATCTGGACTGAAAATATGTTTTCTTATAATGAATGTACAAAAAGAACTTGTTATTTTTTATTGGTTTTTAAGATATTGACTTTTGTATTTTTGTGTATCATAAGGTACTTTATAGTAAAATTTTGAAAAATGAAAAAATCAATTATTGTCATTTAGACAAATATTCTTGGATCACAGAATATATGTAGAAATTGAGTTTCAATAGGAAAGGTGTCAGAGATCAAGATTTAACAGATATAAAAGTTTCATTCTTTGTCTAGGTACAATTGGTTATAATCAGAGAAATCGTATAGACACACTGATGTATTTGTTATGTTATCCCCAGGCACCGCTAGTAAAATCAAAGGTATGTTTTGTCATTTCTTTATGTGTATAAATTGTATATAATTAGGGTCCTTTTAGAATCCAACATTCAACCCAGGAACCAGATGACAGTAACCAGATTGGTATATATTGAAAACAGTTGCAATTGACAATATCAAATTGATGAAAATGTAAAAAATATTTATTTTCTTGTTACAAACAAGTTCTTCCTTTTCCACAATGTTATCTCAAGCAAATATCTTGAAGGTCCATTAAAGGCAGCATTGTTTGAGAAATGATTATCAAAGCTGTCCAAGACCATCCTCTTGCTTGAAGACAGTATTTCATCAGTTGCATGTTGCAAGGATAGATTGCAAGAAAACTTAGCAAAATATTTATGGGACTGACAATGTGTCTTTTTACTTGTTCATAAAATTTAAATTCTCTGTATGGGACATGTTTGAAGTATTTTTATATTCAGCAGAAAGTAAGACAAATATGACTTCATATTTTTCAGACAATAGAGTTAATCAACTTTGACAAACTGCCAGCAGGTCAGAATGCCACTGTAGCTGTGATGTCATTTAGTGGCTATGATATAGAGGATGCTCTTGTGTTAAACAAGGCTTCTCTAGACAGAGGTAAGTAATGACAGATAAAGTTTTGTGAGTGCTATTGTATTAACCCTTTCCTGTTCTTTGAAAATATAGACTAGTCCAAATCGAAAGAGGTTGCAGATGACAATGAAAATTGGATGCAATTTGAAATAAAACCATCCAATATGGTAGAAAACATTGCGGGAAAAGAAGAAATTGCTTGTTTCAAGCAATTTCTTCATTTTCCACAATGTTTTTTCAAGTATGAAATCACAATAACATAAAATCCCGTGTTTGAACAGGAAAGGGTTAAGGGGAAAAATCCATTGAAATAACAGTGAAACCGTAACCCATTCCCATACAGTGACACTTTCTGACGCCCCTAAAGAAAAACAATGTTTTTCTTGTAGGAAGTTGAAAAAATTTAAAGTTTTATAAACCTTAGATTGTCGTCTGCAACTCCTTTCAATTAGGACCAGTCTAACATGTTGCTATCTAGTAATGGGTTAAATAAAATTTCAACGAAAATAATGTACATGTATTGTTGAGCCTGCATGCCGATAGAGAGACATATTAGTCATAATTGCAAGTTGGTGTATTAGATTTAGTTTGTTATTGTGTTAGTGTGTCCAAAATTATACAGAGCATGTGCCTTACGTTCATTAATGGATTTCAAAATAACTTCACACAATCGTACTTTATCATTAGTAGATTTGTGTTGAAAAAAAAATTGATAGCTAAAAGGTCATTGCTCAAGGTCAAATGTTAAGATTGAACTTGTCTGCTTTAAATCTTTTACAAACTTTGTGTGGATTTCAAAATTCAAAAGCAGCTCGAAGGTAAAGGTCACAGCTTAAGGTCAAATACTTGGTGGACTTGACTTGTTGTCCCTGCATGACTTTCTACTCTTAGGTGTGAGACCTTTCACTGAAAAAGGTGTATTTGAAATGCAAGATCCTCATCATACTGTGCACATTGCACAAACTGCCAATGATCAGATTTTCTAAAGTGAGAATGGATATTCTATCCTACCATGAACTCATTTCTGCATCTGATAGAATGTTACTGATTTACTTGACCAATCACAGCTGTCAATCGTCAATCAAATAATCAATTTACCAATGAAACTATTTATTTAGACAGGAAGTAATTTTTAAATCTGACATTTGCAGACACTATTGTGAAACATTTTGTTGGTTTGGTGACTTAAACTTCATAATTACAGCTGTAGTTATAGCATTTAAGTCGTCAACCAACAATTCTACATTCTTATTTCATCTTGCTGGCCATAAATTTTGCAAAATCAAGCCTTTTAATATTGAATGTGGGCTTCCTGTTGTGGTTTTTGTGATTCTTCAAGTGTCATCAACAATACAACTACTGCCTAGAGACAACAATTTTGGCACAATCTTACTGAAACTTGTCAAAATGTTTGTTAAGTCATGAGGATGAACTTTTTTGAAGCCTAGGAGGTTATGTTTTGAAATGCAGGAAAGAGCCTAAATGACCATTGCACTGTTTACACTCTAGATTTTAGGCTCTATCTTAATGAAATTTGTTCAGAAGTTTGTCAGGTCATAAAGATGAGCCCTTTTGAAAATTGGAATGCTGCATTGGAAAACAAACAAAAAAGCCCTTTGTATGATTTATTAACTTATGCTACCAGACCCCTATTTTTGCCCAATCCACATGAAACTCAGTCTGAATGTTTGTCAGGTCATTAGGATGCACATACTTATGGTTCACGAAAAATGTCAAAAGTCCACTTTAAGTAGTACACACTAAAATAAACGCATGCATGCATAAATAATACAGGTGCACTCATAACATTAAGTTGTACATGTATAATTACTGGGTGGTCAATGGTATAAATTATGTGCGTACACCTAAATTACAAGTGCACATATAATGGGAAGGTGTTTACTTTTTGCATGTACACGCTCATATTTTGAAAGTGCATGCGTAAAATAACACATGCACTTTCAGATGATAAGCATGTACACTTAAATTAAATGGGTTTACCTGTATTTTGTACGCATGGATGCATCCTTGTTGCTTAGACTTACAGGGGACTTTTGAACCAAATGGTACACCATACATACTTGCACATTCCATTGAACAACACAAGAAAAGGGGCCTCAATGACACTTTCACAGGTTACAATGCAGGCTACAATTTTGGCTCAGTCTTAAATAAACTTGATCAAATTATTTTAAGGATCATGAATATGAATTTATTGGACATTGGAAGAAAAAAAGATGGTCACAAGATCAAATCTTTGAACAATATCAAAGAATTTTGGAACTCTTTATTCTTCACAAAATGACACACTTAAAGTACTTTATGTGTGTCTTTTGTAAAGAATAAAGATTTTTTTCCCATTTAGGAACTCAGGGGATGGATCTATGGCCCTCTTGTTAAAGCTTTGACTTCACTACAAACTGCTCGGAGATAGTTAGATCCCTTTCATTTTAACTTATTCAAGAATAATATACATTTTGATAAGTCATTGAAAAGCATTAAAGAAATATCTAGCAGTTAATCATTATTTGAATTAGATGGAATCTTATTGACACTATAAAGAGAACTCTGACTGTTTATGAAATATTTCAGGTTTTGGTCGATGTTTAGTATACAGAAAACAGCAGTGTGTATTAAAGCGATATACAAATCAAACCTTTGATAAGGTGATGGGTCCAATGGTAGATGCCACAACGCACAAACCAGTGTGGAAACATTCAGCGCTGGATTCTGACGGAATATGTGCACCAGGTTATATCTTTACCCATTACCAGTTGGCAAAATTCTAGACTTATCCAAATTGAAAGGAGTTGCAGACAACATTTTCAAATTGATATCATTTAAAATTTTCAGCTTTCTAGGTAAAAATCATTGCGAAAAATGAAGAAATTGCTAATTACATGTAATTTTTTCATTTTACACAATGTTTTCCCAATTGTTATTCTTGGGGTGCGTCCAACAATATATATATTTTTGTGTGTCAAAGAAAATTAGTTCTGTAAAAATTCTGAGAAAAGTGAGAAATAGCCCTTTACAAACATTTCTTTTTTTACACAATGTTTTTGCCACATGTAATGGGCTCTTGTTTTCATGTTTTAAAAGAATATACTACTTCTGCATTCATCATTAATTTTGAGCTTGGCTGTTGCCAGAGAAATCCTGAGGCATTGTTATAGCTAGGTTGTTGTCTGCATCCAGGTTGACGGGCAAAGACTTTGCCCGTCAACCTGGATGCAGACAACAACCTAGCTATAAAGAGCAAACTAAACTGTCAAAAGAGCAATCTATACTGTCAAAGAGAAATCTATAGCAAACACAGGGTAGTTTTAATGCATGTTTGAATGAATAACGCCCCTTTTGAATATTACAAATTTTACCCACTACCAAGCACATGAACAGCCAAGGGATGGCATCTACATGCAGTGCTCTTGTTTATTGTATATACTTTCTGTTATAGGGGAGAAGATAGAAAATAAACAGGTATTTGTGAACAAATGGATGCCAACTGTAACTATGAGTCCTTTACAAGATTCAGGCAAACAGCCTGATTATAGAGAGGTGCCTATAGGGTTAGTACAGAAATTAACTTTTCTCAAATCTATTTGACAAAAAAACAAATAATATGGAATGAAATTCCTTAAATAAAACACACCTGTAGTATATAAAATCATCTTAGTACAGCCAAAAAAGGCCTTTTGTTAAAATTTTTTCCTTCTAAACAATATTGGCTAGAGCTTTAATATTTTGCTTGCACCATTGCAGTATGATACCCTAGTAAAATACTTATGTTGGATTGATGAATGCCCTTTATTGGGATTTTGTATTTTAACATAGATATAAAGGACATTTTTAAAATTCTCCTCCCAATTCTGTAGGCCTAGAGCTTTCAAATTCTGCATACAGAATTATCTGTTAATACTTTATCAAATTTTCTATGCACTTTTGCCTATTGTTTTACCTAAATACCTTAAATTATTAAGGTGAGATAATCCTAAGGCCTATGTTGTGGGTTCCTGTATTTAACATATAGATACAGATTTTTTTCAAAAAATCTGCTTTTCCTAACCAAAATTCCCATAGCTTTCAGATTTTGCATGAAGGATCACCTTATGTTACTCGACGAAAAAACTTAAAGTATTAATCTTGGATCAAGTTAAGCACTATGTTATGGGTTTGGGAATTTTACATGGAGATAAAGCAGGAAATCTTTAAAAATCTTTCACCCTAATCATGAGAGGCTTTCAAACTTTGACAAAAGTATCACATTGTGGTACTCTGCTTTGAGACCTAAAATTGTCTAACCTTGGAATCGGCATAAGGTGTATATTTGTTCCTGGAGCTAAGATAGAGATACAGGTATAGAAGGAAATCTTTTAAAATTCAAACCTCACAAACCAATTGGTCTATAGCATTCAAATTTTGCTTAAACTTTTGCCTTATAGTACTTAACCAAACTAGTTAAAATAATCACTCTTTGATAGACATAAGCCCTAGATTGGGAATCTAGATTTTAAAGAGATTTTACAGAGAGAAAAAGAAAGAAACCTTTAACCCTTTCCTGTTTTTCACAATTTTCGACTGGTCCAATTTGGAAGAAGTTACAAACGACCATTTAAAGGTGGAGCAATTTGATGAATCATCAACCTATAGGTTAGAAAAAATTGTGGGAAAAGAAGAAATTTTTCCCACAATGTTTTCTCAGGTATAAACACAGGGACATAAAAACAAGGGATTGTTCAGGAAAGGGTCAAAGTCTTGAAATACTGCCCAGTCATTAATTTGCTTAAAGCTTTCAAATTCATTATAAAGCTTTGCCTTAAGATATTCATCCTAAATTCTGCGAATTTTTGCAGTGAAAATTTTATAGAAACTCTTTTAAAATCACCTACTACACCTATTGATATTTAGCATGAAGCATCTGTACATTGACCTCTTTTAGTGGTACTGAAAGCATTACCCTTAGGTCATAAGAGGCAGAGCCCTATACAGAAATATAGAAGGACTTTTAAAAAAACAACTCCTCCCAAACTAATGGGCCATTTTCAACAATAATTCCTAGGTGACCTTTCTTACGATGTGCTAAAAGAACTGAATCTATTTAAACTCTAGTTGTCATTGCAACAAAAAGTGAAATTAAATATAAGAAATTAAAAATTTTCTCCTGACCCTTAAGGATTAGAGCCTTATTATTTTGCGTGAGGCATCAGGACTTTGACCTCTTTCAAAATTAAAATGAAAACTCATCCCAACCTACCAGGCCAATTTAACCAAATTCGGAAGATCCATAGGGTTCCCTCTTCAAAAAATTAAAAGATTTGTAATTGGTTGAAAGCTTTTGATGGCATGGCAACATAAGTTAAATTTGATAAAAGTCTTCTCTACAATCACTTGACCCTGAGCCTTGAAGACAAAAAGCCTTATCTCTGTTGAGCAGCACTGGCCATCTTGTTAAGTTGTTCCTGTTGTTGTCTTTGTCCATGGCATATCTTTAAAAAATTTATTAGCTATCAACCGGAAACTGCATGGTAGGATAGAGTCCAAGGAGGAGAAGTGCACAAAAACTCTGGCTGGCTTTATTATGTTATTTCCTTGTCCTGTTTTTATGACCCCACCACTTAATGTGGAGGGGGGGCATATAAATTTGCTTTTGTCCATCCGTCCATACTTCCGTACTTCCTTTCGTCCTTCCATCCTTCCGTCCGTCCCGAAATTGTCCAGGGCATATCTCTGAAAGTATAATAGCAACCAACTTGAAACTTCATAGATAGATAGACTTTATTAAGGAGAAGTGCACTGCTCAAGAACCACAGCTCTTGTCTGCATAATTTTGGAGTTATTGCCCTTTGTTATTTTAAGACTTTCATTTTGTCTAGGGCATATCTCTGAAAGTATAAAAGCTATTAACTTGAAGCTTCACAGGTGGATAGACCTCATTGAGAAGAACTGCAGTGCGCAAGAACCACAACTCTTGCTTGCATGATTTTGGAGTTATTGCCCTTTGTTTTTTTAAAGACTTACATTTTGTCTGGGGCATATCTCTGAAAGTATATAAGCTATCAACTTGAAACTTCATAGGTGGATAGACCTCATTGAGGAGAAGTGCACTGCTCAAGAACAACAACTCTTGCTTGCATAATTTTGGAGTTATTGCTCTTTCATATTTTAAAGACTTAAATTTTGTCTGGGGCATATCTCTGAAAGTATAATAGCTATTAACTTGAAACTTCACAGGTAAATAGACCTCATTGAGGAGACGTACAGTGCACAAGAACCACAACTCTTGCTTGCATAATTTTAAAGTTATTGCCCTTTGTTTTTTTTAAGACTTACATTTTGTTGGGGGAATATCTCTGAAAGTATAATAGCTATCAACTTGAAACTTCATAGGTGATAGACCTCATTGAGGAGACGTACAGTGCACAACTCTTGCTTGCATAAATTTGGAGTTATTGCCCTTTGTTTCTTTGAAGACTTAAATTTTGTCTGGGGCATATCTCTGAAAGTATAATAGCTATCAACTTGAAACTTCACAGGTGGATAGACCTCATTAAGGAGAAGTGAAGTGCACAAGAACCACAACTCTTGCTTGCATAAATTTGGAGTTAATGTCCTTTGTTATTTTAAAGACTTACATATTTTATGGGGCATATCTCTGAAAGTATAAGAGCTATCAACTTGACACTTCACAGGTGGATAGACCTCGTTGAGGAGAAGTGCAGTTCACAAGAACCTCAACTCTTGCTTGCATAATTTTGAAGTTATTGCCCTTTGTTATTTTAAAGACTTACATTTTGTCTTGGGCATATCTCTGAAAGTATAATAGCTATCAAATTTAAACTTCATAGTTGGATAGACCTCACTGAGGAGAAGTACAGGGCACAAGAACCCCAACTCTTGCTTGCATTATTTTGGAGTTATTGCCCTTTGTTATTATCAAAGCTACCGGTGGGGGCATCTGTGTCCTGTGGACAAAGCTCTTGTTCTGACTTAACCCATTACCAGATGGCAAAATACTAGACTGGTCCAAATTGAAATAGTTGACGACAATTTAATGTTTATGAAATTTAAGTTTTTTCAATTTTCTAGATTTAAAACATTGTGTGAAATGAAGAAATTGCTTTTTACCAACTGTTCTTTAAAGAAATCCAAAAGTGTCACTGTGTGGTAGTGGGTAAATGATGTCTACAGCATAACTTGGACCACGCCGTCATAGCGCAGACGGTAGTGCGCCAGACTCCTAATCTTCAATCATGGGATGTCATGGTTTGTCTCCTAATCTTTAATCATAGGATGTCATGGTTTGGCCCCGGTGACGGCACATATTCTTTCTGAATGGATGGATAATTGTAAACCTAAGTGGGATAGCAGCTGGAGGCTAGGAAAGGATGTAGTGGTAGTACTGGTGTGAGAAATACCAGGAATCCATTGTTAGGTACTCCAGCCATGATATGACTGAAATACTGTTAAAATTGGCATTTAACCCCATCCAACCAACCAACCATAACTTGGACCCTGGATATACATCTCGAATGTGCTCAAGTTTTTATGACGGCATATTTTTTAACTGAATTTTGGAGGTGCATCAATGATCCTTTCATTTGATTCATTAACGGAAAATAATAAAAAGGGCAAAAATTTCTCATACGTTTTTTTACCCCAACTGCTGGAAAATACACCAACAAAATTATCATTTGTGCACTATTTTCTTAATCCTTCCCTGTACAAACCTGAGATTTTACGTAGCTGTTATATAATGCAAAGAAAAACAATGTGGAAAAAGAAGAAATTGTGACAAGCAATTTCTCTTTTTCCCTCAATATTTTCTTCCACATAACTTGGTTTCATTTCCAATTACATCCAATTTGCAAAGTCGTCTGCAATTTCTTTGAATTTGGACCAGTCTAAAATATCTTAAAACAGGAAAGGGTTAATTGAAATCCTCTGAAATCCCACATAGAAACTTGGCCAACAAGTGCGTGTATGTAGTTTTATAAGTAAAAACTTGAATATTTGTTCATTGTGTATTTATCATTTTTAATAAAGAATTAGTATGGAACATAAGATATATGTACCTATTTCTATGTTGTAGGTACAAAGGTCCAGTTCCATCATATGTAGAAAAAGTTTTAATTTCTTCAAATCCAGAAGAGGCATTTCTTATTAAGATATTATTGAGACAAACAAGAAGACCAGAAATAGGAGATAAATTCAGCAGCAGACATGGCCAAAAAGGGTATTTAGTTTGTATTCAAATTTATTTATACCCCCCAAACTCTGGAAGGTATATAGGAGTCAGCTTGTCGGTCTATCACTAACCCTTTCCTGTACTGTCACTGATTTTTACATCCCTGTGAAATTATACATGGGAAAACATTGTGGAAAAAGAATGAATTGCTCATCACAAGCAATTTCTTCTTTTACCACAATAATTTCTACCACATGAGATGGTTACTTTTTCAATTACTCTTACTTTACAATGTCATCAACTTCCTCTTTGACTTTGGACACATCTAAATTTTTGAAAAACAGTAAAGGGTTAAGTGTTTGTTCTGTCTGTCTGTAGCTTTTCCTTGTCTGCTCAATTTCTTAGCTACTTGTATTTAGATTTTATACAAACTTAACAGATAGTCATTGTATCAAGCAGAGATGTACATATTGCAGTTTGGTTGTGGTCCATTTACTTTGTACAGAGTTATAACCCTTTTACAGTAAATCTTGTCCACTTTTTCTCTCTAACTTCAGAATGGATTTGACTCACATTCAACATGAGCACTCTGTATTAATCCATTACCGAAGGACAAAATTTTAAACTGGTCCAAATTGAAAGGAGTTGCAGACTACATTTTAATGTTAATGAAAAATTAGATTTTTGAGTTGCGTCAAACCAAAGGTTTGAAGCTACTTATTGTCGTGGCATGATTTACAATCTCATGTATTTCTCCGATGGCCCGGGACGACAGTCCTGTTTCTTAAATAGGCTAATTCTGTGTTATCAAATCAACTTATACTTTTTTAAACACTCTTTTAAAGGGTGGCTTCATTTCAAAAGATTTCAATACAAAATTATAGATTGTTCCAAACTTTTGATTTTACAAGCAAACTACAATCTTTGCGCAAAAAGCCACGATACATACAAACAATTAGATTGTCGGTTTTGATTAAAAGACCATAGATTCAATAGGACAGTATGTATCTTCACATCAATTTGTATTTCTTAGAAATAAATCTGAAATGTAATACAATTCTCATGACGGTAATCTTCAATGAAACAAATTATCAACGACAAAATTGAGCATTAATACATATGATAATTGAAACACACTGTATATGTCATATAGGGATGTACAGTGACATACAGAAGTGAGCTTGTTGGTCCGTCAGTTGGTCTGTCTGTAGCTTCTTCGTGTCCCCTCAATTTCTCTGCAACTATTGTAAGGATTTTATTCAAATTTCACTGATTTAATAAGTATCAAGCAGAGATGTGCATAATGAATTTTGGTTACAATGCATTGATTTTTGACGGAGTTATGGCCCTTTGGTGAAAAATCATGTCTGCTTGATTTCTCAGCAACCATTTTGTATATGGACAAGCACTGTTAGGGGGTATCAGTCTACTTTGTGACAATTTCTAGCTATCAACACCTTTTTGGTGTACAATGCATGCGCACATGTTGATATCCTGCCTTGATGCTAAACCAGGATGCTGATTCCTGATTTAAATTTGATTTGTGCTTTGTTTTCAAGACAATCTATGCAGATTATTTTGTGACAAGTAAAGACATTAATCCCCCAGACAACGGTTATATCCCAGATCAATGACAAATCTTAGATTGGCTGAATTGATGTAAGGACCAGATGGATGGAAATGTCACATTAGGTCATGGTTTTCTCAGGAGCTCTTTACTGCAGTTTCTGCGTTTCTTTTTCTATTTGACAGTTTAAGATTAAAAATATTAATTCTCTTTTCAAAAACTGTGTTTGTACCACCCAGGACTAGGCTTTCCTAAATTCATTCAAATAATTTTTGAACTAATTTTCTCTCATTCTTGCCCCTACCCTTCTTGCATTCCTTGCAATGTAAGGAAAAACATGTTTAAAATATTTTCAACTTTGAAGTCCAAGTGAATTAAGGCATGTTTTTTTTTTAAGATAATCAGGATTTTCGTTACATACCCTAATGAAGCAGAGTAAAGATTATTTTGATCACATCATCCGAACTAAAAAATGTTCGACCAAAACCCAATTAGTTTTTTTCTAGATTATATGTACGATCTTTTTTATAATCTGGATTGAGGTTTATTTATTTTAGTATTTGTTTCAAATTTCAGCTTTGATTTGAATTTTAATAACTTGTATAATCAAAGCACTGAAAGTACCCCTGATGAGAAACAGAAATTTCAAAACACAATTCACCTTAGATAATCCATGATTCTGTGATCTATGTGACATGAAGTCAAATGTAAGAAAATAGTACCTAAATGCATGATCCAATCACACTAGGCTTTAAAAATAGAACTCATGAACACAGAATTTAATAAACAGAAATACACACACAGAATTTACTTGAATTGGTCCCTTCTACGTGGACCAACCTCGTTGCATCAGCCAAGGGCAAACAGCCTTTAGTTTATGCATAGTAATGAATTCCAGATAGTCTGTCTCTTGTTGCAACTCTCAGGCCCTACAGGGCTTTGATTTAAGTCTCTTGGTAGAAAACATTGAGAAAATGAAGGAATTGCTTGTCATAAGCAATTTCTTCATTTTACACATTGTTCTCCCAGTTTTTTTCCTTGAGGGGAGTTCAAAAGCATCATTGTGTGGGAATGGGTTAACCAGAGATGTGCATGTTCCAATTTTATTATGGTCTAATTAGTTTTCTTGGAGGTGAGGCCCCTTTCTTGAAACAGGCTCTATTCCAGTGACAAAATGTATTTCTGTGACATGTACCCGTTTGGGGGTATAAATCACATTTAGTGATAGTCTAGTTTATGAATAAATCAGTTTATACTTGAAACAAGATATTGTTTGCATCTTGATAGCTACAAGTTGCATTATTACTAGTAATTAAACAAGTCACACCATTCAACCATTTCTCATTTTTGAAATTTTAGACTAGTCCATATTAAAAGAGGTTGCAGACAACAATGAAAATTGGGTGCAATGTGAAATGAAACCCTCCTATCTGGTAGAAATTATTGTCACAAGTAATTTCTTCTATTTCCACAATGTTTCCTCAAGTATAAAATCGAGGCATTGTAGAATTCTTAGTTGGAACAGGAAAGGGTTCATTAAAAAATGGTTATTATTTTATTAAAGCAACGAGGAAAGACAGATTATCTTCACTTGTCGTGGGCAAATAAGGCATGATTTTCTACTTGTCCAGGAAAAAGTCGAGAGGAGATAAATTTTGAGAAAATGTTGTTGTTCACAAAGAAAATTCTGGAACCAAACACTTGTCACGGGCAAATAAGACATGATTTTATACCAGTCCAGAAAAAAATGGAGAACAGGCAAATTTTGAGAAAATATTGTTGTTCAAGAAGAAAATTCTGGAACCCAACATTTTCTTCATTTACACCAATGTTTCCTAACTTTCAATATAAACATCTTGATCACACTGTATGAATACGCGAACCTCAATCCAGATTATAAAAAAGATTGTACATATCATCTAGGAAAAAACTTATTAGGTTTTGGTCGAACATTTTTTAGTTCAGATGATGTGATCAAAAGTCAATCAAACATTCATACATTGTGTGATTAGGTTTTTTCGGTTCATACCTCCATGAAAACAAAAAACATTCTCTTCATTTCTTATAATTTAATAGCATCGAGCCAAAAAAAAACAAAAGCTTTACAAATTTTGATACCTTCTTGTATAGGACTATTTTGTGCGGAAGCATACACAATTGCTGTGTGCTCAAAATTTTGTTCATGGAGCTATGAATAATTTTTTTCGACCAATCAGAATGCCTGTTTTTGATGGACGAAACTAAAGATTAAATTATAATGAATTATCTTTAAGATCTGTTGTGTTCTGTCCCAAGTTTAGCCCTTGTGTTTACTTTGTGTAAATGAAGAAAATGTTGGGTTTTTCTCAAAATATGTCTGTTCTCCATAAGTGGCCTTGAAAAATGTACTTGTCTGCATGTAGAAAATCCTAATTTGATAAAGTCAACTTGGAAATGGAAACCTCAGGATTATCATATGATCCATTTGTCTTATGTAGAACCATATGATGGTGATGTTGGAACCTAGCTCAATCAGAATTATCACCTTTATTATATGCACAAGCATAAATGAAAACATTTTATGCACAAGCATAAATGAAATTGACCAATTGCAGCTGTCAATCATATAATCACTCAACCAATGAAATCATTCATTCTGACTGGAAGTTCAGTCTTAAATGTGACATTGGCCTCCTTTTTGGTAAATCTTTTTGTTGGTTTGGCAACTTAAACGTCATAACTACAGCTTGTTCAAGCTGTAGTTACGATGTTTAGATCGCCAACCAACCAATCCACTTATTTGTAACATGCAACTTGCCATAGATTTTGCAATATAACGACCTTGAAAATCATAGTGGGACTTTCTGTTGGAGTCAGTAGACGTGGTCAAAGAAGTAAGTAGGTGGAGCCAGCAATTGGTATATAGTTTTGCCTGTGTCTGTGTCCGAGTTTGTTTGTCATTCCATCTGTCAAAAAGTTAGCCTACACCCTACACATTTTCGGTCTACTCAAAGAACATTTAAGATTTGCTCATACATGACCAAAGGTACCTGTCATTGATAGCATCTTTAGACTTCAAGGTCATATGACCAGGTCAAGGTCATTAATCAATGTCAAATTTGTCAGTGAATTGCTGTGGGTTTTTTTTTTTTCCATGGTTTTGTCCAACATGTACATGTAGTTCTATGTAGATATATGTTTTTCATATGTATGTATTTGTCTTTTGTAGGGTTTGCGGTCTAATTGTACCTCAGGCTGATATGCCATTTACAGACCAGGTAAGTCATCAAAGATTATTGGACCTGTAGCTTCAATGCCAATCAGTTTTACCCATTACCATATGAAATTTTTTTAGAATTGTCCAAAGGGATATAAGTTGCAAACAACAATTTCAAGTTGATAGAAACAAAGATCTTTGTTATTTTGGTTAGAAAACATTGTGGCTAATGAGGAATTGCAAGTATTTTTCCTGAGGGGCAACAAAAAACGTTGTTGTGTGGGAATGGTTTAACCTTTTCCCGTTTTTGGAAATTTTAGACTAGTCCAAATTGAAAGAGGTTGCAGACGTCAATGAAAACTTGATGCCATCCTATGTGGTAGAAAATGTTGTGGAAAAAGGAGAAATTGCTTGTTACAAGCAATTACTTCTTTTTCCACAATGTTTTCTTTAGTATAAAATCACAGGAACGTAAAATCCTGTATTTGATCAGGAAAACTTCAATAACTTCAATATTTTGGGCAATTTAACACCAACCCTAAAGGATGAAATAATGAAGACATTATTTATATGTACTTTGAGATAAGTCATACTTTCTTGAATTTTTCTCTACATTTAACATTTTTACTTTCTTTGTTTTAAACCATTCTGACGCAGTAATATTTTGTGACACCCCCCAAAAAAGCTTTCGAAAACACTATTGAAAACAAAGAAATTGCTTGTTAAAAGTAATATCTTAAATTTCCCAAAATGTTTTTTTACCTAAAAAAACCCAAAATGTATTTAATTTCCATTGATAAAACTTGAATAAGTGCCTCAATAGAAAAGCTTGGCTTTAGCTCTTAATTGATTTTTTCATTGTATTTTTTTGTCCCCTCAAAGGGTAATCGGCATACTATTTAACCATTGTCTGTCTTTCTGTTTGTCCCTCTGTCTGTGAGTCAGTCTGTATGTCTGGCTGCAAATTTTAAATGAAAAAAACTTAACACTTACAATTACTTAAAGCCTATTCAAAATATTGTGGAAAAAGGAGAAATTGCTTGTTACAAGCAATTTCTTCTTTTTCCACAATGTTTTCTTGAGTATAAAATCATAGAAACGTAAAATCCTGTATTTGAACAGGAAAGGGTTAACCCATTCCCTATCAGTGATTCTTTTAGTTGCCCCCAAGGAAAAAAGCTTTGGAAAGCATTGTGGAAAATGAAGGAATTGCTTGTAACAAGGTTGTCCGGGCGGTGTCCACTTCTTTGTCCGGGGCATAACTCTGTCATAGTAAGTCCGATTGACTTTAAACTTGGCAGTTATATTCTTCTCATCAATACGGAGTGCAGTGCTCAATAACCATAACTCTTCCTGGCCTATTTTTTGAGTTATTGCCCTTTGTTGTTTTGTATACTTGAATCTTGTCCGGAGTAAATCTCTAAAAGTATTATAGCTAGGATCATGAAACTTCATGGGTGTATAGATCTCACCAAGGGGGAGTGCAGTGCACAAGAACCATAACTCTTCCTGGCCTATTTTTTGAGTTATTGCCCTTTGTTGTTTTTCATACTTGAATCTTGTCTGGAGTATATCTCTAAAAGTATAATAGCTAGAATCATGAAACTTAATGGATGGATAGAGCTCACAAAGTTGGAGTGCAGTGTACAATAACATTAACTCTACCTAGCCTATTTTTTGAGTTATTGCCCTTTGTTGTTTTTCATACTTGAATCTTGTCCATTGTATATCTCTAAAAATATTATGGCTAGGATCATGAAACTTCATGGGTGTATAGATCTCACCAAATGGGATTGCAGTGCACAAGAACCATAACTCTACCTAGCCTATTTTTTGAGTTATTGCCCTTTGTTGTTTTTCATACTTGAATCTTGTCCGGAGTATCTCTAAAAGTATAATAGCTAGAATCATGAAATTTCATAAATTGACAGAGCTCACAAAGTGGGATTGCAGTTTACAAGAACAATAACTCTACCTAGCCTATTTTTTGAGTTATTGCCCTTTGTTGTTTTTCATACTTGAATCTTGTCTGGAGTATATGTCTAAAAGTATAAAAGCTATAATCATTAAATTTCATTAATTGATGGAGCTCACCAAGTGGGAGTGCAGTGTACAAGAACATTAACTCTACCTAGCCCATTTTTTGAGTTATTGCCCTTTGTTGTTTTTCATACTTGAAACTTGTCCGGAGTATATCTCTAAAAGTATAATAGCTAGAATCATGAAACTTCATGGATGGATAGAGCTCACCAAGTGGGAGTGCAGTGTACAAGAACATTATCTCTACCTAGCCTATTTTTTGACTTATTGCCCTTTGTTGTTTTTCATACTTGAATCTTGTCTGGAGTATATCTCTAAAAGTAAAATAGCTAGAATCATGAAATTTCATGGATGGATAGAGCTCACCAAGTGGGAGTGCAGTGTACAAGAACCATAATTCTACCTAGCGTATATTTTGAGTTATTGCCCTTTGTTGTTTTTCATACTTGAATCTTGTCTGGAGTATATCTCTAAAAGGATTATAGCTAGGATCATGAAACTTCATAGATGTATAGATCTTACCAAGTGGGAGTGCAGTGTACAAGAACCCTAGCTCTACCTGGCCTATATTTTGAGTTATTGCCCTTTGTTGTTTTTCATACTTGAATCTTGTCCGGAGTATATCTCTAAAAGTATAAAAGCTAGAATCATGAAATTCATGGATGGATAGAGCTCACCAAGTGGGAGTGCAGTGTACAAGAACCATAATTCTACCTAGTGAATATTTTGAGTTATTGCCTTTTGTTGTTTTCCATACTTGAATCTTGTTGGAGTTTATCTCTAAAAGTATAATAGCTAGAATCATGAAACTTATTGGATGGATAGAGCTCACCAAGTGGGAGCGCAGTGTACAAGAACCATAACTCTACCTAGCCTATTTTTTGAGTTATTGCCCTTTGTTGTTTATCATACTTGAATCTTGTCCGGAGTATATCTCTAAAAGTATTATAGCTAGGATCATGAAACTTCATAGGTGTATAGATCTCACCAAGGGGGAGTGCAGTGCACAAGAACTCTTACTCTACCTGGCCTATTTTTTGAGTTATTGCCCTTTGTTGTTTTTCATGCTTGAATCTTGTCCGGAGTATATCTCTTAAAGTATAATAGCTAGAATTATGAAATTTCATGGATGGATAGAGCTCACCAAGTGGGTGTGCAATGTACAAGAACCATAATTCTACCTAGCGTATATTTTGAGTTATTGCCCTTTGATGTTTTTCATACTCTAATCCGATCGGAGTACATCTCTAAAAGTATAATAGCTAGAACCATGAAACTTCATGGATGGATAGAGCTCACCAAGTTGGAGTGCAGTGTACAAGAACCATAATTCTACCTAGCGTATATTTTGAGTTATTATCCTTTGTTGATTTTCATACTTTGTTTGACAAAAAATATTCATTCAAAATAACCTCAATTCTATTGAAACCTTTTGTTAATTTTAAGCAGTGTGACGGGCGTATCTTGTGACAATTTGGCACCTTGTTTTATATAGGTTCCGTGCATTGATTTACGCTAGTTGATTGTTATGTCAAGGTCATCAATCAAGGTGAAGGTCACTTATCAAGGTTACTTTTTAGAAAAAAAGCTGTTAAGGGGGCATGGTGTTTCACAAACTAATCTTGTTTTTTATTTCTAATTTCAGGGAATATGTCCTGACATTGTAAGTATACCCTCGTCTTAAACCACAGAAACCCTTTTTTGTGTGACCCCCCTCCCTTTAAGAAAATAGATCAGATAAACAAAGTGGAAAATGTTCTGTCGGATACTCCCAAGTTCAAGGTCACACATGAAGGTCACTTACCCCCTTAAGCAATGCATCCATGTTTGGATACACATTTATATACCATCTGCAACCTTTTTAATTTAAACTTATTTAAACTTATTTAAACTTATTTAAAACTTTGGCATCTGATTTAAAGGTTGATGATGGTTCTATTTTACTTCTTTTGAAAGGCAAAGTGTTTTTAGATAAAAAAATTTTCTATCTCTTTTGGCACAGTCACAATTTGTTTGACTTGGCAAAGCATGCCTCAGCCAAGGTTTCACTCCTACTGACTTATTTAAGCTTTGACCTGTTAACATACTTGATTTCTAGTAATTCGTTAACTCATTACCAGACAATGATAGTTTTTAACACCCATCAAGGAAAATAATTGGGAGAACATTGTGTAAATGAAGAAATTGCTTGCAACAAGCAATTTCTTCGTTTTGCACTATTTTTTTTACCCAGAAAGTTGAGCAAATCCAAAAATGTCATTATTTATCAATTTTTTGTCTGCAACTCCATTCAATTTGGACCAGTTTAAAAATTTGCTGTTTGGTAATAGGTTAAGTAGCTTTGTATAAGTAAGGAGCTTTGTATAACATTGTCAAGACTACAATCTAAAAATGAAGCTGAAATTACTGTCTTCTTTTCCAACCATATGTTATAGCAAGTTCATCTTAAATGCTTTTTTAAAGATGGCTTTATTTCTAAATTGTATTAGCTCATTGCAGTATCACCACACAATTCCAGTTTCAGGAAAAAGCTGAAGAAAACAATGTAAAAAAAGAATAAATTGCTCATAAAAATCAATTCCTTCATTTTCTATATTGTTTTCTACCCAGAAAGACAAATACTGTAAATTCTATCAGCTCAAAATTTCAAGAATTTGGACTAGTTTCATATTTTGTTGTCTAATAATAATTAATTGTTTAAGCATTTCAAAAGTGTTTGTAAATATCATATGAATGCTATATAAGGCAATTTCTCCATTTCCCTATTCATTTTCTTGTCCTGTTAATACATTCTTGTAATAAGCAATTTCTTTATTTCCCAAAATGATTACCATCCAAGAGACTCAAGCTTTTCACATTTTCATCGATTGAAAATTGTGGTCTGCAATTTCTTTCAATTAAGGTTTATCTGATAATATGCTGTTGGCAATATATCAAACAATTAAGACATTTTCCCATTTTAACCAATTCCCACACAATCCATCTTTTTCACACCCCTAAAGAAAAAAGGCTTTGGAAAACAATGAGGAAAATGGAGAAATAGCTTTACACAAGTAATTTCTTCATTATCCACAATATTTTATATCGCAAAGGACAAAGGTTTTTTAAAATTTCTGGAACTATAAGTTGTCGTCTACAGTATCTTTGAATGTGAACCAGTTCAGAAGTTAATTTATTACAGATAATGAATCCTCATGGTTATCCATCTAGAATGACAGTAGGTAAACTGATGGAACTGCTAGGTGGAAAGGCTGGAGTTTTAGACGGGAAATTCCATTATGGAACTGGTAAAGTCAATATATTTCTCATAGCAAGAGCTCCCTACGAAATAGTAGCTCCTACCTCCATAAAGATATATAGAAAATGAAAAATTATCAATTTTATCAAGTCTTCCCTAATTTCAGGAGTATGGAAAATTTAGAGAAATACAAAATAATATATAACACTGTTTATAATTTTAGCAAATTGAATGGTGTTTAAGACTTTGAATGGTATTCTCATGCCAATGTCACTAAACAACAGTCTTTTTGAACCACCAGCTGCTCATCCCAAGTAGACACAGTATTTATCATTCGTCTATTGATGAGACATAAATGACGATTGTCGTACTGACCTTAGTCAATTTTGGAATGAATGTTTGTCTAGCTGAGAGCTTGATTGAAAGCATATAACTTTACTGACGGAGCTGATGAGGATTGGTAATTTACAGAAAAAACCCTGTGCTTTGAATGCTTACAAGGACTTTTTTAAAGATAAGATAATATATTATGATTGGCTTTGTTAATCCAATTCCACAAAATTCCACTTTTTGACACTTCTCAAGAATATAGCTCAGAAAAACTTTGTTGAAAATAAAGAAATTGCTTGTTACAAGCAATTTCTTCTTTTTCCTAAACATTTTCTACCTAAAAATCAAAGATGTTCAAAATTTCATCAACTTTAGATTAATTCATAAATAATCTTTCAATTTGCACCAGTCTAAAATTCTGTCATTTGGTAATGGGCTAACTCAGTGAAATGCACAGTTGATCAGTGATCCAATGCATTCAGGCTTTAGCTTTAACTCTTGTCAGTCTGAACTTGGAATATTCCTGTTTTGGCAAGAGGTATAGACCAAGATCAGCCTGCACACATGTGCAGTCTGATCTTTGTGTTTGTCCCTTTTAAGACAGAGTTGTTTAAAAGACCCTTTTAAGACAGAGTTGTTTAAAAGATAAATTCTAGAAATGAATATTAGCTGACAAATAGTGATTCCAGTGTTTTCAGCCCTTTGATCTTTAAAAGTAATTCTGTAGAGGATTTTATTCAGCATGACAAGCTTTAACCCATTCCCACACAATGACGCTTTTTTACACCCCTCATGAAAAAGGCTCAAGAAAACAATGTGAAAAATGAAGAAATTGCTTGTAACAAGCAATTTCTTCATTATCCACAATGTTTTCTACTCAAAAAGCTAAAGAATGTAAAAAATTCAAAAAGTTAAAATTGTTGTATGCAACTGCTTTCAATTTTGACCAGACTAAAATATTGCCATGTGGTAATGGGTTAATAGCAACAGGTTGTGTGTAGGCAAGGCTTTTTGTCAGGACAGCTTGCAGTGATTGAAACATAGCTGTCATCCTGACAAGGCAGTGTATGTGCTTTAGTGCGTAAGTATCAGTCAATGTGTCAGTTATATCATTTCCCTTTCATTTATTGACAGATTGCTTAATGGCTTTGCACAGTTGTTCTCCATCTTCAGTAGATGTGTTGAATAGCTCTGAGGTCATGGTCATGGCTCAAGGTCAAATGTTCAAATAGAGCTTGTCCAGAACATATCTTCTACATTTGCCGATGGATTTCAAAATAACTTGGGACAATTGTTCTCCATCATGAGTAGTTGTGCCATTTCAAACCATTTTTTGGTAGTTCCAAGGTCATGGTCATAGCTCAAGGTCAAACATTCTAAATGAGCTTGTTCAGAGATTATCTCATACATTTGTGGATGAATTCAAAATAACTTTGGAAATTTTTATCCATCATAATTAGATGTGCAATTTGAAACAAGTTTTCAAATACCTTCAAGGTCAAGGTTACAGTTCATGGTCAAATATCGGGTGGACTTGACATGTTGTCCATGGCCACATTTTTAGTTATTGACATAATCTAGGTCAAACCAGGTATGAAAATGAGTGGCGACATTTCGGAGGCATTGACTCTTTCCTATTTGCTTCATTAAACCTTGAGTTAGAACTAAGATGCAGACAGGGGTTTGTATCTTAATTACATCATCCAGAGAAAAAAAGTAAGAGTATGATGTATCATGATTAACTTGGTTTTACGATCCCTTGCAATCGGTGGCTTGCCCTCCCAACTGAGTTCAGACAGAAAGTTCCTCTTTGACGATAATCGGTGTTTGCAAAATTTGTGTCAAGTAATGTATGTAACAAAATAGTAAAATAGTTGGTTGGCAACCTTGCTTTGCAACTACAGCTTAAATAATCTGTAGTTACAACGTTTAAACCGACAAAAATACTTCACATAAACCAGGCCAATGTCTGAGTTAAGCCTTCATCCCCCAGTCTAGGTTCTGTATGTTAGCATAATTATTTCCAGTCTAAATTTTGGCAGCGGCGACACATATTCTTTCCGACATTTGTCTCTCACCGATGGGTGGATAATCGTAAACCTAAGTTGGATAGCAGCTGGAGGCTAGGAAAGGATATAGTGGTAGTACTGGTGTGAGAAATACCAGGAATCCATTGTTAGGTGCTCCAGCTGCCGTGTTATGACTGAAATACTGTTAAAAGCTGTGTTAAACCCCATTCAATCAATCTAAATTTTGGGTCTCCTTTGTGAAGAAAATCTGTGTTTTGTTTCAGCATTTGGTGGAGACAAAGTTGTGGACCTGTCTGCAGACCTAATCAGGCATGGATTTAACTATCTCGGAAAAGACTATGTTACTTCAGGAATAACTGGGTTAGATTTATTTATTACAATATGCACAAAAATATAACTGGTGTAAATTGTGAGAGCTTGCAGACCATATATTATGGTTAACCCCTTCCTACTTATCAAAATTTAGACTGGTCCAAATTCAAAGAAATTGAAGACGTAAGTGACTCTAGTTTGTGGAATTTTAAAACAACTTGGTTATTACAAGTAATTTCTTCATTTTCAATAACCAGTTCCAGAGAGGTATAAACATGCTGGATTGTTTGGAAAAAGATTAAATGAAATGCAGGATAAAGAACATTGTGTCATTTTCAGAACTTATCATAAATCGGAGAGTATCAACCTATTACTAGACAACAAGAATATAGACTGGTCCAAATTCAAAGAAGTAACAGGTCATAATTTCAAGTAGATAGAAATTTAAAAATGTCTGTGTTTTTAAGCAAAAACAATATAAAAAGTGAATGGATTGCTTGTAACAACTACTTTCTCCATTTTCCATACAGCTCTCCAGAAACATTTTAAAAGAAAATATGTTTGTTTGGGATTGGGTTAAAGCACTCATACTTAATGGGCATACAAGACTAAGAATTAAATCAACATATAAGAAGTCAAAAGTCATACACTCACTTTGTTAACATTCAAAACCAACTTGAAAAGAAAGTCCATCTTCTTATTTCTTTGACATAGATGATAGAGAATAGGTCTGTTTTGCCAATTTTAATGTACAGGTGTTACCTTTGTCCATTTATGGATGGATTGTGGGTGTCCTATCATTTGTGTCTGCAGAATAACTTCCACATTTTGGATTTCAAATTGCTTGGCACAGTTGTTCAACTGGATGAGGTCCAGTATCTTGCTTGTAAAAGTCTTAGTCAGACGCCAAAACTGACCTTGTCCCGAGCATATTTCTATTTTCGTAGATGGATGTCAAAATAACATGGCACAGTGTTTCAGTGTTCCATTGGATGAAGTCTATTGTTATACAAAGAGTTTAACCCTTTCCTGTTTTGCAAAATTTTAGACCTGTCCAAATTCAAAGGGGCCGCCGCCATAGCGCAGTCGGTAGCGCGCCAGACTCCTAATCTTCAATCATGGGTGTCATGGGTTCGATCCCCGGCGGCGGCAAATATTCTTTCCGACAATTGTCTCTCACCAATGGGTGGATAATCGTAAACCTAAGTGAGATAGCAGCTGGAGGCTAGGAAAGGATGTAGTGGTAGTACTGGTGTGGGAAATACCAGGAATCCATTGTTAGGTGCTCCAGCCGCCGCGATATGACTGAAATACTGTTAAAAGCGGCGTTAAACCCCATTCAATCAATCAATCAACCAAATTCAAAGGCTTTGCAGACGACAATATAAAATCTATTTTATTTGAAATATTAACATTCAGTGGGGTAGAAAATTCTGTGTTATAAGCAATTTCTTCTTTTCCACAATTTTTTTTTCTCAAGTAAAATAACGCAGGGATGTAAAAAAACAGGGATTGAACAGGTAAGGGTTAAGATACAAGCAAAACTGACCATACAGGTTCCTTGATTTTGTTGTTGGTGGTGTTGCATAACATCATATTCATTGGTCGAAAGAATATTTTGGGGGCTTCAGTGGTGATGACACATTTCTTGTTCTTGATTGGCTCTTAATCCTTTCCTGTTTTGCAAAATTTTAGACTGACTCAAATTGGAGAGGATACAGACAATAAAAATTGGATGCAATTTAAAATGAAGCCATCAAATGTGGTAGAAAATACTATGGGAAAAGAAAAAATAGCAAGCACTTTCTTCTTTTTCCAAAATAATTTCTCAAGAATAAGATCACAGGGACGTAAAAACCAAGGATAGAACAGGAAAGGGTTAATAATGTAACTTGTCAAGCACTAGCACTTTAGAGGGGGCATCCGTGTTTGTGATACATTTCTAATGTAATGTAGAATGGTCATCCTCATAAGTTATATCTACCTCTGAATGAGCAACAATTGGTTGATGTATCTTTGAGCCAAAATTATTTTATTTCAAACACATAGTCACTTTTTGATAAGGGTCATGTATTATGGTGATAAACAAGTAGCTGAAAATGTTAAAGGAGATGTTACAATTAACCCATTCCCACACAACAAAATTTTAGACTGGTCCAAATTCAAAGGAGTTGCAGACGACAATTTAAAGTTGATAAAATTTTAGATTTTTTCAACTTCTGGGTAGAAAATATTGTGTAAAATGAAGGAATTGCTTGTTACAAGCAATTTCTTCATTTTACACAATGTTTTCTCAATTGCTTTTCTTGTAGGGGCGTCCAAAAGTTTCACTGTGTGGGAATGGGTTAATGGATGGCTAGCTATTCCTACTTAGTTCAAGCAGGAAGTTCCACTTAGGTATCAAATTGCCTTATTTTGCGAAATTTATGACCAGTTGCTGGTAACAAGTTCAGGTATCAGTATGACAGGTAAAAATGTCGTTTGGCAACCTAAAGCTCATAACAACATAACATTGAATAATCATCTGTAACTTTGTTTAAGTCATCAAACTAACAAAATTGCTTCACATTAATGAAGGCCAATGTCAGAGTTCAAAGTTCATTTCTTAGGTAAATAAATGATTTGATTGGTCAATTGATTGATTGGAAGCTGTGATCTGATATATGTCAAACAAGATTCTGTTCATGTAAAGACATGAAAGGTACCATAAGAACCCCCTTGAATATACATTTCAGTGAGCCGTTGTCAGCCTACATTTATTTTGGACCTATATATTACCAAAAACTGAAACACATGGTATTAGACAAAATGCATGCACGTGCAAAAGGACCCCGAGCAGTTCTGACCAGACAGCCAACTGAAGGCAGATCAAGGGATGGAGGTCTACGATTAGGTGAAATGGAGCGAGATTGTCTAATAGGTTACGGTGCTAGGTAAATATTTTTGTTGTTTCAATGGATGGCCATGCCAACTTGTCTCATACATGATAATTTGGACGAGATTTCAAACAGCATGATTTTTGTAAAATATATGATCAGAGGTATAAAACAAATGGTAAATTATTGGTTGGCAAGCCTAACTCAATCCAATACAGTGATGATTTTTGATGCCCCCGCCCCCCCCCCCCAAAAAAAAAGCTATAGAAAATATTGTGTCAAATTAAATAATTGATTCTAACACGCAATTTCTTCATTTACCCTTAAGGTTGTCTCTCACCAATGGGTGGATAATCGTTAACCTAAGTGGGATAGCAGCTGGAGGCTAGGAAAGGATGTAGTGGTAGTACTGGTGTGAGAAATACCAGGAATCCACTGTTAGGTGCTCCAGCCGCCGCGATATGACTGAAATAGTGTTAAAAGCAGCGTTAAACCCCATTCAATCAATCAATCAATCATTTACCCTTAAGGACTGAGATTTTTAGTTCCACTGGATGAAAGCTAGCAAGCTATTGTCAGGGTGTTGTGTCCTCCGTCTGTCTGTCTTTAAACTTTTACTTCAAAAATCTTCTCCTCATAATGTATTGAACAGAATTCAATCAAATTTCACAGAAGTAATCCTTGGGTGACCTTTTTTTGAATACCTTCAAAGAATGATATTGTTCGTATAAAAATCATGTCTTTAACAGGCAGGGCTAATTTGATACATGGTGAAGGCTTTGAAAATCTTCTTCTCAAAAAGCAGTAAATAGATTTAAACCTAATTTCACAGGAATGGTACTTCGGAAACCCTTTATCAGATTCCTTAAAACAGTCTTGATCGGATGAAAAACATGGCTTAAATGGACAGGACGAATTAAAAGGCTGAATGGCTGTATTATGCTATGGCCTAAGTAAACCGTCTGTCCATCTTTCCGTCTGTCCATTTATTTTTGGTTTGTGGAACTCCTCCTACAGTCCTATGTACTCCTCCTATGGTTATAACTTGTGCTAGTTAGCTCCACTGGCTGAAAGCCAGCGAGCTATTGTCATGGTGTTGTGTCCGTCATGAGTGTTTGCGTGCATCCATCTGTCCGTAAACTTTAAAAAAAAAATCTTCTCCTCAAGAAGGACTGAACAGATTTCAAACAAATTTCACAGAAATGACCCTTTAGTGACCCTTTATCAGATTCCTTTAAAGAATTTTGATCAGATGAAAAACATGGCTTTAATGGGCGGGACTAATTTCCATATATGGTGAAACCTTCAAAAATTTTCTTCTCAAAAACCAACGGATGGATTTCAACCAAATTTCACAGAAATGATCCTTGGCTGACCCTTTGTCAAAATCCTTCAAAAAATTTTGATTGGATGAAAAACATGGCTTTAATGGGCGGGGCTAATTTCCATGTATGGTGAAAGCTTCAAAAATCTTCTTCTCAGAAACCAATCAATGAATTTCAACCAAATTTTACAGGAATGTTCATTTGGTGACTCTTTATCAGATTCCTTTAAAGAATTAAGCTCAGTTGAAAAACATGGCTTAAATTGGCGGGGCTTATTTCAATATAAGGTGAATCTTCAAAAATCTTCTCCTAAGAAACCAATGGATGAATTTCAACCAAATTTCACTGAATTGATCCTTGGGTGACTCTTTATCAGATTTGTTCAAAGAATTTCGATAGGAAAGAAAACATGCCTGAAATGGGCGGGGCTAATTTCCATATATTGTGAAAGCTTTAAAAATCTTCTCAGAAAACATTAGATGAATTTCAACCAAATTTCACTAGAATGATCCTTGTCTCTGTATATGGTATATAGTTAAATTTTGAAAATCTAACTCTTACAAACTGCTGGATGGTTTTTAACCAAATTTCTCAGGAATGATAAGTAAATTCAGGCCGATGGAGTGAATCAGGCACTTGAGTGCCTCTAGTTGTTGATTGAAAATGGTTGAAATTTACTTCAATTATTCTCCATGATGTGTACTTGTACTTCAAATCTACAACATTTTGTCTTTTCAGTGATTAATGAATTGTCTCCCCTTTGTTCAGGGAATTGCTTGATATTATTGTGTTTTTTGTGTGCAATGTGACCCATGGTACTGTTAATTATACCCCCCACAACGAAGTTATGGGGGGGTATACTGGTATCAGGTTGTCCGTCCGTCCGTCCGTCCGTCCGTGGACATAATTTTGTGTCCTCTTCTCTTCCCACATTTTTTGACCAATTTTGCTGAAATTTTATCAGGTTGTTTCCTATCATATGAAGTTGTGCACCTGCAATTTTCATCTTGATCCAGTCGTTAGTTTCAGAGTTATGCCATTTTGAACCTTTTGATGGGGGGAGGGGGGGAAAGTAGTCAAAATTTAAAATTGCAAAACTCAGTAACCATAAGGGGAGTTACCAAATTTGGTAAGTAACATCATCTTGTTGACCTTTACAAAATATCGAACGGTTTATTTCCTGAGGTCAAATTTGACCCCGCCCCCCGGGTGTCAAAAATTTAACATAGGCTTATATTGACTTTTCGTGGATATAATTTTGTGTTATCATCTCCTCACACAGTTTTCTTTAACATAGGCTCATATTGACCAACCTTTCCTAATCAGTCAACTCTAGCAACAAACACAAAATCAGAAAGAGGTGGAGGGTTGGCAATATTCATCCACCATGACATGCATGTGATTAAACAGCTTCAAATTCCACTCCTTCATAGAAAAGCCTTTTTAGCGGTGTGGGGGGTATTCTCGTCAGCCCTTGAGGGCGACAGCTCTAGTTCAAACTGTGTTTAACAGTGACAAATCTTTGTGTTGAAATTGTGCATAGGTCAACCACAACTCCTATTACAAAAATTGTTATATTGTAAGGTAGGATAATCATTATAGATACAAAAGATATTCCAAGGTTAGTTTTCAAGGTCATTTTTATCATAATGGTATATACTGAATACTTTGTAAATTTCTCAGAAACCTGTTGATGGATTTCAACTTAAGTTCACGGGAATGATAATCAGATGACTGTCAGATTCCTTTGTATAATTTTGATTGGTTGAAAAACATTGCTATTATGGTTGTGGGTTATGTCCATATATGGTATACAGAGAAAATTTTACATAATGAATTATATGTAACTAGACTTGACGTTTGTAAAAACGATGAAAAGTTTGAAATGGTTCTCTAGAACTATTTCAAAGATTTCAATGATTTATATTTATTTTCATTATATCCAGTTTATTTTAAAATAATGAAAAATGTGCTTAATCAGTACATTCATGCCTTTGGAGCGATACGGGCGCCCAAGCCCCTCTAGTTTGGCTCACCTGAGCATGAAGTATTCAAGGTGAAGAAATGGAATCACCTTCTATCTGGTATCTGTCATATGTCGTCAATTGCGCGTTAACAGTATCTTTAAATGACATCTCATTTCAAAACACCTGGCAATTTCAACCAAATTTGGCAGGAATGTTCCATAGGTAGCCTCCTTTAAATAATTGCTAAAAGAATTGAATGCCATTGAAATTTCTAGTTGCCATGGCAACAAAAATGAAATTAAAGAATAAAATCTTTAAAAATAATCTCCTTTTGGCCCAGAAGGCATTAAGCCTAGATATTTTGCATGAAGCATCAGTACATTGACCTCTTTCAGAATTGCTAAAATCATTACACTTAGGTCCCAGTTAGCTTAAAGCTATCAACTTTTAATCTTGACATGTAGACTTAGGTAAAGGATTAATTATCTGCATGACCAACAACCTTGATGGTGCTAAATCAGGAGATTTTCCAAAGGCTTGTCTTGTATCATCAGATGTTTCTAGCAAAGGGGCACAAGTTATGAAAGTGCTTTATGTATGTAATCCCCTCTACCATAGGTTTTGCCCATTGTAAGGAGCCCCCACTTGATTGATTTATGTGCTTGTTGGATAGCATCGTCACAATGTCTCATTTGAAAGACAATTAGTTTGTTAGTATGGTTAACCTTGTCTTTTCAATCCCTGGTTTTATGTCTATGTGATTTTAAGATTGAGAAAACATTGTAGAAAAAGAAGAAATTGCTTGTAACAAACAATATCTTCTTTTTCTACAATATTTTCTACCCTACTATATATGGTTAGTTTTCAAATTAAATCCACTTTTAGTTGTCATCTGCAAAACCTATGAATTTGGACAGGTCTGAAATTTTGCAAAATGGGAAAGAAGTAACCCAGGGATCAAACCAGCAATCTCAAGGTATGAAGTCAAGTGCTCTACCAACTGAGCTTATGGGGCTGACTGAGTGCTTCCTGGTCTATGTGTCTCTTTTTCTTTCAGTATGTTGTTATTAGAGCGGTTAATGATTTCGAGTGATGCTTTTGAAGTTGATGTTTGTGAGCAGTGTGGACTGTTGGCTTATCTAGGGTGGTAAGTATTGTGAGTTAGAGTACTAGTACCTTTGAATAAAATCATTGTTGGACCAGATTGCCTCTAGTTGTAGTTTTATTCTCTACTGCACTCGTTATGTATATTGGAACCAAATCAAATGGTGCAATAAAAGATTACTCTTATGAACAAGGACTTTGGAAATAGAACAAGATGTGTTTGTGAAACACCATGCCCCCAAAACAGGAATTTTTTAGAAACAGGTGTTTTTTATTGTGTTTTTTTCTTTATTTAGGGAAAAGGGTTAAATTTTGACTTTGACCTTGAAGAAATGATCTTCCCCAGTTGCGCCTTGATGAGACCTATCACATATCAAATATTAGCATTGTAACTTAATTAGGGATGAAGTTATAGGAAAATGTTTAGTTGGCAGGTTAAGTTTTTGACAAACGTTTTGGGGAAAAGGGTTGAAATTTTGACCTTGACCTTGATGAAATGACCTTCCCCAGTTGCCCCTTGATGAGACCTATCTACATACCAAATATTAGCAAAGGGATGAACATATAGGAAAATGTTTAGTTGGCAGGTTAAGTTTTTGAGTAACTTTAAGGGAAAAGTGTTAAAATTTGACCATGATCTTGATGAAATGACCTTACCCAGTTGCGCCTTATTGAGACCCATCTACATACCAAATATTAGCGTTGTAACTTAATTAGGGATGAAGTTATAGGAAAATGTTTAGTTGGCATGTTAAGTTTTTGAGTAAGGTTTTAGGGAAAAATGTTGAAATTTTGACCTTGACCTTGATGAAATGACCTTCCCAAGTTGCCCCTTGTTGAAACCTATCTACATACCAAATATTAGCATTGTAACTTAATTAGGGATGAACATATAGGAAAATGTTTAGTTGGCAGGTTAAGTTTTTAAGTAACGTTAAGGGAAAAGGGTTGAAATTTTGACCTTGACGAAATGACCTTCCCCAGTTGCGCCTTGTTGAGACCTATCTACATACCAAATATTAGCATTGTAACTTAATTAGGGATGAAGTTATAGGAAAATGTTTAGTTGGCAGGTTAAGTTTTTGAGTAAGGTTTTAGGGAAAAGTGTTAAAATTTTGACCTTGACTTTGAAGAAATGAACTTCCCCAGTTGCGCCTTGTTGAGACCTATCTACATACCAAACATAAGCATTGTAATTTAATCAGTGTTGAAGTTATAGGAAAATTTGCAGGTTAACTTTTGCAGACAGACAGATGGACAGACAGATGGACAGACAGACAGATGGACACCGGTAGAACAATATGACCCCGATCTATTGATGCGGGGGCATAAAAATGGCAAAAATATAACATCCTCCCGTATACCTCGACATAGACTAGAAACAATAGATCATGAGTACACAACTAGGCTCAAGAACTCCTTGCCCTATCTCTTATGCTTTATAGGCTTTGAATATTACTGTTTCTTAAGAATTGGGGGGGGGGGTGCAATTGGTCCTAAACTTGGTAATTGGTTAGATTACAATAGACACAAATTTAAGAATAACTTAACTCTTGTCAACTCTGAGCCTGGAATATTCACAATTTGACGCAAGTTAAAAAGATTAGTCTTCACATATGTGTAGTCACTTCCTGTTTGTCTTATTAAAACCAGAAGAGCTGTTTTTAAAATAAATAATCAAAAGAAATACTTGTCTACAAAAAGTTCTACCAGCATTTTCAGCCTTTTCATTTAAATGTAATTTGGAAAAGTAATTTATACAGCATGACAAGGATTAAAATGACTGTGTTGTGGCAGAGAAAAACTTTGGACAAACTTGTTTTTATCTTTTCATAGATTTGTCCAATAAATTATGCATTTCCATTTCATTACCGCTTACAGAATCCTCTGTCCATAACATGTATGTTCATTTCAGGTGTCAATATTGCAAGTCCTCAAGGAATGTCTCAACTTTGAAGATGCCATATGCCTGTAAATTGTTGTTTCAAGAACTGTTATCTATGAATATCGTACCTAGGCTATCTTTAAAACGTTACAATGAAGTCTGACAGGAGAAATATTTTAACTAATTACCAGACAGCAAAATTTTAGACTAGTCCAAGGTGAAAGGAGTTGCAGAAGACAATTTCAGATTTTTTCAACTTTCACGGTTGATAACCTTATGTGAAATCAAGAAATTATTCTTCATTTTACACGATGTTTTTCCAATTGTTTTTCTTGAGGGGCGTCTAAGAGAAGTCATAGTGTGGGAATGGGTTTATTAAGTAACAGCATTTTACCCAGAATGTCTTTCAAACATAACAATGAAGTCTGACTTGGGAAATATCTTAACCCTTTCCTGTTTTTAGCTCACCTGAGCACAAAGTGCTTTGGGGGATCTGTTGTGATCAGTCATCGTCTGTCCTTCCATCTGTCTGTCCGAATTTCAACAAAACTTTACAGAATGATCCTTAGGTCATGCTCTTTCAAAATACTTCAAGGAATTGAAATCCATGAAGAACTCTGGTTGCCATGGCAACGGAGTGAAAAAACTTAAAAAATCTTCTCCTCCCAAGCCATAAGGCCTAGAGCTTAGATATTTAGTACAAATCATCATCTATTGACCCTTTACCAAAATACTTCAAAGATTTATCGTATTCTGAAAATTAGCCCTTTTCTTGGTGATCCCTGATTTTACATAGAAATAAAGAAGGAAAACTTAAAAAATCTTCTCCTCCCAAGGTTCAGGCCTAGAGCTTTGATATTTGGTATACATCATAATCTATTGACCCTCTGCCAAAATACTTTAAAGAATTACCGTATTATGAAAATTAGCCCTTTTCTTTGTGATCCCTGATTTTACATAGAAATAAGGAAGGAAATCTTTTAAAATCTTCTTCTCTCAAACCATAAGGCCTAGGGCTTTGATATTTGGTACAAATCATCATCTATTGACCCTCTACCAATATACTTCGAAGAATTACCATATTCTGAAAATTAGCCCTCTACTGGGCAATTCCTGATTTTACAAAGAATAAGAGAATGAAATCTTTAAAAGTCTTCTCGTCCCAAACTATTAGGCCTAGAGCTATGATATTTGGTATACATCATCATCTATTGACCCTATACCAAAATACTTTAAAGAACTACTGTATTCTGAAAATTAGCCCTTTTCTTTGTGATCCTGAGATTTTACATAGAAATAAAGAAGGCATTCTTTAAAATCTTCTTCTCCCAAACCATAAGGCCTAGAGCTTTGATATTTGGTACAAATCATCATCTATTGACCCTCTACCAAAATACTTCAAAGAATTACCATATTCTGAAAATTAGCCCTCTTCTGGGCAATTCCTGATTTTACAAAGGAATAAAGAAGGGAATCTTTGAAATTCTTCATCTCCTGAACCATAAAGCTTAGAGCTTTGATATTTGGTACATATCATCAGCCATTGACCCTCTACCAAATTACTTAAAAAAATTAGCATTTTTCTGTGCAATCCCTTATTTTAGTTAGGAATAAATAATGATATCTTTGAATACCTTCTTCTCCTAAACCATTAGGCCTAGAGCTTTGATATTTGGTAAATATCATCAGCCATTGACCCTCTACCAAATTACTTTAAAAAATTAGCCCTTTTCTATGCAATCCCTAATTTTAGTTAGGAATAAAGAATGATATATTTGAAAACCTTCTTCTCCTAAACCATTAGGCCTAGAGCTTTTATACTTGATATGTACTGACGTCTCTACTACAAAGCATTACCATATTCTGGAATTAGTGCTATATGGTGGGATCATCAATATATCTAGGATTAAAAGAGAAATCCTTAAACATCTTCTCCAAAATAATTAAGCAGAGGGCTTTGCTATTTTGTTTATATCATAAAGCCATAAACCATCATACTCAGGGGAGAGATTTAGGACCATCATGGTCCTCTTGTTTGAAATTTTCGACTGGTTCAAATAGAAAGAGGTTGCAGAGGATCGTGAAAATTGGATGCAATTCCAATGAAGCCATCCTATGCAGTAAAAATTTTATGGGAAAAGGAGGAATCGCTTATAACAAACAATTTCTTCTTTTTATCCCCCGCCGTTTCGGCGAAGGGGATATAGTAATGGTCTCCGTCCGTCATTCTGTCATTCCGTCCTACCATCACTAAACTTGTCCTGGGCATATCTCTGAAAGTATGATAGCTATTGACTTTAAACTTCATAGGTGGATAGATGTCATTGAGAAGTGCAGTGCACAAGAACCACAACTCTTGCTTGTATAATTTGGAGTTATTGCCCTTTGTTGTTTTAAAGACTAAGATTTTGTCTGGGGCATATCTCTGAAAGTATAATAGCTATTAACTTGAAACTACATAGGTGATAAGAACTTGTTGAGGAGAAGTGCAGTGCAAAAGAACCACAACGCTTGCTTGCATAATTTTAGAGTTATTGCCCTTTGTTGTTTTAAAGACTAAGATTTTGTCCGTGGCATATCTCTGAAAGTATAATAGCTATTAACTTGAACCTTCATAGGTGGATAGATCTTGTTGTGGAGAAGTGCACTGCACAAGAACCACAACTGTTGCTTGCATAATTTTGGAGTTATTGCCCTTTGTTCTAATTAAGTAAAATCAATATTGTACACAGGCGGTCATTTAAATGTTACAATGAAGTCAAGACGTGGGAAAAATTTTAATGAAGTAAAATGAATATTGTATACTGGTGGTCATTTAAACATCACAATGAAGTCAAGACGTGGGAAAAATTCTAATGAAGTAAAATCAATATTGTACACAGGCGGTCATTTAAACGTTACAATGAAGTCAAGACGTGGGAAAAACTTTAATAAAGTAAAATCAATATTGTACACAGGCGGTCATTTAAACGTTACAATGAAGTCAAGACGTGGGAAAAACTTTAATGAAGTAAAATCAATATTGTATACTGGCTATCGATAAAACACTGCAATGAAATGAGAAATATGTCTATGAAGTAAAATCAATATTATACAGGGACTGTCATTAAAACGTTACATTAAGTGACATTAAAAAGTCTGACATGGGAAATACTTCATTGAAGGATTGTGATAAAGTTAGAGGCACCTTTGTGATTTGGTTAACAGAAGTCAGTATGAATTTTGAAGGTTTGTGTAATTGAAACAACATGGTGAAATTCTAAAAACACTGCACTTTGTTTACCCTTGTCATGCTGAACCCACAGGAGGTATAGAGAAAGATCAGCCTGTGCAGTCTGATCTTTGTCTAGAGTCAGAGTTGTTTACAAGATAAAATGTCAATAGATATCAACATAAAATTAGTTCTTCCAATCTTTGCAACACTTTGAATTTAATGCGATCTGAAGTTTAATGCGATTCTCAAGAGAATTTTTATTCAGCATGACAAGGGTTGACAATGAATTTTGAAGAACATTGTACGTAATTTACAATTGAAGTATTGTAATCAAGATTAAAAAGACTGGGCAGTTTGGTTAAAGATGAAAAATATTGCTAGTGACAGAAAACTATGCTTAGGTTTCAAATCATTTTGTTCAGAGATTAAGACTAAAATAAGCCTTTCGATTTGTTATTGGTTGATTGCTTAAATAAAATGAATTAAAATTAAAAAAGATAATGTCAAAAAGTTCATTATTGTTATGTCCTTGATTTCTGTCTTCAATTTGAGAAACGATAGATTGTGTGAGCTTAACTTTTGTAAAATCCATTGAATCAGAAAACATAGCATCAATTCTACAAATGAGATGCCTGGAAATTCTACAATAACATACTTGCCCTCTTCTGCAGGCCATTTAAAACTGAGAAAAATACTATTTTCTTGCCTTACCAGTTGACTTATAGTTGGCCATATCCACTGACATCAGAAATATCAGTTTGATTGGGGTTAGAGATGACATTATCTTGTAAAATACTTGGTTGGGGACATGAAATAACAGGCAAATTGTTAGCTGGTAACCAAAATGTGTACCTACAACTTGAATAATCAGTTACTTTTGAGTCACCAAACCAACAAGAATTGCTTAACCCAATCTCATACAGTGACACTATTTGACTGCCCTCAAGAAAAACAATTGGGAAAACATTGTGTAAATGAAGAAATTGCTTGTAATAAGCAACGTCTTCATCTTATAAAAAATATTTCTATGCAGAAAGTTGAAATAATCTTATGCATTTTATGTCTTGTTTTGCTTGTTTTGACCCAAAAGTTGTTTTGAAAATGCCTGCCCTTAATCTTGCAAAAATAGCCTAAAAATACAAAGTCTTTTCACTGATAAGCTCCTCCAGGCTTATCTGGGATCTGCCACAAGCTCTTGTACTATGACTGTTTATGGATGTATGACTTTGTATAATGGTAAGCTAAAAATGTTTCCAAAGCCTGGTGGCATATTTTGTCTTTCACATTCTGTTGCCATGATTCATGAATATTTCAAAGGGTAACATGTCTGAAATAACATCAAAATGAGCTTAATAGTATCAAAGATTACACCTGTACAGTATGTGTTCTGATTCAGTTAACAGGCCTTGAACTGAGAGATTAAACTTTATGTCTATTAATTCATAATTTTCTTTCACAACAAGTGTGTTATTACATAAAGATCAGTCCAATAGATTGAGAGGTATAGTTCTGATTTGATAACATAGACAGCACATATCCTTTCCGACATTTGTCTCTCACCAATGGGTGGATAACCGTAAACCTAAGATGGTTAGCAGCTGGAGGCTAGGAAAGGATAAAGTGGTAGTACTGGCGTGAGAGATACCAGGAATACATTGTTAGGTGCTCCAGCTGACACGATATGACTGAAATATTGTTAAAAGTGGTGTTAAAACCCCATTCAATCAATCAATTTCTAGTTGGTGCAATTCTAAATCCTAAAGTCTTTTTAGATAGAAAACTTTGTAAATAATGAAGAAATTGCTTGTAACAAGCAATTTCTTCATTATCAACACTGTTTTTCCTAGTTGTTTTCTTTCGGGGCGTCAAAAGGCGTCATTGTGTGGCAATTGGTTAAAGATATAAGCTCTGAGTTAATTTTGATAAGTAGGTTAAAGGTCAAGGTAAATGAGTCTGTTTGAAAAGAAAGCCTTCATTTGTTTAGTTCATCTGTAAATTTTGGTGTCCTAGATGTAAGGAAACAAGCAAATATGAATAAGGTTGAAAGTAAGATTGATTGAATGGGGTTTAACGCCACTTTTAACAGTATTTTAGTCATATCGCAGTGGCTCCAGCACCTAACAATGGGTTCCTGGTATTTCTCACACTGGTACTACCACTACATCCTTTCCTAGCCTCCAGCTGCTATCCCTATTAGGTTTAAAATTATCCATCCATTGGTGAGAGACAAAATGTGGGAAAGAATATTTGCTGCCCCTGGTGATCGAACCCATGACATCCCGTGATTGAAGATTGGGAGTCTGGTGAGCTACCAACTGCCAAAGTAAGATCAAGGAAACTGGGTTATGGCATTTGGTTTGGAATGAAAGCTTAACACTTGATGTGTGTAAAGATAAAAATTTATTGTCCTGGGTTAAACCCGATGCCAAACAACAAAATTTCAGACTTCAAAAGATGCTGCAGACAACAAAACAAAGTCGGGGTTAGGGTTAGTTTGTTTTAATTGAAAAATGAAGGCAATGTGAGGTAGAAAACATCTTGAGAAAAGAACTGTTAGAAGCAACTTCTTCCTTTCTCACATTGTTTTTAAAATCTTTGGCTCATAGAAATGCCATAAAAGAATCAGAAAATCTAAACAAAGTTAAAGTTTTTAGCTCATAAGGCTACCTAAAAATGCCTTGCCCCCTCTCACCCATATCTATTGGCCAATCAGAATTTCAGAAATCAGTGTTTAGAAATTAATTCAAAGTTTGGTTTGGTAGGCCCAGTGTTCCAATAGGAGGAGATATTAAAAGACTGGTTAACCCATTCCCACATGATAGAATTTTAGACCAGTCCAAATTCAAAGAAGTTGCAGACGACAATTTGAAGTTGATCAAATCTTCATAATCATTTTCTTTTAGGGTAGAAAACATTGTTGATAATGAAGAAAGTGCTTGTAAAAAGCAATTTCTTCATTCTCAACAATGTTTTCCAAAGCTTTCATAATGAGAGGCGTTTAAAAGTGTCATTGTGTGGGAATGGCTTAATAATTGCACAGGACAATCAAAAAAGTCTCATTGAGCCTGTTGTAACTGGATGAGCTTAACTCATTTCCACAAAATCCTGCTATTTGATTTCGCCACAAGAAAAAACAAAACATTTTATATACAAACCAAAATTGTCACAAAACCAGGTTTTCAATGACTTCATCAAAATCCTTCAAGAATTATAGAAGATGTGTGCAAAAGTATTTTGACAGTAAGACTCTTCTTTGTGTGACTTAGTATTTAATTCATGATAATATGCCCTAGGTCACATAAAGGCAAACAAGTGGTGAAAATTTCAACTAAATCTGTCAAGAATTGTAGAAGTTTATGTCAATGTGATTGTAGGAGAAAGGTCCCTCCATGCTCTTGGCATGATTAGTATGGACCATGAAAGAGAAAGAAGCGGATACAAGGCCATCCAAGTTCATATGCCCCTAGCTCTTCTACAAACAGACATCCTTAGTTCTCCTTTAATGTGCCTAATGTAAAGCACCAATACACAGGAAGCTACCTCTGGGTTTCTTACCAGTTCATTTATAGCTGGACAGGACCCAGCCAGTGTCCTTGAAAGCTCCTGCCGTATTCAGGATTTGAATCAAGGGCCTTAGAATTGGTAGTCCTGCGTTTTACCACGTAGCAGAAGTTGTGCACACATGGTAAAGTTAAAGCCCACCCAGTCAACCACCCACCGCTGACATTCACCGATCTATTTATCAAATTTTCATTCAGAAAACAAGTCGAAAACATTGTGGAAATGAAGAAGCTGCTTGTAACAAAAGACAAAGATTTTTATATGCACCCATAGGTGGAAGTATCATCCTTTCTATCTATTCACATGTCTGTCCATACAAGCGATCAAATCTTGTTAACACATCTACATTTATGGACGAACTGCCATGAATTCTTTCACAGAATGTTCCTAGTCATCTGCCCTTGCGCATGTTGTTGGGATTGAAGTGCTCAAGGTGACCTATTTAGATCACCCTATATCCATTGTCGTCATCGTGCATCTGTCAATAATTTCTTTAGATGTCTTCTGAACCAGTGAGCCAATCTGGATGAAACTTGGCAGGGATGTTTGTTCGGTGAAGTTCTTTAAAAATTGTTCAAATAATTGAAATCCACCTTTAACACTTGCTTTCGAAGGGGGAAAATTATGAAACCTAAAAAATTCTTTCTGAAACCAGAAAACTGAGAGCTTTTATAATTAGTATGCAACTCCTCTATGGAGACATCTATCAAGTTTGTTCAATTGATGCTCCTTTGGTCACATTTTGACTGTGCCCAAGCACACCTTTTTAACATTGAAACAAAGAAGTAAACTTTAAAAATCTTCTCTGAAACCAGACAATGTAGAGCTTTGATATTTTGTATGCAGCACCTTTTAGGGGATTTGTATATGTAGATTTTTCAATTAAACTTAAGATTTTGTTCATATACTGTCCCTTTGATCATACACCTATGGATCCTACCTGTCTACAGAGAAATTAAGAGGGAAATTATCTATTTTTAGACTCATTCAGAGCACACATCATCCTTATATAGAAACAAAGAGTTATATGGGATTTTACAACTGCTGACTCTCATCGATAATTACCTAGTGTGTAATACTCCTTTGCCTTATCTTAGGCGAGCGCCAATGGCCCTCTTGTTGATATTTTAGGCTATGTCAAAGAAAATGGAGGCTTAATGCATTTTTCTTGTTAACACATCTCATTACCACGGCCATAGGGTGGTTGGTAGCGCGTCAAACTCTCAATTATGAGGTCAAAAAGTAAAAAAAAAATCCAACATTTCATAACTTTTGGTTGTCATCTGCAAATCCTTTTGATTTGGACAGTTCTAAAATTTTGTTGTCTGGTAATAGGTTAAACATAAAGATCCACATAATCCAACCATAGAATAATGATTGCTAATACCTTGAAATTTAGAGTTCTTACTGTTTTTGTAGTTACCTCACTAGTTCACCATATGTATGTTTTATTTGATGATGTCATTAGAATTGTGACACAAGTTTTGTGACACTTTTTTATTGATCTATATCTAATTTTTATACAATATGAGAGGAATTTTGATAAATATCGGGTAATATTTATTCTGTCTAAAATGGAAACAAAATACATGTATCACATAGTGTTATTAACCCTTTCCTGTTTTCCAAAATTTTAGACCTGTCCAAATTCAAATGTTTTACCGACAAAAATTGAAAGTTGGTTTAATGTGAAAAACAACCATTCAGAAGGGTAGAAAATATTGTAAGAAAAGAAGAAATTGCTTGTGACAAGCAGGGTTGTAAAACCAGGCATTGAACAGGAAAGGCTTAAGATAATGAATTAATTTGTACATGCTCCATTCCATGATCTATATACGCATAATGATAAGGTATCATGTGAATATTTACACTGTATTAGTAAGTCTGCCAAGTAGGTTGAGAAAATTCTACAAATCTGTATCAAACATCCTATTAACCCATAACAAAACAGCAAAATTTAAGACTGGTCCAAAATTAAAAGGAGTTGCAGGAGACAATTTAAAGTTCATGAAATTTTACATTTTTTTTTTCAAATTTCTGGGTAGAAAACTTTGTGTAAAACTAGACATTGTCACAAAGCAGACTAATACCCCCCAACAGCGCTTGTCCATATACAAGAGCTATACACCAAAGGGCCGTAACAAAAAAAGAACTTTTTAATTGAAGGGCCATAAATCAGTCAAAAATCAATGGACCATAACAAAAAAAGGATATGCACACGTCTAACTTATACCAAGTCTTTCTGTGAAATTTGAATCAAATCCGTCCAATGGTTGCTGAGAAATTGAGCGGACATGATTTTTCACCAAAGGGCCATAACTCCGTCAAAAATCGATTGACCGTAACCAAAATAGAATATGCACATCTCTGCTTGATACTGGTTATATCAGTGAAGTTTGAATAAAATCCATCCAATAGTTGCTGAGAAATTGATCAGACACAAAAAAGCTACAGCCAGAAGGACTGACCTACCAACAACCTGACTCCCAATACCCCCCATAGTTTGGGGGGGTATAACCAGTGGTCCCTCAATTTATAGTCTACCATTGCTGAGCCTCAAGGTTGAAGTAGTGGTCCCTTGATTTACAGTTTAACATGGCTGTACCTCCAGGAGGAACCAATGGTCCCTTGATTTTCAGTCTACCATGGCCGAGCTTCAAGGTAGGACCAGTAATCCCTAGTTTTGCAGTCTAGGCCACTGACAGTCAGTGACTTGGCCTTGGCCAACAAAGGTTTGAATAGATTCCCATACAACATGATAAATATTTTGATTTATTCAAATTCAAAGAAGTCTGTAGATTAATATCTCAGGTGCATCTTAAAAACAAGTAGAGAGTCTTTGAAGATAGAAAACTTTGAGAAAAGGAGAAACTGATTTACACAAGTATTTTTTTCCTTTTCTCAAAATATTTTTTCAAAGCAATTTTTAGAGAGTATCAAAATATTGAATAGAGTGTTGATTGCAAATATTTCACATTGGCTAATTTCTCAGTTCTGTTTAATCACAAGAAGCTGTGATATGACTGAAATACTGTTAAAAGCAATGTTAAACCCCATTCAATCAATCACAAGACGTTAGAAAATTGAAGAAACCCTTTGCAATATTAAGCATGGTCATGTCAATCAGCTGTAATCCAATATAGAAGAAATCCTTCTGATACTTCAATATGTTAGTTTTTAGTCTTTCAAAAACGAGCATTCTGAGTGGTTAAGCAAGAGGGCCAGTGGCCCTGGCGCTCACCTGAGATAAGGCTCTTTTTTTTCTTCAAGGCCTAATACAAACTGGGTCGGCAGAAGACCTCCTTTAACATAAAACTAAAATAAACAAGCCCAATTTCGTTTAAATTGGCCAAATAGTTTTGAAAGGGTTGCCTTCTTTATTTCTATTTAAGCCTAATCATCCAGTGGCTCTAAAAGTTTATCAGTTTTGAAAGAGGTCGACGTACTGATGCTTCATGCAAAATTCAAGATTCTTCAACTTCTGGGTCAGGAGTTTTTTTCTTTTTTTTTTCTTTTTTTTTCAATTTTTCTCTTTATGTCATAGCAACAAGAGCAGGCCTCATAGCGAAACCTATTAAACCTATAAAAACCTATAATTTTGTGTCAAATTGAGTAAAAACCTATAAAACCTTTTTTTTGCCCCCAAAATGGCTGAAAACCTATAAATAACCTATATTTTTCTACAAAAACTATATTTTTGCAAAAGAGGCTTTCTGGTGCTTGTCAATGTTTTGAAGATGCATTTTTTAAAGAGCTGTTTGTGCTTTTCTTGCTTTTCTTTGAGTTTTCAAATGTTCTTCTTCATCAGACCATCAACAGAGACAGGGCTGCTGGACTGAATGACCCTTATCTATTGATGGTTAGTATCAAGTTTTTGAAAAATTTTGCCCAACGAAGCAAACTGAGGGCACTTGCTACTGCTCCTGGATCCTTAGATCTCAGTTGATGCATCAGGTTTTTCAGAAAATTGTTTAGTTGTGTGTTATTATCTTTGGATGAATGTTACCAAAGGAAGTTTCAGGCAAATAAAGAATTTCTGAGGTCAGAATATTTCTTTTCATTTCATTGAGTCATAAATTTTACAAGAATAATGATACATGTAATCAGTAAACGAGGTTGAAAAACAGCACATTTCATGGTGAAGCCTTTCTGGATATGGTTCTGTGTAAGAACACAGTGACAAACATTATTTCTTCTTTTTTCTCTAAAACACACACTGTTCGTAGACATAAGAACTGCCTCTTTGAGGCTAAATGTGACAGTTCTGACAGTTACCCACAATCATCAAATATTTTCAATGTTGTTACAGCTGAAAGATTGTTGCATATTGCACTGGAGTGTTCTCCACAGAACCATCTTATTTAAAGGATGTATTGTATTGTTTGTAGAATTCCAAACTTTGAAATGAATTAAAAAAAACACAAAAAAACCAACAGCAATTGAGTGGTAATATATATATAATTTGCTTGAGTAAACTATTTCTGCTCATTTAATTTCCATTGCAGTAAAAATTATTTTTGCCTAATGTAGCACAAAGTCAATACTTTTCATTACATGAAGCATCATTATATGAAGCATGATAATGTCATTGCAATGGAAATTCAAATTGCAAAAGTTTAAGTCATCTCAAGCAAATTGTATATTGCTAGCACTCTATTGTCAAAAAAAAATTCAGGTCTGAAGAAGAAGACATCTGGCTGGCTCACAAACCTGGCTGATATTAGAGGCATTGGCAAATCTTCTGGCTGCTATAGAGGTATATTAGGAATTAGTCTATGCTGCTGACAAGTATTATCATTTCATTTTTTGTTGAAATGTCAATTTACCATAAGGAAGCTCCAGTATTTGGAAGGAAGCTGATAAAATTGTTATGAAAACGAGTAAAAAAGACACTAAAAGAACCTATATTTTTGGTGAAAACCCTATAAAAGAACCTATATTTTTGGTAAAAGGAACCTATAAAAAACCTAATTTTTTCAAAAGGGTCACTAGGAGGCCTGCAAGAGTTTTCAACTGATAAAATTCTTTGGTTGAAATCAGCGCAGTGGTTTGGCAGGAGATGTTGTTTTATAAATCCTTCTTTATTCTATATAAGCCCCCCCCAAGGGCTCTGCCCCCTGGGGCCCAGGGTTGGTGTATGAGCAATTCTGAAAGAGGTCAATGTACTGATGCTTCATGCAAAATATCAAGACTCTAGGCCCTTTGGGTTAGGAGGCGATAATTTTCAAAGTTTTTATCAAAATGCCAGTTTTGTTGCCATGGCAACCAGAGTTTTAAATGGATTTCAATTCTTTTAGCAATTTTCATAAAGCACCACTCAAGAAACATTCCTGCCTAATTTGGTTGAAATCTGCCAAGGGGTTTGGGAGGAAATGTCATTTTAAAAATCCTTCTTTATTCCTATATAAGCCCCCCCCCCCCCCGGGGCTCCACCCCTAGGGACCTAAGGGTGATGATTTAAGCATTTCTGAAAGAGGTTATTGCACTGATGCTTCATGCCAACTATCAAGGCTCTATGCCCTCTGGGTCAGGAGGAGATAATTTTTAAAGTTTTCATTAAAATTTCAGTTTTGTTGCCATGGCTACCAGAGTTTTTAACAGATTTCAATTCTTTTAGCAATATTCAAAGGGCATCACCCAAGGAACATTTCTGCCAAATTTGGTTGAAATCCACCAAGCGGTTTGCGAGGAGATGTTGTTTTAAAAATCCTTCTTTATTTCATTATGAGCCCCACCCCCCTTAGGGCTCCTCCCCTGGGTACCTGAGGGTGATGATTTTAGCAATTCTGAAAGAGGGTCATTGTACTGATGCTTCATGCCAAATATCAAGGCTCTATGCCTTCTGGGTCAGGTGGAGTTATTTTTTAAAGTTTTTATTAAAATTTCATTTTTGTTGCCATGGCAACCAGAGTTTTAAACAGATTTCAATTCTTTTAGCAATATTTAAAGGGCACCACCCAAGGAACATTTTTGCCAAATTTGGTTGAAATCTGCCTAGCGGTCTTGGGGGAGATGTCATTTTAAGATTGTTGACACACATCGGACGATGCAAGACGGACACAGGACTATCAAAATACCTCACCATGAGCACTTCATGCTCAGGTGAGCTAAAAAAGAATATTCATACCTCAATGAACAAAATTTTAATTACTCCGCTATTTTTTGTATGCTTGCTCACAAAATGGTTCCATAAACAAGAGAACCATGATGGTCCTTTAACTCAACTGAGTATGCTTTCGCCCCACGATATATTCAAAATATCAAAGTTCTACACCTTTTTAAGATTTTCTAAGGCCCCCCAAAATATGGCTAATTTTCTGAGTATAATGATTCTTTGAATCTTTTTGGTAGGATCAATAGGCATTGATGCATACCAAATATCAAAGTTCTAGACCTTAAGGCCTAGAGGAAGAATAGCAAATATTTTTTTTCAGTCCTATCCAAAATCAGGGATTGCAAAGAAAAGAGCTAATTTTCAGACTATGGTAATTCTGAGAAATATTTTACAGAGGGTCAATAGGCATTGATACATATCAAATATCAAAGCACTAGGCATAATGGTCTAGGAGGAGATTTTCAAAGATTTCTTCTTTATTCCTATGTAAAATCAGGATTGCATAGAAAGGGCTAACTGTCCGAGTACGGTAATTCTTTAAAGTATTTTGGTAGTCAAAAGATGATGATATATTCTAATTTTTTAAACTGTAGGCCTTATGGTTTGGGTGAGGAAGATATTTTAAAGTTTTTTTCATGGCAACCAAAGTTATTTATGGATTTCAATTCTTTGAAGAATTTAAAAGAGCATGCCTAAGGATCAATTCTTTGAGGTTTGGTTGAAATTCCATGATTAGTGTAGTAGTAGAAGATTTTTTGGTAATTGTGAACGGACAGACGGCTGGTCAGATGCTGGATGATGACGGATCACAATAGCTCACCCAAAGCACTTTGTGCTCAGGTAAGCTTTAAAATGTATCAAAATTTTAAAATATGTATATATTTTTCGGTTGATGTCATGAAATTATAAGAAATTATCAGAATATTTTTGTTTTCATAGAGGAATGAAATATAAAAACAATGGTAACTACACTAATGTATTAATCCTCTTCACATATTCATACAGTGTGATGTTTTTCTTTTAATGCCTCGATGAAAACAAAAGTATTCTCTTCATCTCTTAAATAATGGTTGAATATGCTTCATGAGCACAAGTAAAGTTCTTCTCCAGCCTTGCTTGAAATACTTTCTAGTCCACATTGCAATAAAACTGTAAGAATTTTATCTGTACTTTCATTTCCTAATCTAAATTCGCCAGCCTGGAGCATGGACAATGCTGTTATATTGTCATCACCAGGAGTGGGCAAACACACCACAGAGCCACTATCACCTCTCTCAGCAAAAGGCACCATTTGTGCTGGCAGACTTTCTACCAATATAACAAAATCTGGCATGTTCATCTGGGCGATAGCTTGATTCATGTAGTCATAAGCGCAAACAATACCTTTAGTAAGACCAGATGTAGCCCCATATTTGTACACATACAAAGCCTCAAAAGCTTCCATATCATTCCTTGTAGCAAGATAAGCATGTCTATTTTTTCCATCATCATCTTGCAGAAAGCGTACAAAGCTGTTTCTAATGTCATCAGCTACCGTCACTGCTGCTATGTCAAGATATGGTTTTTCTGATGGAAGAATTGACAGGTTTTCTGTAGACACACCAAGTCTTCTTCGTATTTGCCGCTCTTTAATAAAAACTTCCTTGTCATTTTGAGATGCCCCTAGTCTTACCACATGAGCACAAGTTAATGCGTACAGATTTTCTTTCGATTCATTCTCTACAAATCCACCGAGAGTTCCCTTCACTTCTTTAACTCCAACTTGTGTAAACAGGGCCTTGCCATTCTCATGTTGTATGTCGGCAAGGTCAACGGGTTGCTGACCCACCACTTTGATGGTGTAAGGTTTAAAATATGAGTTGTGTCGTAAAATATCTTGAATCTCTTTCTCAGCTTCAACATCCTCCTGTGATAGATGGATTTCTAACTTTCCATATATTGTTCCAACACCATAAACGTTGTTGACCCTACAGAAGAAAGGAATATTTGTATACAGTACACTGTTTTAACCCTTTCCTGTTCAATCCCTGGTTTTAACGTCCGTGTCATTTTGTAAATGAAAAACATTGAAGAAAATGAAGAAATTGCTCTTAACAAGCAATTTTCTTCTCTTTCCACAATATTTGCTATCCTACTGAATGGTTATCTTTCAATTTAAATACTCTTTAAATTTTTGGAGCAAAACCTTTGAATTTTGACAGGTCTAAAGTTTCTCAAAACAGGAAAGGGTTGACTCATTACTAGACAACCACATTTCAGACTTGTCAAGATTGGAAGTATTGCAGAGGACATCTTATATATGTCTTCATATGTGTTTAATTTGTATAAGTTAGGGTTGGGTATTCCTCACAAATTTGGTCCAAATTGGGCAAGGAGTTTAGGAGGAGATGAATTTTAAGGGACTATTTAACCAATTCCCACACAGCAAAATTTTATACTGGTCCAAATTGAAAAGAGTTGCAGACAACAATTTAAAGCTTACGAATTTTTTTTTTCAATTTCCTGGGTAGAAAACATTGTGGAAAATGAAGAAATTGCTTGTTATGGTTTATTTTGATGAACTACCTCTGATTTTCACAAAACTACTTTTCAGTATATTGTTTTCAAATAATGTATGAGAGGGAATAAAGTTATAAAAATTGTAACATGGAAAAAACATCTACCTCCTGTCAAAGCCATGGGTTTTATCTGATCAAATTAATTTGAAGGAATCTCAAAAAGGGTCACCCAAGGTTCATTCCTGTGAAATTGGTTGAATTCCAACCAGTGCTTTCTGAGGAGAAGATTATTAAAGTAGTACTATACGGACAGACTACAGACACACACGGGACACTCTGCCGTGACAATAGCTGTTGGCCGCAGCCAGTGGAGCATAAAAACTAGTTTGAGAAACATTATGCCAAATTATGACTGTAGAATGGTACCAAGGATATTAACCCATTACACTCAGCAACACCTTTAGTTGCCCCTGTAAAATACGACTAAGGAAAACATTGTTGGTAAAGGAGAAATGGCTTGTAACAAGCCTCTCCTTTACTCACAATGTTTTCTACCATATTTAGTGATTATTTTTTTTATATTAAACACATTTTGAAATGTCATCTGTAACTTCTTTAAATCTGGACCAGTTCAAAATTGTGTTATTTGGAAATTGGTTAAAAAAAACCTCCATGATGATACAAACATTTTCAGTACCCCTAGAGCAATTACTGGAAAATTGTCTTAAATGTGTAATTAATTGTCAAGTTTTTAGAAGAATTGAAGAAAAAAAGTAACTTACAGGGTGGTTAAAATGAAACTAAGGCCCCCAAAGTTTTAGACTGGACAAAATTAAAAGAACTTGCAGACAACATTTTAAAGTTGGTGAAATTTCATTTTTTTTTTGTAGGAAACGTTTCAAGCAATTTCTTCATTTTCCACAATGATTTCCCTAGCTTTTTTCTTGAGGGGCATAAATTGATTGAATGGGGTATAACGCCACTTTAAACAGTATTTCAGTCATATTGTGGCGGCTGGAGCACCTAACAATGGATTCCTGGCATTTCTCACACCAGTACTACCACTACATCCTTTCCTAGCCTCCAGCTGCTATCCCACTTAGGTTTACGATTATCCACCCATTGTAGGGAGACATATGTCAGAAAGAAAATGTGCCGCAGCTGGGAATTGAACCCATGACATTTCATGATTTAAGATTAGGAGTCTGCTGTGCAGACTGCGCCATGACGGTGGATGCAATTTAAATTGATGCAGTATTAGTCTTAGATGTTCATTTTGATAAGACATCGAATGTGTGTAGGTTAAACAAATCTAGCACATAGTGGACAGAACTCGAAGTTTGGTCAAGCTTGAAACTGTGGCTAACTGCAAATTAGGTCCACATGCAGACGGCACTTGACTGGCCTGCGGTTAATTAAAAATTTAGGCACTTTTGTTAATCCCTTAATCTGCAGGTAACGTGTGAAACCCTTGAATTCTTTCTTTTTCAAGTGGATTTTGATAGATGGTGGACGAGTTAACCAATATTTCAATGTGAAATTAAATGAAAATTTCAGACTGCTTTTGGTGTTATATTTGGGATTCCAATCGGTCTGGCAATTCAAAATTTGGTCCAGACCGGCAATTTATCGGATTTCCGGAGCCCTGGTTGGGACGTTACCATATTCAGTAGGGATCATTCTTAACCCTTTTCAGGTTGAATGCTGTCTAAAGATGTACTTCCTGCCAAAACCATAAAATACCTTCTTGAGCATGACAAACATTTTCAGCAATTTTAAGAAAGATTGAGCCAAAATTATGACCTGAAGGGTGGAAACAAGGAAATAGCCATTGAGGCCCCTTATCAATTGACATTGGTTCGAATGTCATAATATTTGATACAGTTCTTCCTTTTTATCATATAAATATTTCAACAGGTTTAAGAAATATTGAAAAAAAATTTGATGGAGAATGGTTACAAGGAAATAGGCATTAAGGCCCTTTTCCTATGATACAGGATAGAATGTTACCATATTTAACCATTACCAAACAGCACTTTTTTAGACTGGGCCAAATTGAAAGGAGTTGCAGACAACAATTTAAAGTTTATGAAAGTATAGATACTTTCAACTCTCTGTATAGAAAACATTGTGGAAAGTGAAGAAATTGCTTGTTACAAGCAATTTCTTCAATTTCCAAAAGGTTTTCCCAATTGTTTTCCTTGAGCGTCATCAAAAAGTGTCAATGTGTGAGAAGGGGTTAACATGCAAAATTGTAACCTAAATAGTGGCTGCAGGCATATAATGAAATTTTACCTCATGACCCTGACCTTTTACTTTATCAAAGTTTGAAATTCAAAGAAAAATGTTACCTGTCACCAAAAAGAAAGAGCTACAAAAACAATTTTTTACCCTGTGACTAAGACCTTTGACCTTTTGACCTCAGAAGCAATAAGGTTGCTAGTCCAACCACTGTCAACCCTTATACACAGTTTGAAAGAGTTTGGATGAAGTCTGTGACTGAAAGCTTTCAATAAAATTTGACATACGACCTGGTGTCCTCAATATAAAGAAGGTTCCTCATCCTACGAAGAACAACCCATATTCAATGTTTAAGAGAGATCTGATGATAATATGATCTATAGAAAGGCAGCACAGTCAAATTTTGACCTTATAGCTTTGACCTTTGATATTGTGACATCAAAGTCAATGGTCCTCGTCTGAACAAGCGTATTCCTAATGCAAAGTTTTGAAGAGATTTGATGAAAAATGTGCCTGAAAAAAAGACAGTAAGAGTGTGATGGTTGGACTGATGGACACACTTACATGATGGATCAGCAGTTACAACTGTTTTGTGCTGACCCATTGATACAGAAATGGCTTTGATACTATACACTCATCCTCCTAATTTAGAGAGGGGACAAGAAAATGCATTGGCATGAAACTTTTGTTCCCCATCTAATACAGTATACATACCCTAAAATCTTTTTCTTCAAGCTAAGGTTAGATTGAGGAATTTCAACGGAAGGCTCCTTTTTCCAGACCACAGACTGTTTAAAGTAGCCACTGATTTCAAATATCATCTTTTCCATAATCAGCGTCATTTCTCTCGTCCTACCCAACACATCTTCAATTTCTTTCAGAGCAACAGTTAAGTCATTCTTTATTTTTTCCACCATATATTCATGTCTTTGGTAATTCATCTTGTTCCCAGGAGACCTTAACAGCCTTTTCAAAATAGATTTAGTATTTAATGAAAGAGATTTCTTCAACTTGTCACAGGCCCCCATTTCATGTAGCATATCAGCACAGAGAATATGTGGGAGCTTGTATTTGACAGCCAGTAGACTAGAAATTGCACACTTTGTAATTATGGTAAGCTCCTCAATGATATAAACAAGCTGTTTTTCATCCTCTGGTAAACCTTCTGTCTGTGTGGACATATTTGGGTCCTGTTCATATTTATCAATGATGTCATCAATGTGTGGCTTGTTACTAACAAGTTCCAACAAACATTCAGACACATTTGTTTGGTTTAAAATATCTCCCTTAATCTGGCCTTGACCTTTAGTCAAGAAACCTTCAAGATACAGTTGCATTCTGTCAACCAACTGGAGTAAGGATTTTTCCAAGTAGTTTGATATCTTGTTTCCCATTCTCTCATCAGATGGTGCTATGATAATTTGATTATCTGAGAATGTGTGCATGCTAAAACAACCTTGTATGACAGAAGAGACCATCCTCCTTATTTCATACTGTGTGTTGGGTTCTTCCAGATCTATCTTACACAATACAAACATTCTCTCTGGACACATGGTCTCATCCTGCTCTGTGTAGCTTTGGATTACTTCTTGGGCAATCTGAAATAAGAATTAATGATTAACCCATTCCCAGTCAGCAAAATTTTAGTCTGGTCCAAAATGAAAGGAGTTGCAAACGATTATTAAATCCTTATGAAATTTTGGATTTTTTTTTTACCTTTCAGGTAGAAAACTTTGTGGATAATGAACAAGTTGCTTTTAACAAGCAATTTCTTCATTTATAACAATGTTTTCCAAAGCCTTTTCTCTTTGTGGGGTTGTCCAAAAGAGTCATTGAGTGGTGATAAGGTGTCTAGCCCAAATACAGTGGAATCCTGTAAATTGCAACACCAATTTTTCAACTCTTTTGTTGCCACGTCATAGCGCAATTAGCGGGTTAGACTCCTAATCTTCAATCAAGGGATGTCATGGGTTTGATCCCCGGCGGCAGCACATATTCTTTCAGACATTTATCTCTAACTATGGGTGGATAACCTAAGCCTAAGTGGGATGGCAGCTGGAGGCTAGGAAAGGATCTAGTGGTAGTACTGGTGTGAGAAATACCAGGAATCCATTGTTAGGTGCTCTAGCCGCTGCGATATGACTGAAATGCTGTTAAAAGCAGCGTTAAAACCCCATTCAATCAATCAAATCTTTTATTGCATTTAACCAGAAGTTTCTATTAAAAGAAAAAAGGTCTGGAAAGCTGAAATTTCCTTGTAATTTTCTAAGTCATCATCCGTATCTCCCACATAAATCAATGGACCGGACCCAAACTCGAACTTGTTCTGTAACTCATTGACGCAAAAAATCAACTCAATATCTTTCAGGGTTTTGGAAAAAAGTCAGGAAAGCTGATATGTCTGGACTGACAGACGGACGGACAGAAAGCAAACCTATATTACCCTTCAGCTTCGCCGGTAGGGGACCAATTAAGCAGTGAGTTGCTATGATTAATAAGATTCCACTGAACTAATCCACGGGCTTGCTATGGAAGCCATTATGGTTAAGTGATACAGCAAACCATTCCCACACAATTCGCTTTTTTACATACATATACTTCAAATAAACTGAAGAAATTGCTTGTAATAAGCAAATTCTTCATTTCGAAAAATATTTTCTATTCAAAAAGACAAAGATTCTCAAAACTTCATGACCTGGTAGAAGATTAACATGAGGGAGGGTCAGAAATTATCCAGACTTTTCATGACCCTCTCTTTCCATGTGCAGCTATATACACATTCTATATTGGTGAAAACTAATCCAATAACGTGGATAGTTTATTTTCAATGATAGTTGTGTTTACCTAGTATTTCGCACAGATATATGATAGGTGTTTTGTCTGTCATGGACTCTTTGTTAGAGGAACAATGCTCTGTAATTAAGTTTCCAGTTGCAGAAGGTGAAAAGCCCTGCAACATCTTTCAGAGGCTTAAAAAAGATTTTCTGATAAACGTGTATCACATTCAACCTTCTACAAATGGGTTTCTCAATTTCATGAAGGCAGAACAAGTGTTAGTGACAGGCCTAGGAGGAGGCGGTGACCCAACAATAGTAGTAAATGTTAAAATCTTTCATCAACTAAAATCGTCGAGTAACTATGGAGGAGGGCGCCACAAGTTTAGCATCGGTAAGGTATGGGTACACAAGATTTTACACCAACAATAGGTAAGGAAGTGCCAGGTGGGTGCTTAGACAGCTGTCAACAGATCAAAAGGCAACCATAGTAGGAGGTTCCCCACCTCCTAAAAGTTTTAAGCCGTCAAAGTCGTGCTTGTTGCCTTTTGGAATTCACAGGGAATGATACTCATTTCATGCCAAAAGGTCAAACTATCACTGCCAAATACTATTCTGAAGTAATTCTGAAAAATCTAAGAGAAAAGCAAGTGTGTCCCAGGTTAGCACAGAATAATGTCCTTCATCTTCACGATAATGCCCCCTCCAATACCGCTGCAGCTACAATGGAGGTTATCAACTCTTACAAATGGCAACTGTTGTCTTGCCCTCCTTATAGTGCAGGCCTCGCTCCCTGTGACTTTTATTTGTTTCCAGAACAGAAAAAAAATGCTTTTTGGAAAGAAATATAAGACAAGGGCGGATTTGATATCTGCTGTTACATAGTACCTAAAACATAGGTCTACGTCATGGTTCACAGTGGAAATGCAAAAGCTCCCATGAAGATGGCAAAAGTGTGTAGATGTAGGTGCAGAATATTTTGAAAAAGAGTAGAAAGATTTTTTCTACATGTTGAATGGTTTTTGAGAATGAGCCAAAAGTCTAGATGTTTTCTGACTGTCTCGTAAATACCAGGATCCTTGTATGAGACCTACCTTCTGACCCTGATCTACTAGCTTCCCAATCTCTATGTAAAATACAACTAGATTGATACCACTGCCTTTATATGGCTTCACAATTTCATTCTCTGGTGCCATGGAAACGACAATCTGGGAAAGGTCAAGGTCACTGTTGGAGTAAACCAATAGCCTTGGTGGCATGCTGTAGATTTTAACTTCATTTCCGATTCCCTCTATTGTTTCCCTGTCGATGATCTTCTCTGGGAAAACCCCTACAATAAAGGGCAATAAAGTTTATATGTGTATTTTCATGTACAGAGTTTATTAAAACCATAGCCAGACAATAAGAATTCAGGTCCATATTCAAAGAATTTGCAGACAACTTAACCTTTTCTTCTTCAATCTCTAGTTTTTATGTCTCTGTGCTTTTGTAATTGAGAAAACATTTTAAAAAAAAGAAATTGCTTATGACAAGCAATTTCTTCTTTTTCCTCAATATTTTCTACCCTTAGACTGAATGGTTACTTTCAAAATTAAATCCACTTTTGTCTGCAACATCTTTCAACCCACCTGCAAAACCTTTGAATTTGGACTGGTCACATTTTTTTGCAAAATAGGAAATACTTAATTTCAATACGATAGAATTTCAAATGTTTATATTTCAAAACTGTTTCCATGAGGTGATTTTTTAGGGTTTGTGATAAATGGGACACATTTTCCATGTTTAGATTTTTTCAAAAGAATCATTGAACATATACCTTACTGACAAAAAGAGTCCAAAAAGATCCAAGGCAGTAGAGCAGAATCCAAAATGCCAGGTTTTAACCCTTGTCATGCTAAGCCTGAAATATTATGTTTGGCAGGAGATAAAGACTAAGATCAGCCTGCATATAAATGCAGGTTGATCTAAGTCCACACTAGCTGCTAGTCCCTTGCAAGCCACAGTTGTGTATAATATTGATTTTTAGAAGAAACATACACCCAACACTAGTGTATCCAGTGCTTTCTGGGCCTTTGATTTAATTTGATGTAATTCCTAAAGGGTTTTCATTCAGCATGACAATGGTTGATAAATTATTTCTATATGCATGTACAGTGCAAAATCCTTTGTTTGACACCCCTTAAGAATAGCACTCAGGAGATATCTGAGGTAAAGGGAAATTAGTTATAGACCCATTCTCACATTGTGTTGCTTTTTGACGCCCCTCTAGGAACTTTCAACTTGGACCCGTCTAAAATTTTGTCCCTTGATAACGGGTTAAATGCAGTTTCTTATCACAGTGATTTTAGATCAAGCCAGGACACACCCATATATCTACAGATGTACAAGGTCAAAAGATTGTTTGTCCTCTCATCCAGCAGGATTTTCTTCCCTTTTGCTTACATTACAGGACTATTGAGAAATACAGGTTTAATTCTTTGTCATTATTTCAAGAAAAATAACAAACTTTAAATTCTTTTGATATTAATATCATCTGCAATTTTTTGCAATTGACCAATCCTGGCTGTCAATAAAAGAAACAACCGGCCAAACAAATCATCTATGAGCTTTCAACTCTGACATTAGCTGGCATTTTCGTTAACCTATTTTGTTGGCTTGGCAACTTAAAAATTGTAACTACAACTTTTTCAAGCTGTAGTTACAACATTTAGGTTGTCAAACAACCTTAATATTACTTTTAAGCTCACCTAAGCACAGCCCGTCCATCGTGCAGCATGCAGCGTCAACAATTGAAGTGTTAACACTCTAGAGGCCACAGTTTTGACCCAATCTTCATGAAACTTGGTAAAAATAATTATGTCATGAGAATGAACCCTATTGATTATGGGAGGGTTCTATTCGAAAACACAGGATAAGGGGCCTTAATGACAATTTCTTTGTTTACACTCTAGAGGCCACAAATTTGGCTCAATCTTGGTGGAACTTGACCAGAATAATTAATCATTAGGAAATAAGAATGAACCCTATAGATTATTGGAAGGATCTTTCTGAAAACACAGGAAAAGGGGCCTTAATGACAATTTCTTTGTTTACACTTTAAAGGCCTCAACTTTGGCTTAATCTTCACGAAACTTGGTCAAAATAATTGTTTGGTCATGCGGACGAACCTTGTTGATTACGGGAGGGTTCTATTGGAAAGGCAATGGGGCCTTAATGACAATTTATTTGTTTACACACAATTGCCTCAATTTTTTCTCAATATTTATGAAATGTGGCCAGAATAATTGTTAGGTCGCAAGGATGAACCCTATTGATTATAGGAAGTTTCTTTTGGAAAAAAATGGAAAAGGGGCCTTAATGACAATTTCTTTTTTAGGCCAGATAATCCCTCTAAGGGATTTCTTTACTTTTAGCGACCAAAAGCAGATCTACTTTCAGGCAAAGTTGTTGGCCTAGGAGGCCACCTATTAAATTGTTGAATCCGCTGAAAAAGTAGATCTATTTTACCTAATATTGATTAAGAAAATTGGCAAAAGAAACACTACTACAAACCATTTCAATGCCATATTCCAATTATTCTAGCAAAGAGCTTCATGTTTAATGTGGATATTAATATAAATTACTAAAAATTACTTTTGTTTGGAGACTTCTAAGTGATGGAACCTTCATATTTCACATGATTTTTGCTTGGGACAATGTCATTCTGTTTGGAATCAACTAAAGGTCATCAGTAATGGTCATTTTTCAAGGTCAAATATTTGAAAAATTTAAGCATTAACAATAGTTTTACTACTGATTTCCATATTGTATCAAACAACTGTTTCTGAACAATAGTAGTGGTGGGGGCATTTGTGTTAAACAAAAACATGTACATCTTGATCTTATTCAATTGAGAATTTACTCAAACTTTAGATTTCAATAAATATTTAATTTCTAATTTACGTTAAATGTTGCACGCAATAATTTACCATTTTTCTTCTTTTTTTTTTTAATTTTTTGAGCATTTCCGATATCATTTCTGAAAAAATGCATCTTTGATCTGAAGTCAAAGTTTGAGTAAATTGTCACTTGAGTACGATGAAGTTTTATAATTTTTGGGCTCTGATTGACCAAACAAAATTTAGATTTATATATTACTAAAACCATTTATTGAGATGTAAATTATGAAGATACATATTGTATATCTTTTCATTCTGCCTGGTTGACCAAATTCTTAGTAGTTGTATCATTCTTACAATTTCCATAATTTCCTGGTCTTCAGTACTATCAATACTTTGATTAACGCTCTAGAGGCCATAATTGTGGCTCAATCGTCATGAAATTTAGTCAGGATAATTATTACATGATAAAGATGAACCTTATAGATTATGGGAAGGTTCTATAGGAAAACACAGGCAAAAGGGCCACAATGACAATTTTGATAATGTGTTTTATATCTTACCAACAAGTTGAGAAAAACGCAAGAACAAATCCTGGACTCTCTTGTGATAGTAATACACTCTAGGGTAATACCGATAAGTAAACAGGGAATAGACTTGTTGTCTAGTCTCCATTTCTATAGACATACAACTGCTATGAATCTGCTCTGCTATGAATCAGCTCTGCTATGAATCAGCTATCTCTATAGTGATATTTCAAACACAGTCTGTAAATAAAACACATTATATGGTTACCAAAATGCTAAATTTTCAAGCTGTAGTAAAGGTGATTTGAAAGCCTTATGACAACTATAAGTTACACACTAACACACAACGACGCTTCCTGGTACACTGAAGAAATACAATTATCATAAAAAAATATGAGTATAGGAGCCCGACTTGCTTGTTTTTTCAATCGGGATTTCTATAAATATCTGAAACAAGATGGCAGAGGGCTTTGATATTTGTTACATAGCATCTACCATGATTGTTCATAGCATAAGGCAGAGGGCTTTGATATTTGGTTTGTAGCATCATCAATGACAGCACCTTTGTAGACTGGTCCAAATTTTCACAAGAGGGCTATTGGCACTGATGCACTCACCTTTGACAAATGCTCTTTTTCTTTCAACAGTTAATTTTAATGTTAAGGTTAGGTTATGATATAATTTGGCTTAACTATGGTGTCTAAATGCCATCAATCTCAAGAAAACAACAAGTAATTAAAGTTAAAAAAGTGCTTTTTAGTTAGCAAAGGGTCAGCTTAAGTTAACAGAAAAAATTTTGGGGTTGTCTCAAAGTTCAACGAGTGCAAACTGCCACTTGGGGCTTAACCAATAAATGCCTACACTATAAAAAGTAGTTCTTATGTATTTCTGCCTGCATCTCCTATGTATTTTTTGCTAACTTGTGCAAATCATGTTAAAAATGACTTTGATCAGAGTCATCAAAGAAGTTGCAGATGAAAATTTCAAATTGTTGAAAATTCTAAAATACTTATCTCTCTAGGTAAAAAACAATGAGGAAAATGAAGAAATTGCTTGTAACAGGCAATTTCTTCATTTTCCACATTCTTTCTTAAGGGCGTAAAAAGGAGGGATTGTGTGGGAGTGGATTAACTCCTTGATTACTTTAACCTCGTTTCTTAATCATGATAAATTTTGACAAAGAAGATTATTGAAAGAAACAATGCTTTGCTAGCTTACAATACTTTTCAATACTTTGATTTTACAAGTTCTTTTATCTGACCATAATCATATAATATGCACCTAAGTAAACAACCGTTTTTAGTGCATGTAGTGTAGGTTTTTCTTTTGATGCAGAACATATATATTTATTCAAAATAACAAATAAACACCTTAAGTAATACTCGTGTTATTACAAAATGTGTAAGATTCTTCATAACACCAACTACATGAACAATGGCATAAAGGTACATGTGTATTAACCCATTTCCACACGTCAAAATTTTAGGCTGGTCAAAATTCAGAGGAGTTGCAGATGACAATTTAAAATTAATGAAATTTTAGATTTTTTCAACTTTCTGTGTAGAAAACATTGTGTAAAATGAAGAAATTGCTTGTAACAAGCAATTTATTCATTTTTACAAAATATTTTCCCAATTGTTTTTCTTGGGGGGAGTTCAAAAGCGTTACTGTGTGGGAATGGGTTAACAAGAAAAAGGTGAGACTCATAACAAACAAGAAATTGTCACAAAGCTTTTCCATATACAAGTGCTATCCGTCAAACATCTGTTATAGAAAATGGACTTTTTAATTTAAGGGCCATAAATCAGTCAAAAACCAATTGACCATAATCAAAATAGAATATGCACATGTCTGACTTATATCCAGTCTTTCTGTGAAGTTTGAATCAAATCTATCCAATGGTTGCTGAGAAATTAAGCTTGAACAATTTTTCACCAAAGGGCCATAGCTTTGTCAGAAATCAATAGACCATAACCAAAATACAATATGCACATCTCTGCTTGATACTGATTACATCAGTGAAGTTTGAATAAATCCATCCAATAGCTGCCAAGAAATTGAGCAGACACAAAAAAGCTGCAGAAATGTAACAAAAAATGGACTTTTTAATTAATGGGCCATAAATCAGTCAAAAATCAATGGACCATAACCAAAATAGAATATGCACATGTCTGACTTATATCCAGTCTTTCTATGAAATTTGAATCAAATCTGTCCAAGGTTGCTGAGAAATTGACCTGACACGATTTTTCACCAAAGGACGATAACTCCGTCAAAAATCAATGGACCATAAGCAAAACAACATACGCGCATCTCTGCTTGATACTGATTATATCAGTGAAGTTTGAATAAAATCCATCCAATAGTTGCCGAGAAATTTAGCGGACACCAAAAAGCTACAGAAATGTAACAAAAAATGGACTTTTTAATTTAAGGCTATAACTCCGTCAAAAATCAATGGACCTTGACCAAAATAGGATATGCACATGTCTGACTTATACCTGTGAAATTTGAATCAAATCCGTTCAATGGTTGCTGAGAAATTGAGCAGACAAGATTTTTCACCAAATGGCCATAACACGGACCAACAAGCTGACTCCTGTTTACCCCCAAAAAATAGTTTGGGGGGGGGGGGGTATAATAATCTAAATATGTAATCAAGTGGCAAATCAAACAATGATCTATGTAAATTTCTATGCCACCTGGAAGAATACAGAGCATAGGAACTCTCCCTTTATTACCCTTAAAGTGTAAAAGAATATGATAAGACCTGAAATAATTAATTTAAAAGAAAAGCAGTAAGCAAGGTATTCTGTGTAACCCAAGTATGGTATTTTCTTTTATCATAAGGTTTTTACTTTATTCTAGTGGAGAAATTTAGCGGACACCAAAAAGCTACAGAAATGTAACAAAAAATGGACTTTTTAATTTAAGGCTATAACTCCGTCAAAAATCAATGGACCTTGACCAAAATAGGATATGCACATGTCTGACTTATACCTGTGAAATTTGAATCAAATCCGTTCAATGGTTGCTGAGAAATTGAGCAGACAAGATTTTTCACCAAATGGCCATAACACGGACCAACAAGCTGACTCCTGTTTACCCCCAAAAAATAGTTTGGGGGGGGGGGTATAATAATCTAAATATGTAATCAAGTGGCAAATCAAACAATGATCTATGTAAATTTCTATGCCACCTGGAAGAATACAGAGCATAGGAACTCTCCCTTTATTACCCTTAAAGTGTAAAAGAATATGATAAGACCTGAAATAATTAATTTAAAAGAAAAGCAGTAAGCAAGGTATTCTGTGTAACCCAAGTATGGTATTTTCTTTTATCATAAGGTTTTTACTTTATTCTATATCAGTGTGTGAGAATTTGGGATCATAAAGTCAAATTGTGTGGTAATGAGTAAAATGATTGGAGGAAAAAAAAATCAAAATAAAATTTGATTCTAATAACATGAAGTACTACATGTACAGTTCAAATTCTAGCGGTGAAAGGGTGCTTAAACGTTGATCACTGTAATTGCATTTGAACCACTTATCAAACAAGGATGTAACCATACTATATAATATCTATTCTAGGAGTTTTACTACATCTCACTTATTAGCTGTGCACTACCAAGTATAAAAATAAGTAAATCACAGAAAATATTCAGAGATTGTTTACAATTTGCTTGACTCCACCGGCCTAGATTCTATCTTGAACTGTGAGTGAATTAGTTCTCTAATATAGAAAATTTATCATCAATATATTAAGATACAAGATTCTCGAAGTTCAACCACTTTCTTTCATGACAAAAAGTGAGCTATGAGCGTTCCGAAAGTAAGTTGTTTTCTTAATCAGTGGTGAAAAAAGATGGAAGCAATCAAATAGATTTTCACAGCAAGTTTTTGAGTCTGCTTAGGAATGCGTGGAAACTTGTTCCACTTGTAACAATTTGAAATGGTGGTTTTTCATATGCAAACTACCAAAAAGTAAAATTAAAGAATTAAACAGGTTGCTTATTAGTCCAGTTTAATTCATTTAATGACTTCAGGGGCAAAGGAGCCTTTGTCATGGAAGTTATTGTAACAAGTACATTATACACTGGATCTGTTCCCAAAGCTATGAGAAACTAGAGGCGCATGAGCCCCGTATCACTCCACAGGCATGATCATACCAATTAAGCAAATACTGTATAAACTTAACCCTTGTCATGCTGAACCTGGAATATTCCAGTTTTTGCAGGAGGTATAGACCAAGATCAGCCTGCACATAATTGCAGTCTGATCTTCGTTTACACCTCCTGCTTGTACTTGTCCTGCCATAGTTGTTTATGAAATTGATTTCTAAAAGAATTATTGATTTTGAACAACAAGTTCTATCACCTCAGTGCTTTAAGCCCTTTGATTTTACAGCAATTCAGACAGGTAATTTATACAGCATGACAAGGTTTAATCATCTTTGCAATATAAGAAAAACTAAAGGACTGAAGGTTCTGAAAATTGCCATATTTTGAACTTTTTGATCACACGAAAGGTCACAGTTAAAGAAATACAAATACTCAGACCTGGATAACATCTATCTTAAAACCTATTAACAGCCAGAAAATTTTAAGACTGATCCAAATTGAAAGAAGTCAAGACAACAATTTTTTTAAATGGTTAAATATGTGTCACATAGGATAGAATGAATTGCCTGTAACAATTAATTTCTCCTTTAATCACAATGTTTTTTTTTTAAGTATTTTTATTAAAGACAGAAAAAATGGATTTTATGGGAATAAGCCAAATGTTGAGTCATTTCAGTTGTTTGGAATTTAAATATCAGAGTACCAATTAGCAATAACTGTCTTTGGGATTTTGGAGTTTTTATGCGGTTGCCTGAACCTCAGCTATAATGTTCTAAAGGATCAAGTTAGTAATCAATCTCAGATGAAAAAGTCCCAAAATTCAAATGAAAATGCATTTAGAAATACCATCCTTGATTTTAGAGTTTACACTTACATTTTTAAGCTGTTACCAGACGGCCAAGTTTTAGAATGGTCCGAATTGAAAGGAGTTGCAGATGACAATTTAAAGTTTACTTTTTCATGTTTCTGGATAAAAAACATTTGGGAAAATGAAGAAATTGCTTCATTTGACACATTGGTTTTCCACATTGATTTTTGAAGGGTGGTCAAAAGCATCACTGTGTGGGAATGGGCTAAGCTATATAAGCTTAAAAATCACATTTGTTAGAATGTCAGGTTGGATTGACTGGTTATATAAGGAACTATTATTATATTATTATTGTTATATTGTTACCGTATTTTTAACAATGGTAGAGAAATTAGACCAAGCTATATAAGCTTAAAAATCACATTTGTTAGAATGTCAGGTTGGATTGACTGGTTATATAAGGAACTATTATTATATTATTATTGTTATATTGTTACCGTATTTTTAACAATGGTAAAGAAATTAGACCAAGTCCATTACCGCGAAAGAGGTTCGAAGGTCGATCCACGCGACATTTTCTGAACGCTTCAGTAACCCCAGGTGTTCAACAACTCGTCGGTCTCCAAGGAGACGTCGCTATGCGAGATACTTAGATTTTATCCCTTTTGTCTACGGATGGAATAATAATAAAACATGTTTCGGGTAAAAGTTCTAGCTTCTTAATATCGGGAGAAAGAGAACCACAATTTGTAGACCTGTAAAAATTTACGGATTATTCAATCCTGATAGACCGTGAAGGTAAGGTTAGAATTTAATTCTCCGCACGCTGAATTTCGTCGGTTTCTGCTAAAATCTCGTAACTACAGTTGTTGTTTTTCATTTCCCGACTAGTAACTTGTATAGAATTAATCTTGTTACAGGAATTTTATCACGAATTATAGGGTGATTAGTTCCGATTCCGACGGTTGAAAATTTCAGTTACGATGGCGGGGGGGGGGGACAGCGTTATAGCATAATAACTCCACTTCTTCCGCTGTTTCATTTCTTGGACCCCACCAACAGCGTTATAGTGGAGCTGCAGTGTACAAGAATCTGCATTTTCATGCAATACGTAATTCCAGTTTACTGTAAATAATTAAGTTGTGTAATCTGAGTTACAACAGTATTCCTTGGAAATTAGGGCCATCCATGTTTACATACATAAAAAGCCTTGAAGTCTCGGAAACTCACTAAAAACTTTAAACACTTCATCACAGTTCACCCTACTCATTCCTGTAAAATTTGATTGAAATCCATCTACAGGTTTCTTAAAAGATTTTACCATTAGCCCTGCCCATTAAAGCCAAAATTTTCATCCGACCAAATTTCTTTTAATTGTTCTGATAAAGGGTCACCCAAGGATCTTTTCTGTGAAATTTGGTTGAAATATATGATTCTGTTCAGTACTTTCTGAGGAGAAGATTTTCAAAGTAAAAGTTTACGGACGGACGACCGGACGGACGGAGGCACGCACGACGGACACAACGCCATGATAATAGCTCTCTGGCTTTCAGCCACTGGAGCTAAAGTGAATGTTATTTTACGTACCGTGCATGATCAGTGGTATATTTGGCATTTCCTTTGGTTTTTCCCTGTCTAAAAATAGAATTTGGAAATTCCAAAATTCACAGTAGACTGTAAATTCCGTCATCCTTGATACACTGTAAGCTTATTCCACCTTCAATATGAGGATCACTGATAAGATAACCCCTTAACCCTTTCCTGTACAAACTTGAAATTTTACGTTGCTGCGATTTTAATCTTAAAATTGTAGAAAAGGGATAATTTGCATGTAACAGGCAATTTCTCCCTTTTCCAAAATATTTTACTACATTGCTGGGATGGTTCCAATCACATCCAAATTTTATTGTCTTCTGCAACTTCTTTCGATTTGGATAAGTCTAAAATTTCAAGAAACGGGAAAGGAATAAGACGCTAAACTTCATGATTAAGGCCAAAGGGATGAAAATAGGCGTATTTAGTATCGACCAAGTGGTCGCGAGGTTGACCGTGGTTGAATTTTTTCGCATGTGACAAATACTGTGCATTTTGAAAGGTTATTCTATTTCACCATATTTCACTTTCGGAATTTTAATCCTGATAGATCTCTGTTGGACTCAAACACATTGACAGACAGATAGATAGACAGATAGATAGCGGATAGACAGACAGATAGACAGACAGATAAACAGACAAAAACACAAATCGTTTTCAGAAATGGTAAACCAGAGTTGAAATTACAAAAGTAAAAAAAAAAAATGTATATAGTAATAATTTAATTTTTAGTTTCGTGTATCAAAAACGGGTGTTCTGATTGGTCGAAAAAATATTAACAACTCCATGAACAGAATTTTGAGCACACGGCGATTTTGAATGTTTCCGCGCAAAATAGTTCCATACAAAAAGGTATCAAAGATTGTAAAGTTTTGCTTTTTTCGCTCGATACTGTTAAATTATAAGAAGTGAAGAGATTATTTTTGTTTTCATGGAGGTATGAACCGAAAAACCTAATTACACTTATGTATGAATCCGCTTCGCGTGTGATTAGTTTTTTCGGTTCATACCTCCATGAAAACAAAAATTATTCTCTTCACCTCTTAATTGAAAAAGAACCATCTAAGTAGGGAAAGTGTGACAAAAGCAATTACTTTCGCCCCAGATCAGCCTGTAGAATAAGCATAATTACAACTACCGTCAGTACTTTTAGTGTTCTCTACATGGTCTCTACTCATGTGACAGGTCATAAATGCAAACTTAGAAAAAAATATCATTCAAATTGAAAAACAAAGTCAAACAAACAAAACAAATAAACAAAAACAACGCTAACTCCTAACCATTCCAAAATTAATCATCCCAGAGAAATTTAAGCTCAACCCATAAGCAGACACAATTTTTAGACTGGACCCGAAGAAGTAGACGACAGTTTTAAGTAGATGAACTTCTAGATTTTTCAACTTTCTAGGTAGAAACATTGTGGGAAAAAAAGAAACTGCTCGATGAAAGTGGCAAGTTATTTCTTCATTTACACAATGCTTTCCTTTTTATCTTTTTTCATTTTTTTTTTTTTTATTATTTTTTTTGTCGAGATGCGTCAAAATACGCCATTGCGAGGGAATTGGTTAAACATAATGTCAAATAAGAAGAAATTTTAATCTTTAACATACAATTCTGTATTTTGCGATACTGAAGATAAATGGCTTTGAAAAACATTTAGGGGAAAGAGAAATAACAAATTCTCCTTTTGCATTTTCTACCTTTTTTGAAACTTTTTCTTTCTCTCTTTTTTTTCAGAAACTTTATAAATGTTAGTCTGTTAAGTTCTTTCAATTTGGACAAGTCTAATTTTTTCTTGTCGGGTAAAGGGCTAAAACATTTTATTGATTTTTTTAATTGGGTTTTAGTTATATCGCGGCGGCTGGAGCACCTAACAAAGGAATCCTGGTATTTCTCACACCAGTACTACCATTACATCCTTTCCTAGCCTCCAGCTGCTATCCCACATAGGTCTACGATGATCGGCCCTTTGGTGAGAGACAAATAGTCGGAAAGGATGAGTGCTGCCGTCGGGGGGTCGAACCCGGGACCTCTAGATTGAAAGTCCGACGCGCTACCAACCGCGCTATGACGGCGGCTTACATTTTATTTAGCTATAGTTCTTATTCTTGTATTGTTTATCGCATTTACTGTTTCAGTCCATGTATTTGTCTCTTCATTTTCATTTCGGCGGGAAAAAACAACCCATTACATGGTAATGAGTTATTATCTTGCCAGTTTATCAGCAGGTAATCTGAAACCTAATTGGCCGATTCCTTCTGAAAGAAAGAGATGGAAATAGAACATGTCCTATTCCGTATGTCTAGCAGATCTGCTATCTACCGGTTTACACTATATATTATGGCATATATATATATATATATATAAACAACAACAACAACAACAAAACATACCGTGTAAACCCCCTATAACAGGCTTACTCATAACTTGTCACCTCACCATAAATTCACGCTAACCCAAAATATGAAATACTGATCAAACAATGAAAATTAGGCTTCTTATATAAACTTGAAATGACACAGGGTTGATTTTATCAAAGTACGATTTGGTCATTTTGAATTGGATTTGTAATTTTCACTTGAATTCGCGGACATGTAACCGAATTATGCCGAGTGGTCATTAGAAAAAAAAACAAAAACAAAAAAAAACCAGACCCTTCAATGGATCGCTTTTGTCAGTCAACAAGAGGGCCAGTGGCCCTGGCGCTCACTTGAGATAAGGCTGTTTCTTTTCTTCAAGGCCTAATACAAACTTGGTCGGGTTAACTTCTTTAGTTCAATTTAAGCCTAATCACCCTGTGGCTCTGAAATTTTATCAGTTTTATAAGAGGTCAATGTACTGATTCTTCATGCAAAATTCAAGATTCTTCGACTTCTGGGTCAGGAGGTTTGTTTTTTTTCCCCATTGCAACCAGAGTTTTCAACTGATTAAATTTCTTTGGTTGAAATCGACCCAGTGGTTTGGGAGGAGAGTTTTTAACGGAATCCAATTCTTTTAGCAATTTCCAAAAGGCACCACCGAAGGAATATTCCTGCCAAATTTGGCTGAAATCCGCTCAGCGGTTTGGGAGGAGATGGCATTTTAAGATTCTTGACACGCGACGGACGACGCACTACGGACATCGGACGATCAAAAATACCTCACCTGAGCACTTCGTGCTCAGGTGAGTTAGAAATAGATCAGCCAATGCGCATATTATACATTTGGACTGGAAGTGAACTTTGATCTCCTATATTTATGTTAAGCTTTTCTGTAGGTTTGACGACTTAAACATCGCAACTATAGCTTATTCAAGCTGCAGTTACGACGTCTAAGTCGGCAAACAACCTTTCATTTATTACTTTTTTGTAACCAGAGGAGAAAAATGCAGTGGTCCGACCGAGATTCGAGCCCTGGACCGAGTGTTCTACCAATTGAGATACCAGGCCACGTTCAAACCCGATGTCGGTTTAAATCACCAACTACATTTCTTTCTCTCTTTTTTATAATTTATTGTTACATGATACTGGCCATAGATTTGCAAATAACAGCGTATGCTAATTTAGTCGAAAAACCGGTCGGAGTTCGATGGGCGGGGCCAGTCAGTCAATTATCAATTAATTTTCTGACAGATTCCATGCATGCCAAATGTACTAATGGGAAGTAATTGAAGTCATTCAGGTAGGAGCAGGTAACTTGAACTTGATCTATTCCGCTGCATCCTAAAACCTCACTGTTCATTCGTGGTAGCTTGAAAAGTTCGTCTGATTCCGTCCGTCAGTGCTTTTGCGCTCATAACCTATTATGAAATCTTCAGTTGGATTCTTGGCTGACAGCTAAAAACATTTTTTTAAACTGACGCGGCATTAACGTTTGAACAGATACATCTCGGCAAATTGAATAGTTGAACGCCATCCTGATGTAACCAAGACATGAGCAAAAAGCATGTTTAACGTGTTTGTAAGGCTTCTTTATCTTCTATATGAACAATGACTGGTATGGATTGCGTACGCAAGTATCTTTACGCCCTAATTGCCTAACGATTCGGACGTGCCAAGTTTATCGTCCGGTCTATCGTTGCCACCGTGAAGACATGCAGTTCTTTTTAATGCTAGTATATCGAAAATGAAAAATTCTCATTCATCTAAAACCTAGAAAATAAAGCGCCCAACATTTAGCATATTTCAGCATGTTTGTGTATTGTTTTCCCTTTGGCCCAACGCCATATGAGCCCCCTTTTTTCCACTTGAGGTGAGTGAAACATTGTTGTCACAATAGAATGGTAGTCAAAAACAGTTGTCGAGCCCACAGAACATTATCACCGTTGTGACTATAGGAGTTAAGGTTCTGTGGCCTTGACCTTGAACATACATAATTTATTGTTTCAAATGACACATCTAGTAATGATGGATAAAAATCCAAAGAAATCCTGTTGTAATTTAGCCAAAAACCGCAGTAGCTATAGTTAAGAGGAAACGTTGACCCTGATCTATGCTGACTTTGACCTTTGGTCAACATTGAACTAATTCTTCAAATGATGCCTCTACTCTAGAATAATTGTGCTGAGCAGCTGGAGGCTCGGAGAGGATGTATAGTTAAAAATCGTGTGAGAAATACCAGGAATCCATGTGTAGGTGCTCCAGCCGCCGCAATATGACTGATATACTGTTAAAAGTGTCGTTAAACCCCAGTCAATCAATCAATTTAAGATTACACGCACACAAAAGAACCACCAAGCTGTACAGGCAAAGAACAATTGCTCGTTTTTGTTAGATGTTACTGACCATTAATCTTGATAAAATAACACCGTTTGACATCGAAGTGGGTCTTGCTGTTGGAGCTCAGTGGGCGTGATCAGCGATACGACAATATTACAAAACAAGTTTTAACTTGCATTCGCATATACAGTCTGATCAGTCTTTGGGCTTAATGTATAAAAAATGAAAACTTGACACCACTGAAATTTCCCATATTTCTGATCTCCTATGTAAACAACAACAACAACAACAAACTAAGCTATGGTACAGCAACTAAGAACCGCGTGACTGCATAAAATATTTGTAATTACAAAAGCACATGCTTTCCGTAACCGTGTAGAGTGTGTGATACCAAAAACAGCTATTGCACGTGCATACCTTGTGGTCATTTGTTACCAATTCGCCCTAGCTTATCGTTATTTTAAGCTTTAAAAGCTAAAGGAAGATAATCAATTTCTTTTTTCGCCTATGGCACTATTGTTGAAATGCCGTGACTTTCAGATGAGTAATATCAAGAAGCTATCGGAAGGGTTTTGTTTGGTCAGTCTGTGGCCGATATCGCAGGAGAAATCAGTTGCTCAGGACAAACAATTGTCAATTTGACAACTAGATTACACCGAACCGGGTCAGATGCCGACAGGCCGAGACCCGGAGCGGTACAAGTGACATCACATCCGGATGATCGTGAGATAAGACTATAGAAATAGATTTACGTCATCAACATCCGCTAGTAGAGAGATGTTTGGTGGTAGGGATAGAGCCCAAACTGTTTGGAACCGTTTGCTAGCAGCTTATGTTCGAGCTCGAACATTATTTAATGAAATGCAAATGAATCAATAACCTTTTACGGACTTATAACTGCAAATTTGTTTATGTCTCGGGAATGTTCTTCTTTTCCGAAAATATTTGCTTTTAGAGACAATTGATTTTTAATCAAATCGCAAAAACATCACACGTTGTCTAGATCTACTTATTTAGATTATCTTACCATTATTAATTCATTACGCTTAAATACAAACTATCACTTCTAGGTGCTGGAATTCACTGTAAGAAAATGAGGTACATTCAATTGCATGGAGCAATACCCATTTTCTACGACGGCGACGGCTTTTGATTTGAACTATCACACGTGTAAAGTTTTGGTAACAAGAACTGGAAATGGAAATGATCGGTCTTCATAAAATCTGATTATTTAACAAAAGTAAACGCAAGGACTTTTCGAGTAGACATGAACATGTATCCTCTATAACGGCATATATCCGAATAATTGTTCATATTTTTTGTTACCTTTATATTAGTCCCATTTGGGAGTATGCAGCTTGTGTTGAGGTCCGTACAGTGAATTGGTGAGTAAGAACATAGAAGATCCTATATTACTCTAAAATTATTCTGTTCACAAGAAAGCACAACGCTACAAATATGTGTCTAAATTGTCTACCCTAAGAGATTTACAAAATTGCTTTCTACTTTTGTAGGTGTATATTCTTCCTTTGTTTGTACCTGCCGCCGTCATAGCGCAGTTGGTAGCTATCAATCTGTAGTACCCGGGTTCGATCCCCGACGGCGGCACTCATCCTTTCCGGCTATTTGTCTCTCACCAATGTGTCTATAATCGTAGACCTATGTGGGATAGCAGCTGGAGGCTAGGAAAAGATGTAATGGTAGTACTGGTGTGAGAAATACCAGGATTCCATTTTAAGGTGCTCCAGCCGCCGCGATATAACTGAAAGATTGTTGAAAGCGGCGTAAAACCCCATTCAAACAAATTGTTTGAACCTGAAGAATATAAGAGCTATTGCGTGTTAATTCTAGCCATTTACTCATGTGCAGGAAGTACGATCACTGAGCCACTCAGGCCGTTAACAGTTTTCGATGATAGCGTAAAGAAGCTGTGAGTAAAGTAATATGTATCTTTAGAGAACAAAGCCAAGGTGCACAGGCTGATCAGAATCATTTCTTGTACATGTAAAAGCGTTAGACATGTTACATACAGGCTCAAATAATGTAAAAGATAATTAACTGGTCAGTTTTGATATGAAACATTTCTACTGATGATTTTATGATTTTTACTTACGTTTCTATTGAAAATTTTTAGTTACATTTCTGGAGATAACCAAGGGCACGTCGTGACCTAAAGCCAACTAAGTCGTGACTACCTTGATAACACAAGGTACTGTATGTATTTTTTTCTTGATTTCTTTTGAATAAATGCAATTTTTGTAACACATATATTTCTATAATCCATCAGTACCTTGATACCGAAACTCATTGTAAAATTGATGAGACCGAAGAGATAACGAGGAAGAGAAGAGAAAAGATATCGTCATTATGTCGCTAATCGAATTATTTTTAGCCCGTGCAATCAGTATTTCTACTTCGAGACACCTACTTGTCAACCAAAACGGTGTGGTGTAGAGCGAAATGGCCGAATCTAAATTGGCAGAACTTGTGGCCAGACGTTTTGCTCAAAAAATTATTTAGTTAGACTGTGTATCATGTAAATGAATGTAGATATGATAGCAATAAAATATGTTTAAACTAAACTAGCGAAATTCAAGGAAAATAAAAATGTAAAATGAATCGTAAATATGCTGTCGTCAATTTGTTTTTTCGAGAATTGTCTACGGGTTAGCGAACTTGTTCATGACAATAAATGCAATTGAAATGAATAAAGAAAAATCAAAGTGCCGTACGCACTGTAATTGGTCGTCAATGAGAAATTGGACATATCGTTGCATTCCGACTTTAAATGTATAGTAAAACAACTTTAATTTTTATTTCTTTCATAACACGTAGGTTCTATCCTAGTGTACGATATTTCCGTGAATGTTAATTAGAACTGATATTATTTTACACGAACGTATGACCTTGATGCAACATGGGTACCGACAAATTAGCAACTTTTTGTGAAAACTAGATTTTTAAAAATTCTCGATTGTTATATAGTCATTGTAAGATCATCCCTGCAAGCTTTTTTATAAAGCCAAAACAGAAAAATTATGGAAATATGATAACTTAAGTTTAAGAGCAAATGCGGACAGCAGGTTCATGCAATTTCAAAACCTTCTCTTTTTATGGGCTGAAATTAACAAATTCCTAAACAGCGCTGATTATAATCAAAGGAAAAACCAATTGTTACTATTCTTTGGGCGAATTCTTTAGACAGCTTGAAAGCATAAAAATCAAATTTGCTCTCCAACAGAACTTTCAGTACTTTGATTAACTTAGGGCTGAAAAAAACTGAGTGGCAGTATCATCTATGTTTACACCTTGATATGATTGAAAGAGTGGGTTGGTTAGACGCGTTCATCCTCTTTAAAGCGTGTGACCGTCCAGTTTTCCTTCACTCCTTTTGATAATTGTTAACTTGTTAAAATGAAATGATTTTTCTTCTGATTTCCCGTCAAAATATACGTCCAGTTGGGCTAAAGGCAGTTTTGGTAAATTGCAGCGACACAATCTCGAGTTTATGGTTATACAAGTTGGTCTACGACCAATTAATGATTTGTATATTGACGACACCTTTACTGGTTTTCAAAATGTAAGACTTGTCAAGGGGTAGCAGACAACATTGTTAAGTAAGTGCAATTTATAAAGTAACCATCCTATATGATAGAAGATTTTGTGTGTCTAAAATCCTTTATCCTAGAATTAAAAACTTCAAGAAACCCTATTATTTTTGGGCCTTTTCAACCAAAGAAAAACATTGGTGTTTTATAGAACGCGAAATGAATCAATTTCCTTTCAAATAACAGCATTGTAACTAAATCAGGGTTGAAGTTATAGGAAAATGTCTACTTGGCAGGTTAAGTTTTGCAGACAGACAGATAGACGGACAGACAGACAGACGGACACCGGTAAAACAATATATCCCGATCTATCGATGCGGGGGCATAAAAATGGTTATCTCAGAAAAAATGTTCCGTTTTAGCTCACCTGAGTTCAAGGTGCCCATTATGACTTTTTGTGATCTAGTTGTGTCTAGCGTTCGGCGTCCGTCTAGCGACCATAGTTTTGGCTCCGATGTCTTAAAGATTCATTCAAGAGATCTAAAATGGGCGAAAACATGGGAATTATGAGCGGTCAAGTCAGCATTGATTTGGGACATAATCATGGTAAAACACAAAAAAAATCTTCTTTCAAACCATAAGTTTTATCTTATTGATTTTTTGCTGTTAAGTTTCTTGGGTCGACATCTCTAAGAATCATCAAGAAATTCTGATCGAAAAAAAGGGTGTTATTGGTGAGGCTAAAAGACACCATATGGAACCAACCATGACTGTTACACAGTTTATTTAGAACAACTCATTTGACATTATTGGTGGACTTCTCTTAGATTTAAGTAATTTGATCATACAAATACACGGGTGTTATGGGTAGGCTTGTCAACACCATACATAACATATTGTCAAAAAAAAAAAAGTATTTGAATCGTCTTATGGGATATGAAACTTAATGAAGGAATGTTGACCAGGAGCATAACATGAAGGTTATTGGTAGTGCTTATATGCCCTAGATAAAACCAATAGTAAAATGCTGAGCAACATTTTCTACGATGTAACTACTAATTAGAAACAACTGCCTTTAGTAAGTCTCTCACAGACTTCCTAAAAGGATGGACGAAAAACATTATATTACGGGAGGGGCGTATCAGTACCATATTGAACGCTTAATGAGATGTTACAAATTCTCTCATTATCCCCCCTCTTCGCAGATAACGGGGTATACTGATTAACTCAGTGCTTCCGTTCGTCTTCTAACCAATCGTTTTCGTAGCATTTTTCTCTTAAACTGCAAACTGAGTTTACTAAAAACGTTTTGAGAATTTTCAACTTAGGGTCCTACACGATGCTTAAGGTCCGCCAATTAATTAGTTGCTGTTTTACAGCTTAGTTTATTTTCCTATATTGCCTGGTAGAATGTTGTTTTTTTTTTTCGTCAAATTTTACTCAGCAACTATTACACACATCGATTGGAAACTTGGTATGGAAATTTATCTACCCCTTGTTTATTTTCGGACATCGCCTGACATAGTGTTATATTGTCATCATTTTTTACAGCAACTATAAATAGCATCAACTTGAATCTTGGTGGCAAATTCAACTGGGTTTGCTGCATGGTACAACTTTTCTCATTAACTATTAATGGCACCGTCTTAGAAGTTGCATTAAAGATTCAACTAAGGTTAACTTCCTGGTGCTCGCACAATATGTTCCGTTAGAATTTCATTTAAACAGTAGTTTATTTGGTTAGAAATGTCTAATTTAGAATTTTCAAAGCTAAGCCATTCCTATCAATGATATGCCAGATATCTTTACCGACAAAAGAAAACTGATTTGTTTTGCTTTCACGCTTAACTGTTGGATAAAAATATACTTACGGTTGATCTAGGCATATTGTTTCATTAGTGTCTGTCCGTCTGTTTGACTGTCTGAAACACTTGACCAAAGTTCGACACTTTCCATTTATTCTACCCATTTGAAGATCTTAGATCTAAGTTTTATATTCGGAATATATATATTTGGGAGTCAAATAGTTAAGGCCAAGGTGAAAACCAAACACATTTCTATCAAGATTCATTTCGATCCCTAACACATACAACTAATATTTTGTAGTAAATTTAAGCTTATCATATTTTTTTTAGATTTGGAATGACAAAGGCGCATTCGGCAATACCAAGGTGAGTGTTATCTGCGATGGACAAGCGTCTTAAAATTAGCCGTATTAGCCACATACACGTGTTTCGCAAATACGTTATTTGTAGACAGTTCTGGTTGTTGTTTTATTTGTCCTTTTGTTATTGTTGTTTTAATATAATGAGCAATCACTTTTTACATTATTTATGTCATTTGATTTCATAATATTTTTTACAAAAACTATGCAGATAATGCAAGTGATTATCTCTAAAATAAGAAATAGTGTTCAAAGTATTTCTAATGTAAATATACATGTAATTACGAAATACTCCCCTAAGAATCTCGTAATTACGAAATGTTATTTACGAATTACTTTGAAGATTATTTTGTGATTACGAAATATTCTTTAATTCTTGGTAGATAACCAAACAGCGATGGCTAATCTGTATTTGATGCGCCTTCGAGAGTACATGGCCACTATTGCATTATTTTCGATTGCTTTTTGAAGCAGCATGTAACAGAAAGGTAAAATAGTTGGTTTGCGATCTAAACATCGTAACTAGAGCATGAAAAAGCTGTAGATACGATATCGCCAAACAAACAACAACAACAACAAAAAAAAAAGAGGGTTAACAAAATGGCGGCCAATGCTAGAGTTCAAAACTAATTTCTGGTCTTATTTCTGGTCTAAATGATTGGTATCATTGATCGACTGATTATTTGACTGACAACTGCGATTAGTCAATTCTAACGAGTAGCAAGAGTAAATGAATTAAATGATACCAAACTAACTTGATAGGCCGGAGAACCTGTCCCATCTACGCTGCTCTCCGATATTGTATCGTCAGAGTAGGACAGGCTCGCCAGTCAAACTAACTTAATAGAACTATTTTCATTGTCTTAGAATGTGGTCGTTTAATTGAAATATTCGATAAAAAGCATTCAATCGCTCAGGCAACATTAACAGTAGTCATTTATTTAGATTGGAAGTAAAGTTTTTGACTCTAAAATTGGCCACCATTTATTTGGAGCATTTGTGTTGGTTTTGTGACGTGGTGGTTGTAACTACATATTATTCAAATTATTCCGTAATTACAAAATAACATTCCGTTATAACGAAACACTTTTAGAGAGTATTTCAAAATTACGAATAGTATTTCGTAATTAAGAAATAATTTGGAACATTTGCATATAAAAAAGAGTCTGGTATGTCATTTTAGTGGTTCCGTATTTATTCGCCCTATTCTAATATGAAAACCAACGGTCATGTTTTTAAATAGCATTTTTGTTTTTCTTCAATTCCCCATGCTACTGTTACAATTCTTTATAGTATTTATATATTTACCAAATTTCGTTAAATAAAAAAATGTATTTGATTGAATTAAGTGAATAATGTTGTTAACGTTACAGAAATAAGTCTTTAAGGGAAACATTACCAGTCATACGGTTTCTTTTCGGGATATTTGAGGATTAATCTCGGATAGAGAGAATGATGTTACCCGAGCCTCAGGCTAGAGGTGACATCATTTTCTTCAACTGGAAATAAATCGTCATATATCCCGCAAGAAACCATATAATAAATTTATTGTACTACAAATTTTGAAAGTCGAGTTACCAATATACGGCTTCCATAGATATCAATTTAAACCAAAATATCCATTCACCCTAAGGCGTCTCTTTTTAAAGTTTGTAAGTCTTTTTTTTCCTCGAAAAAGGTCGACAGTCTCGGTAATGGATAAAGTGTGAAGAAACATGAACGATAATTATCTTTATTTGTGTTGAAAAAGTGAGTGTAATTCAGATATTATTTGAATTGTGTTGGCTAAACCATATGTGTGTATTTCTGAGATAAATGGAGCTGAGGAGTCACGTTTGGGATTATCACTCCCTCAAGTCCATGGGCTATCACTCACTGCACTTTTGGGCTGAGAGGCCTGGGTCAAAATCCTAACAGAGAAGGTCTTCTTGCAAGTGTGATGATGAGCTTTATTTACATTATACAGATAAATTAGATTTAACGGAATTGTGACAGCGATCTTATGTTCTGCAAATTATGTTTGTAAATAAAACATTATCCTTGTGACATTAAGGGAAAATACAACGCTTAATGTATTCATCATTTAAAAAGACTGTTTTATACTGTCTCAATGAACATATCATTGTTTACTGGCTTTACCGTTTTAAAGGTAAGTTTTGCAACTGACGAAGAAAGAGTCGACTGGCTGCTATTACAATTTTTGTTTATATCACAGGCGAGGCTCCTTGGAGAAAACAGTGATATTCACCGCAGTGAAGTGCTTGTGACTATAAGTCAGGAGTTTATTTACCAATCAAATTGCGACAATTTCTTTGTAGTAAAATTCAAATGGGTAGTAGCACGTGTCTCATTTTAGCTCATTATACTATGTACAATGTATAAGTATTTACAACATATTTTTGGTAGCATGACGTGTGTCATTTTAGCAAAGGTTTATATGCAAAATAGATATGCAAGTGCTAGACACTAAAATTCACCGCAAAAAGATATTGAAACCAAAGAATAATTTTGAATTGCCAAAAAATAGAATTTTGACTTTCATGCTTCCTGGCGAATTTGTTATGCAACATTAACCTTTGATGAAATTCGTAAACAAATTTAATTCTTTTATGTTCTCTCTTAATTCTAGAAATATATTTGTTAAAAATTCTATGAAAGCTTTACTGCAGCATAGGCTGGGGAACGAACACATGTTTTCATTGCCTCTAGATAGAAGCTTAGAACAAAAGAACTAATTCCATCTAAAATGATTTTCGTTTTGAATTAATTATAAAACAAATAATCACTATAGAACAAAACATATAAAATGCCTTTAAAAGGAATCACAGGTGTATTTTCAGTTGCCAGAAAGGGCTCTTATGAAACAAGAGAATTATTTCCCAGAAAAAAACCTTGGAGTCAAGGGCAATTTTTGGGAGAAATTCCGCATCTATATTTGATATTTTCCAGTTAAATCTGTCAAATACGTCGAAGAGACCGACTCTAAATGATTTGGACGAACTGGTTCATAAAAAGCAGAATAACGCTTAAGTTAAGTAAAGTAAAGAAAGGAAAGTCCTTAAAAGGCAAACTGACTTTTAATCGGGGGTTAATGCTGCTATTGTTTGATGATGTCACTTGCTAACTTTTGAAAGAAGATGCTGTAGAATGAACCTTAGTAGGTCAGAGTATAACTTACCCGTATTAATATAAGCATTCATAGAAAAAACTACGCGGTTTGAGAAATCAGGAGTATAAGACACAAATCAAAGTACTGTCAGCACTGCTCCCCTATGAATAATTGAGAAATGTTGCTTCTGTGACTATTAACGTTGTTTATATCTTTGAAAAATAATCAGAACATTGTTCGCTATGAATTCCATATGTTTCAAATCATCTTAAATTTATTTACTTAAACGATAGATACGTTTCTTATAGGCTATCACAATGCCAATCACCATTAGAAATAATTTCTTAAAGCAATATGCATTTGGTGGAATAACATAGACGGACAACTTATGTCCCGGTCCTTTTAGATGGGATATGGAAAGAACTATCGATAGCTTTTTGCTCTTTTATCCGTAGATTAGTACAAACATTATTAGAGCCGTCTGCAGTCTGAAATATCTACCTGTTTATTTACAAGTACGATTATTCCTCTTTATATTGAACGATAACATATCTATTGTGCTATAGTGTTACTGTCAAACCAGTTCCATGGTTACGCGCTTCAAAGTTGATAATCCAATTCTATACATTTAGCTTATAACAATTTTGCAAACTCTGGACTTCCTTTTTCCTTTTACCTTTTGTTGGAAATTTCTTAACATGTAATTCTAATCATTCAACGTAACTTTATAGGAATCAAGTGTTTAAAGCATTATGACTTTCTCTGGAAAAAAAGGTATTCAAGACTCGACATTCAAAGAAATTCAGACGCTTCTTTACTGACACCTATTCGAACTGCTTATTACCAGGTAAGTTCAATATTTTGTGCGGTCCAGTTGAGTTAAAGAAAGCATTGGAACATAGGGTCACCAGCGGAATATAGAATACGCGGACATTAATTGCTCCCAAAAGGTCGCGATTAAAAATGTATTGAATGAAATCGTCAATTACAAATACCAAAGACCGCTAGCGGAATATAAGAACACTAAATACAGAATACTTAATCCACATATATCAATGTCTTAGAACTAATATTAATTATAAAAAATCTTTTTGTGATTGGCGTTAGGAAAAATTGATTTATAAAAATATTCTAAAGCTTGAGGCAGAAATAAGCTACCTAAGCCATAAAGAGTTGAACAAACTAACACACCATGCTGTTTTGTTTATATTTATTATGTACTTCGTAAGAACTTATCATATGACGCCATTTTCAACAGTTTCGGAAACAAACGTCTAGTGTCTACTAAAGAAATGCTTCCTCTTCTTCGATTTAAAACAAAAACAAAAGCCCATTAATGTATATCTAGCGGTGATGCACATATTCCCGTCCATTCAGTTATAGTATTGTATATTTTTCTTTTTTCTGTTAGATCATTAATCTTTTCACAAATATTGCACAATCCGTTACAATACATTAATTCTCTCTCGTACACTATATCTTTATCCTTTTCCTTTAAATAACGGATATATTCATTTTCATCATCTGAAAGTTTCCTGAGGTAGTGCCCTAAACTTTCGATGGACGCAAAATCCGAAGTGTTGATAAAAGTTCGGTTTGGTAGGAGATGGTTATAATCGAGTGAACCCCGTACGATAACTACAATATCATATTGGATGTAGCTGAAATACTTTTGGGTGACATAATCTCTACACAGGGCATTTTCAAAGCCAAGGTAGAATTTATAATCCGAGAGTAAGTTTTGAAAGGATGCATCTTCTATTCTATTATTATTACAATGACCAAATATATCAACGTTGATATATTTTTGTAATTTACTTACAAATTTTTCTCTCAAACCTGTCGTATGACAGTGGCTCACAATCCATGCTGCTTGTTTTGTTTTCTTCCGAAATATAGCTGAGTAATCTTTATTTTGGGATGATCGATCTTCAAGTCGACCATATGGTGTAAATATGTCTGCATCTCGGTGATATGTCATTGACCAATTAAAAACTTGGCGCCATCTCCTATTAACAGAAAAAGAATACGATGCTGGTGATTCCAAAGTGTAGAATATCCAGGGTTGGTTGGTATTTCTTTTTGATATAGGCGCGTCGTTTGATCCTCCATCAACAATAGATATTATAACTACGCTGCTTTGCTTCACTCTTGATTTATTTAACGTAACAACACAATTGGAATATTCACATAAGGACATATTGCAGTGCGGATTCCATTTCGCATTTTTCATCCACTGCGGTTCATTCCACCACAAAATTTCATGACGCCGATTTATAGTTTTCGGTTTTTCACTACGATTGTATCTTAACCGGCTGTTCACAAATGCAGATTTGAAGGTTGGGTTTTGATCCAACTCTTCGAGGTGCAGACTGTATGAAAATATCAACAAAGGACTCCGCAATTGTAGGCTGAAATAAAACAACAGTCCTATAACTGCTACACAAGTCACAAGAAATATTACACGAAACTTATCCATGCCGAAATATAAGTTGACTTGTATAGCATAGAACAAGTTGAGATGTCTTGATAAGGGGAAATTTGATGTCACGACGAATCCTCGGCTTGCTCATTTAGCTGTTGTAAAAACCTGTTCCATTATTTAACGTTTACGTATGTGGCTAGTTCGAAGAAATGCAGTAAAGTGCGAATGGACAATCACCTGGAATAATAACAAAGCAATAATTTCGCCTAGAGGCGTTCAGAAAAAGGAACTGACTATAGGAATTTAAACTAACCCTAGCAGGCAATTTTGTTCAGGCCAAATATATGCAAAATATTCATTAATCAGTTATCAACTTAGGTACTAAGATTTTTTTTAAATTTTATTATTTAAGTTAGAGGGGAAAATCGAATAAACCGGTGTTTGTGTATTAATTATGATGTCAATTGTATTGCTGAATAATTCAATACCAGATTTCAACTGGCAATATAGGATCATGAGGTGCCATAAAGGTGTCATCTAGATTCATAATAGGTAAATTGAAACCAAGATTAATCCCATGTTTCCCAGATTGGGCTCATAAATTGCCGAAATTGGTCGAAAAGAAATCCAGTTTTGACATTTCGTCCGGATTGAGATCGACAGACCTTCGATCCATATAGATTTTCCGTGTGGAATCTGAACGTGGCCTATCTTTAAGTCGGAATGCGGAGCAATTCCAACTTAGATTTAACAAAACCGCAAAATGAACACAAGACAATTTCATTTCGGGTATTTTGATAGCAAATATCACGTGATCTCTTAGATATGAATACACCTCGGGTTATTTCTCATCTCAACTTGCCACGGACAACCAGTTAGTTGTAGCCGAAGACAATAATATGGCACATGTAAAGGATGATATAAAATTCGTTCTAAACATGCTTAGTTTGCTTTAAATTATTGAAGACTAAGGTAATAATCAGCGCAGTAATTAGATGTTTGTGATTCGCCGTCCCGTGTTTGGTAATCACGTGATCTCAAGTGACATGTGGTAGGCATGTGACTATAGATAGGCAATGTTTACAAATATGGCTCAGGTCGCAAATGAATTTTTACAATAATCACGCCGCCCAGTGCTTTAAAACATTCTATAGCGATTAAGGGGGATCCTAGACATCAAGCAAACGCGATTATTGTGGGAATTACAGCTTTTTCTCAATAATCAAAGTACTGAAAAGTACTATAAGCTAGCAAAGCATTGTTTTGTTCAGTAATCTTCTTTGTCAAAAGTCATCATTTTAAAGAAACGATGTTAAAGAAAATAAATGTAAACTCATTCCCACACAATCCCTCTTTTTTCGCCCTCAAGAAAATAGTTGTGGAAAACAATGTGGACAATGAGGAAATTGCTTGTTAGTTTGACAATGTCATCTGCAACTTCTTTTAAGACTCTGATCAGAGTCATTTTGAACTGCTGATGAGAGCTAAAGATACCTAGGAGATAAACTTGCATGCAGAGTTTGTAACATAGGAGCTACCTTTTATCGCGTATGCATTTAATTGATTAAGTGGTTAAGCCTCCAGTGGCAGTTTGCACTCGTTGAACTTTTAGACGCTCTCGAAATTAATTTTGTTTGTTAACTTAAGCTATCAAAGCTTACGCTTTGCTAGCTAAAAATCAAATAGATGCAAAACGAAAATAGAAGATTTTGAAAATTAGAATGTAGACATATCAACTTCCGGTTTCTACTTATTTACTAAATAACTACGCTTTATTATGTCGTTATTTTTCAAGTTTAAATCAATAATAACACATCAAACCTTCAACAAGTGTCATCTAGCTTTCAGCTTGGTCCTTTTTACTTAAGATTTTTTACGATTCTAAAGCCGAATAACAAATAAGGAAATCGCGCGAATACAGGGCGCCGAAGATAATATGATACTTTCTCCATCATTTTATAGGAATTTTTAAAAAGGGGCAAAATACCATGTGCAAACACTAACGTTACAATAACGTTAACGTCTTTTTTTTTAAATTTTACTCACAACACTTTTAATATTCTTTTTTTCCTAAGTCTAAACCAGTGTTTCAAATCGATCACCCTGAAACAATCGTCGTTAAAGAATTGGCTGAGTTGAGGGTCAAATAATCATCGAGGTCATTGGTTTCTTACTGCAGAAGCTGCTATTCTCTGTTTTCAAGATTCTAAAAGGACTTCACGTATTACAGTTGATCAAAAGGAGAATGATTTGCTTGAAAAATCTAATTTTGCTGTGTGTGACACGAGCTTATATCCTATTCCAACACGATGAAATTTTAGACCAGTCCAAATTCAAAGAAGTAGCAGACGACAACTTTAAGTTGAAGAAATCTTCAAATCCTGGTCTTTTTGACAGAAAACATTGTGGATAATGAAGAAATTGCTTGTAACAAGCAATTTCTTCATTTTCCACAATTTTTTCCAAAGCTTTCATAATGAGGGTCACATAAAAGGGTCACTGTCTGGGAATGGGTTAAGACAATGCTAGTTTTTAGCTCTACTGGCCGAAGGCCACTAGAGCTATAGCGATGGCTTTTTCCCGTCCGGCGTCCGTGCGTGCGTCCGCCCGTCCGTTAAACTTTTCCTTGTTTACGCGATAGGGTCCACAGTTTTCATCAGATTCCCTTCAAACTTTCACAGAATGATTGTACCATCATAAGGAACGTTCCCTTCGAAAAATGGTCAGATCCGTCAAGAAACACTTAATTAAAACTTAATTAAAAAATCCTCATTTACGCGATAAAGTCCACAGCTTTCATCGGATTCTCTTCAAACTTTCACAGAATGATTGTACCATCATAAGGATCGTTCCATTCGAAAATGGGTATGAATCGCCAAGAAACATAGGAAAAGGGGCCTTGTGAAAATTCAATAAAAAACTCCATTAAAAATCCTCGTTTACGCGATAGGGTCCACAGTTTTCATCGGATTCTTTTCAAATTTTCTCAGGATTATTGTACCATCATAAGGATCGTTCCTTTCGGAATCGGATATGATTCCTCAAGAAACATAGGGAAAAGGACCTTATTAAAATTTAATTCAAAAATCTTTTTTAACACTCTAGAGTCCACAGTTTTCATCTGATTGACTTCAAACTTTCACAGAATGATTGTACCATCATAAGAATTGTTCCTTTCAAAATTTGGTATGATCAGTCAAGGACAATGGGAAAAAGGGCCCCGATAAAAACTGGATTGAAAAAGTCCTCGTAAACACAATAGAGTCCATAGTTTTCAACAAATTCTCTTCAAACATTCCAAGAATGATTATTACATCAAATGGATTGTTCCTTTCGGAAGTAGGTTTGATCCATCAAGTTTCACGGGAAAAGGGGCCCTATGAAAATTTAATTAAAAAAATCATAGTTAACACATAATGGCCCTAGATTTCACCTTATTGACTTCAAACTTTCACATAATGATTGCACCATCATAAGGATTGTTCCTTTCAAATTGGGTCTGATCCATTGAGAAAAATGGAAAAGGGGCCTTAGAAAAATTCAATTAAAAAAATCTTAATTAATGCTTGTAAGTCCACAGATGAGATAGGGTTGTCTTTATACTCAAACAGAAAAATTATACTTTTGTAAGAAGAGTTCCCTTTGGAATTGGTTCAGATCCATCAAGTAACATGGGAAAAGGGGCTATATAAAAATTAAATTAATAAAACACTGTTAACACAATGAAGTCCACAGCTTTGGTCAGATTTTGTTGAAACTTTCACATAATGATTGGAAGGTCATTCTTTTCATACCAGGGTTTGAACTGTCAAGAAACACAGGAAAGGGGGCCTTATGAAAATTTCATTTATAAATCCTTGTTACCAAGTCCAGAGTTCACAGAATAATTGTACAATAATAATGATTGTTGATATTTGCATTAGACCTGATCCGTCAAGTATCACAGGAAAAGGAGCATTATGAAATTTAATTTTAAAATCATTGTACCACAATAAAGTCAACAGTTTTCATCAGATTTTGTTAAAACTTTCATAGAATGATTATTCCACCATGAGGATTCTTTCTTTTCAAATTAGGCGTGATCTGACTAATATCATGGGAAAAGGGTCCTTTTGAGAATTTTATCTATAATCCTTGTAACCAAGTCCAGAGCTTTCATTGGATTTTATTCAAACCTTCACAAGCCGCCGCCATAGCGCAGTCGGTAGCGCGCCAGACTCCCAATCTTCAATCGTGGGTGTCATGGGTTCGATCCCCGGCGGCGGCAAATATTCTTTCCGACAATTGTCTCTCACCAATGGGTGGATAATCGTAAACCTAAGTGGGATAGCAGCTGGAGGCTAGGAAAGGATGTAGTGGTAGTACTGGTGTGAGAAATACCAGGAATCCATTGTTAGGTGCTCCAGCCGCCGCGATATGACTGAAATACTGTTAAAAGCGGCGTTAAACCCCATTCAATCAATCAAACCTTCACAGAATCATTGTACAATAATCACGATTTTTGATGCTGACATGAGACCTGATCCTTCAAGTATCACAGGAAAAGGAGCCCAATAAAAATTTTACACCAAGATAAAGTCTGCAGTTTTCATCAGATTCTGTTCAAACTTTCACAGAATGACTGTACCATCAGAAGGATTGTTTCTTTCCAAATTGGGCCTGATCTGTCTAGTATCATAGGAAAAGGGGCTGTATGTAAAATTATTACCAAATCCTAATAAACACAACAATGCCCTCAGTCTTTATCAGAATCTCTTCAAACTTTAATAGAATGATTGTACCATCATTTGGATTGTTCCTTTGTAAATTAGGTCTGATTGGTTGAGTGACACAAGAAAAGGGACCTTATAAAAATTTTATTTCAAAACATCATTATTACATTAAAGTCCTCAGTCTTTATCATTTTCTTCAAACTATCATTAGGATTGTTCCTTTGTACATTGGGTCTGATTTGTTAAGTTTCACGGAAAAAGGGGCCTTATGAAAATTTTGTTACAAAAATTCTTGACACAATTCAGCCCACTGTTTTCATTGATTCTCTTTAACTTTTAAAGAATGATTCTACCTTCATTAGAATTGTTCCTTTTGAAATTTGGTTTGTTCTGTAAAGTATCATGAGAAAAGGGGCCCTCAGAAGATTTCAATATAAACTCATCAACACAATAAATTCCACAGATTAAACAGATTGATTGTACCATCATTCCAATTGTTGATTTTGACAGTGGATCTGACTATGGCAAGGGTCACATAAAAAGAGGCCTTATGAAAAACTCTTTTGGATATATACTGGTTAACACAATGATGTCCCTTGATTTCACCGGATTCACTTCAAAATTTCACAGAATGATTGTACAAATACTTGAATGGTTCTTTTCAGAACTGGGTACAATCTATCAAGTATTATGTAAAAAAGTACCATATGATTTTTTTCAAAATATTCTGGTGAACATAATGAATTCCCAATATTTCATATTACTTTTAACTTTCACCGAATGATAAAACCAACAGTAAAATATCACGGGAAAAGGGGCCTTATGAGAACTTGAATTTAATATTCGTTAACACAATAAAGTCAACAGTTTTATTGGATTCTCTTCTAAGATGCATGGAATAATTGTGGCATTCGAAACACAGGAAAAGGGGCCTTACAGATTATCATTCAAAACATTCTTGTGTATACGATGAAGATCACAAGCATTATCGAATTGTCTTTTAAATTTCACAGGACAATTGTCGGGTTGTAAGGAAAGTTCCTTTTGGAATGAAATTGATCCATCAGAAAACACAGGAAAAGGGGCCTTATTGATTTTCATTCAAAACAATCCTGTTTATGTGATAAAGTCCAGAATTATTGTCAGATTCTGATGAAATATTCACAGAATGATTGTAGGGTCATAAGGTAACTTTCTTTTGGAAATGGAGTGGATCCGTCATGAAACATGGGAAAATGGGCCTTGAGGATTGTTGCTAAAATGATAAAGGGGATAAAGCCCTTTTTTTGTCTATGCATTCTTCTTTGAGCAATTAACTTCCTTAAATATCAGATTTTTAACGGAAAACTTGATAACCAGTAGAGCGTCTTAAGCCCTCGTGGGCCTCTTGTTTTATTTTTGCATGTTGATTTATGTTTTAGTGCGTTATTGACGCACATATGTGCACGAATGAGAATGCTGATTTAAGTTTAAAGGAGGGGGGCTTACTCTGAAAGTAATAAATGAATTTGAAACGAATTCCACAATTATGACCCTTTCAGTGCATTCCAATTTCTCCGTACTTGCAGTCCTTTGATTCTTTCTAGCTGGGACGTTTGAAGACGGTCGACGAATTATTGAAACTAAATATTAAGGATTTACTTTATAGACTAAATTTTCATAATCATTTTAACTTGTTAATTCAATCAAGAGATGGAAAGTACCTGTGTTAATTCTTTTACCATGATCAGAGTGTATAAATGACGGTTAAAGGAGAGAGTCAAAAGGCGTTGCATGTATACAGTTTGTAGTTTGGGATGATTTACACGTTGATTGTTGCCAAATAATATGCTTTCGCGAAGAATAAAATACAGTAATTAACCTTTATGGAGAATCTAACAGTTATGAAAGTACGAATTCTAACATTAACGTTATCACTAAGTGGTTTCGTGTTTCAGTTAAAGTTGACCTTTTTTATGAAGGACAATATTAACATATATATAAGTAGCAGCGTATTTAATTCTGGTGTACTTTTCAATAGAAAGATGTTTTGATACAGAAAGAAAATTCGTATAGTCTACTGATTCAAGTATCATTGTAGTACGATACCCTCATTAACAATAAACAGTTACAGAAAACAGATAAAATTCATCTGTGATCCACTTTATCTTTAAACGAAATACATTGTAATAATCTTAGTAAAAATGCTCTTAAATACCTATTGATACGTCTTTGGAAGTTTAACAATGGCAATGAAAAAGAGCATCGTATGCGGATGCCAACGCTCGGTTATTCAAGCGCTTGATAACGGTAAAAGTTCCAAGTGCATAATTCGTTCGGCACAATTCGTTAAAATGCATTTAGAATTACCCCTTGTTGGTATAAATTGTTATATGCTCTATAATATGTGAACATATATTCCGAGTTTCAAATGAATGTGTCTAGTATACCAGAGATATTACCAAATGTCAGAGTCAAAAAAGGGGAAATAATTAATTCAAAATGCATTAAGAGTTATGCCCTTGATTGTATTGAATATTTTTTGATAGTTAAGATATATTCCAAGTTTTAAGTGAATGTATTCAGTTATACCAGAAATACTACAAATGCAAAAGTTTTCTGACGACGCCGACACAGACCCAGATGCAGAGGACGACCTGGCCTCGAGAATAGTAGCGCTAAAAATACAAATGTTCATGCAAGCTAAAGTCAGGAAGTCAAAATTTAAAACTAGCGATCACTTTGAATGCATATATATCTTTTCATTACAGCTGACGAGTATTTTACAGGGAATTCAATACTGTATATTTTCTGAAGTGGTTGATATTAATTTATTTCTGTGTTTCACCAAAAATATATATATAAAAAAAGCGTTGTTGATATTCATTTATCTCTGTGTTTTACTAAAATATTAAAAGTTCTTGCGGTGAAAGTACTATAAGCTAGCAGGGCATGGTTTTATTAAGTATTTTCTTTGTCATTAATAAACGATGTTAAAGTAATACAAGAGTTAAATAGCATGCTCTCTACAATTTGAATAAAGTTCGTTCATGTGACAATACTAGTACATAACAGTGCGCATAGTGAAGACTCTTGTCAGAATAAGTCCTTACTTGGCATATGAAAAGAAGTCGAAAACGCACATTCTAAGTTAAATACGGATAGAATTTTCAATATCGTCCATCTGATGCTCTGACAAATATTCTGACTAAAATGTTTTAAAAAATACCGAATCTTCAGCTTTAGAAGCTATAAAAGGAATTATCATTTAGGCTCATTTTACTTCGTTTACATCTGAAATGTTTGCATTTTCGGTTGGTTTCCTTTTTCGGACTGGAAAAAACCTTCTCACCATAAATCATCCAAATTGAGACATATTTGTAGACTCTAGGGTGGACACAAAGACATTGTCACTAAGATTCCTTCTCCCATGTATTGCAATGGAGTTCTCTAACCTTCATTACGCTACATCTTTGTGATCTGACAAAAGTTGAGACCAAAGTTTTATCAAAATTGAGCTAAAATTTTGGCCCCTATAGTGTTAACACTAAAAGTTGTTGTCGCCAGGCGACGCTCGACGTACATTCGATGACCACAAAGCCCATTTTGAACACGAATTGCTAAAATGAGCTAAAATACCGAGATGAACCTGCAGGCAGGGTTTGAAATATTCCTGAAATACACAAGAACTACTTTTTATGGCGTAGGCATTCAGTGGATTTATTTGTTAAGCCTTCAGTGGCAGTTAGCACTCGTTGAACTTTAGAAGACCTCAAAATTGTGTCTGTAAACTTATGTTATCAAAGCTAACGCTTTGCTAGCTAAAAAGTGTGATCTTAATCTCTTAGCACATTACCACACATTCGTGGAGTTTCGTGCGCAGGTGAAATACAGCTATTAAATCACTGTGAGAAAAAATATTCTCCTTTTCTCATAATGTTTTCTAAGACGCCTAGTATTTAAATATGGGATGTCATGGGTTCGATCCCCTGTGGCGGCACATATCCTTTCCGACATTTGTCTCTCACCAAGGGGTGGATAATCGTAAACCCAGATGGGATAGCAGCTAGAGGCCAGGAAAGGATGTTCTGGTAGTACTTGTGTGAGTAATACTACGAATCAATTGTTAGGTGCTCCAGCCGCCGCGATATGACTGAAGTACTGTTTAAAGTGGTGTAAACCCCATTCAATCAATCAACTTCCCTATGGCATCCCTTTTTCCAACTTAAACCGACTTCGTTTTGTTGTCTGTAACCTCTTTCAATTTCGACCAGTCTGCCGTTTTGGAATTGATTAAAGGAATACGCTGTGTCTCTGTTCAAGCTTTTAAATGTCTGTTTAGTCTATCGATTTATATGAAATGTTACAACAGTCTGTCTTTCCTGTAGACTACTAGTTGGTGAGAGTAAAGGTCGAGTCGAATGGTATTCTTAACACGCTACGAGACAGGATACGGCCTGTAGAAAAGCAAGACTGACAAAGTGTTCTTTTGATTAAAAACCAGAATTTAAACAACATTCAAATATCTACCTTTTACAAAATTACTTTGAAATCTTAGAATTTAAGGAATTGCTGATGAACATTCATACCGCGTTTAAACTTATTTTGATGAAAATTTCAGAATAAACATTATTCGCATCTAAAATAGACTGTCACTACCAAGATATGTATAATAAGTGAAAACCCCAGATTAAACTGTTTAAACATTATCCCGAGGTATCACTTCAAATGATGATGCAACATTACGACAACGTTTGAAACTGAATTTTCATCTCGTTACTCATAAAGGGCTTCCATAGATATCAAACCAATGTACCTCAAGGGGCTCCTTATTAAAGTTTGTGCCGCCCGGTATTCCACGAAATAATGGGTACTCTCTTGCACTCCGGTTCATTCCCATTCATTTATTGTGAGAAAACGAACGCAAGCTTTGCTGGGACATTACGAAATAGGTTGACATTATCGAGATTAAGTTAACCATGTTTATTTGTGTTGAAAAGTTGAGTGTACTTCAGGAATGGTTTAGATTATGTTAGCGAAAGCATAAGTTTTCTTTATGAGTTAAACGGACCTATGGAGTCAAATTTGAGATCATCACTCCCTGAAGTTCATGGTCGAACTTTCCCTGAGCTAGTCAGAGGCATGGGTTCAAATCCTAGCAGAGAGCAAATGGACTCGTCGCAATTGAAATATTCATACTAGACATGGAAATATAGACAAGGGATTTAACTTGACAAAAAGCAAGAACGTACAGCGTACGAATGAATACGCCGTTCTAATAATTTTCTTGTGAACAACGCACAAATGTAAATGCACAATCTACTAGGAAAAAAAGACAATTTTAGAAACAGTGATATCAATCAATCAATCAATCTCAGACGAGATTGTCGAGCAAATCGATGTCATTTTCGTCATTCGGACAAACTGTGCGCTTTGATCTCTTACCTTTGTCTTGGATTCAATTTCATTAGGCGTTTACGGTGGCGCTGTTTCGCGCTTTCTGTCAAGTCGATTTTCAACATTAAATGTCTTCTTTCACTTGCAACGAAAGTGTGAAGTAATGATGACTTCGGATTCGTACATTCAACAATTTTATAACATTAAGTGGTGTGACCTTTATTATTGACATTTTACTCAATTTTGTACTGCAATCCATTTTAAATGAATATTATAAAAAGCAAGAAATAGATCGATGTTAGTTTTAACCCTGAAGGTGGTTGAAAGCCCATATGAAGTTTTGGAAAGTTTTTTCCGACCAACAAAAATACCCTCTAATCATCCGATAAATCAGTTTGTCTTTCAAGATTGATATCACTATTTATCAAAATTATTCAATTTTAATAGAATATTCATTTACCGTCACATTTCTGTATCATTCATCAAAGAATGGTTAAAATCGATGTCAGAAAGGTGACTGCATTCGTACCAGGTATATTCGTACTTTTTAGGTCAAGAGGCCACCTATTAAATCGCTGAATCCGCTGAAAAAGTAAATCTATTTACCAAATATTGAATAGAAATCGGCGAAAGAAATACTTCCACAAACCATTTCAAGGCCGTATTCCCCTATTCTAGCAATGAGCTTCACGTTTCATGTGGTTATCAATAACAATAATAATAAAAAAGAATACTAAGATTACTATTCTGGGGGTACTGCTTAGTAGATTATTTAAGCAAAAACTATGGTGGCACAGAACGGTCATCTTATTGGTATACATCTATTCTAGCAAAGAACTTCACGTTTAATGCGGATTTTATATAAAATTTCTATTGTTTGGGACTGCTTTTGAATTATCTAAGCCCAAGCTATGTTGGCACAGAGCATTCATCATAAGATAATCAAACTATTTTATGTTCCCGTATCGATAAATCGAAGGCATATTGTTTTTGCCCTGTCTATTTATTGGTTTGTCCGTTACAGTGTTTGTCCGCCAAAAACTCTTAACATTGGCCATAACTCTTTAATGGTAAGTGATAGAGCCTTCACATTCCACTTAATTATTGCTTGGGGCAAAACCTTGCTGTGGGTACCAACTTCAAGGTCGTCACTCGAGGTTATTTTTCAAGGTCAAATATGTGCAAAAATTAAACTTTAATATTTCAAGTTTTATAACTGATTCCCATATTGTATAAAACATCTGTTTCTTAATAATGGTAGTGGCGGGGGCATTGGTGTTTAACAAATACATCTTGTTTTTACTTAATCAAGACTTTACTCAAACTTTTAATTTGAATAAATATTCCATTTCTAATTTACAATAAATGTTGTAAGCAACAATTTGCCACCTTTTATAATTCTCACGCATTTATGATATCATTTCTGCAGAAATGCATCTTTGATCTGAAGTCAAAGTTTGAGTAAATTGTCACTTGATTACGAAGAAGTTTCAAACGTCGGGGCCCTGATTGAGCACGCAAAATGTTGAATATCGCTAAAACTATTTCTTGAACTTTAAACGATGAAGATACAAATTGCAAATCTTTTCATTATGCCTAGTTGTGCATATTCTTAGTATTTGTATCTCACAATTTCCACAATTTCCTGACCTTCAGTACTATTAGTACTTTTATTGTCAAGTTATATCCTTCATCTATAGAACAAATAATATAGTATGAAAATTAATTTGACACGTTCGTGTTGCAGAAAGGATCTTAAAAGTGTGACGATCAGCTTGATTTACATTATAGAGGGATGCATTAAGATATATAACAGTTTGACGAAATTTTGATACCGATTTAATGGATAGTTTAATTTGGCAACTGACGAAGCGAGAGTCGGCTGTCCGCCATTAAAATTTATGTTCATATCGCCGGCGAGGCTTCCTAGGGAAATAGTGTATCCAACTTTATTAACCTATATATATTTAGGGTTGGGGTTAATAATAAGATAGTTTATTGATATCTGGTAAATGTATAAATCTCGAGCAAAACAAACCGAAGTGCTTTACTGATTTTAAACAAACATACACTACAATAACCTTACCATATAAAACTGAAAAATCAGTTTTGTTGGAAATTTTTATGACAAGACTTGACTTAGGTATTCAAAGCATCTTCTAATATGCAGTTTCTTGAGGAAGAAATTTGATTACTTTAATAAGATATTGTAATAATGCAAGATTTTACTTTTTTCAACCCCTCTCAACATTAAAGTTTGAAAATAGTTTTCAAATGTAGAAAACAAAGAAATTGCTTGTTATAAGTACTTTTTTTTATTATCCGCAATGTTTTCTACCCACAAAGACAAAGATTTTCAGAATTCTACCTACCAAACTTTTGTCGTCTGCAACTCCTTCGGGTTTGGACCAGTCCAAAACTCTATCATGTCGTAAAGTTCATGTCATTTTTGCAAACAAAAACCTTTAAAACCTTTATGTAAACAACATTGACGACTGTATTGTTTTAACCAACTAGTGTTATTCAAGCCGTAGTTTCGACGTTTAGGTCGCCAACCAACTATTTTACGTTTTCGTTACGTGCTACTGGTCACAAATTTTGCAATATAAGGCCGTTAAAAATCGAAGCAGAGTTCCTATCTGAGTTAAAGGGCGGACTCTAGGGTCTCAGTTCGCGAGGCCAGCGATTGGTCAATTGCTATAACCCTGATTTGGTCTACATCCGTGTCGTCGTCTGGAAACTTTGACATTTTGTAATATCTATGGTATTACTGAACACTTTCTCTTGAAACTCGGAATATACGTTTCCCATCAAAAGAAAAATCTATATCAACAAGATGGTGACTCTAAATGCATTTTGAACGAATTATGCTCCCTTTTCGACTTAAAAGTCTTACCCATTATCGAGTACTTATACAACTGAGCGTTGACATCCGCATGCGATGCTCTTATTTCATTTATATTCCTGACCGAAAAGTTTTTCTGTTGCTTCAAAATTCAGTCTCATCAACTCAAAGTCAAGGTCTGTTTTCAAGCCACATTCGTACATCATCGGAAAAAAACTTTACATTAATCAAAGCTTTTGGTTGGAATAGCGTGTTTCTTCATATCTCATAAAAGCAAATCCGTGTGAGAACACTCTTTGTTGGTATCGATGCCATATGCTTAGATCAATGATTCTTTTTAACCTACTGCCACACGATTAAATTTTAGGTCTTTAATACAAAGAAGTTGCAGACGGTAATTTTCATGTTTGTGAAATCTTCAATTTGTTTGTCTTTTGGGGTAGAAATCAATGTGGATATTGACGAAATTGTTACAAGTAATTTCTTCATTTTCCACAATGTTTTCCAAAGCTTATATTGAGGGATGTTTAAAAGAGTCTTTGTGTTGGTATGGGTTCCTTAAGGTCGTGTTTATCCAAAATAAATCCCTTTACATTTGCCATATCTTTTCTATGGTGAGGGAGCAGAGCCAAATAAACCGAATAAGTATCGTTCTGAGCTATAAATCCTTGGGTTGAAGATTTTAAAAATTCATCACTGAATTATTGTCATCCAAAATTGTGCCGTCTGAAAATGGATTAAATAGTCGTGAGAAAGGAAAGCATTTTCATATTGATAAGAAAGATACCGAAAAATATCGAAGAATCAGGCCAAGGTCATATAATATGATCCGAATGGTATTTTACCCATTCCCAGACAACAAAATTTTAGACTGGTCCGAATTCAAGGAAGTTGCATACAACAATTTCAGGTTGATACAAGTTTTTTTTTAAAAATAATGTCTTTCTAGATAGAAAGCAATTTGGAAAATAAAGAAATTGCTTGTTACAAGCAATTTCTTCATTTTCCAACATGTTTCCATAGGTTATTTTTGGGTGAGAGTGGGGGCGAAATAAGCGGGATTTTATTAGAATGATTAAATCTATTAACGCAGAATTTCAAGATCCGAACCTCTGAAGTACTCGTCAAAGTATCTTCGCTAGCCTACCAGACAATCGTAACTACAGCATGAATAAGCTTTGATTACGTTTTAGTAGCACGGTTTTCACACCACTTCTTGTTAAGTGTCGAATATTGAGCTTGGCTTAATTACAGTATTAATAATTTTGTTCTTTATCATAGCTGTATGAAATACAATATACACGTACTTTACAATATGAACAGTACAAATATAAAATGTGATATTTCTGATTAAAATCTTTCATCTGCGAAATGTTTTTATGAATATATATATATATAAATTGTGTCTAATGAATCGACCTTCCTTGTTTGCTATTCAGAGGGAATAATATAAGTAAAACCAGTGTGGGAAAAGAAGACATTTCCTTAATTTCACAGTTTTCTATCAAAAGGCTCGATATACATGTATATATGTGTATATATGCATGTATGTATGTATGCATGCATGTATGTATATACATGATTGTATGTATGTTTGTATGCATGTATGTATGTATGCATGTATTAATGAATGTATGCTTGTATGTATGTATATAAGTATGTATGCATGCATGCATGTATGTATGCATGTATGTATATTTATATGCATGTATGTATCTATGCATGTATGTATGTATGTATGTATACATGTTTGCAGGTATGTATGTTTGTTTGTATGTATGTACGTCTGTATACATGTTTGCATGCATGTACGCGTGCATGTATGTATGTTTGTATGTATGTATATGTGCCGCCGTCATAACGCAGTTTGTAGCGCGTCGGGCTGTCAATTTAGAGGTCCCGGGTTCGATCCCCGACGGCGGCACTCATTCTTTCCGACTATTTTGTCTCTCACCAATGGGTCGATAATCGTAGACCTATTTGGGATAGCGGCAGGAGGCTAGGTAAGGATGTAATGATAGTACTGGTGTGAGAAATACCTGGATTCCATTGTTAAATGCTCCAGCCGCCGCGATATAACTGAAAGATTGTTGAAAGCGGCGTTAAACCCCATTCAAACAAAACAAACAAAGGTAAATACAATTATTGTGAACTTACAAATCAAACGATTTGTCCTCGTCCAAATTCCGATATAGTTATATACCAAATGAACTATTGAAGTATGGCCAAACTACTCACAAAATCAATATTGAATTTCGCGTTTTATACATGTTAACCAATATGGTATTTGTGCGACTGAAATGCAGTAACTAAACTCTGAAAAACCCCGAGTTACAATACTTTGGTATTCCATCACCACAATAACATTTCTACTATTTAACCCTTCTCGCGTGGTTTAACAATAGTCAAGACAAGGCACACAATAATAATAATAAAAAAAAACCATTCAGATAAGTGCAAATGCGGGTTCAGTTTTTTCTTTCAGGGGTGTCAGTTTTTTCCCGTGGATTTTTCATATGTTTGGTTTGTATTTTCAAGAATTTATCAGATAGAGAGTAAAGATGAATGCTGGTGTTCATATTCTTTATTTGAACCAAGTTAAACTTGATCATACATTTTTATTAGATGAGTAAAGGAAAAAATCATCAATGTTAATCAACAGTTAATACAAGGTCTGTTCGAGGAAAAACAGCTGATCTTTTACAACACATTCTGGAAGAGAAAATTGATCTGTGTTTAATCATTGAAACTTGGCTACACACTGATGGTGATGATGTTGTTAGGGGAGAATTGGCTCAGGATGGTTATTGTTTTGACTAGGTCCGACCGTAAAGGCGGAGGACCTGTATTGCTTTATAGGAACATCTTTGAGTATCAATATGTCTAGTTGCAGCTTTTCGGTCTTTTGAATATGCTCAGTGGAAAGTCTGCATAAAGTCTTTGATCTTCTATATATTTGGCATATACAGACCTCTATCCACAGAAAGTAATTCTGTGACATTGGTGGTTTTTATCGCAGAATTTACCGAATTCTTAAACAGCGTAACAACTGGGTCTGAGTCCCAGGTGTTTCTCGGAGACTTTAACATACAGAGGCGCCCTCTTTGGTTCGTACTCACCAATGAATAATTAAGAAATGTTGTAGGTGCCGTTACTTCTAACGTTGTCCTTTTCTTTAAAAAACATGTAGAACATTGTTCGCTGTTAGTTCCATACGCTTTAGATCTTCTCGAATTTATTCAAAATCATTAAGGTCAACAATAGATAGGTTTCTTATAGGCCATCACAATGCGAGCTGGCATTGAAAATGACTTCTTAAAGCAATATGAATTTGGTGGAATAAGACAGATGGACAACTATTAAACAATTACATTTACATTTATTCTATTGTATAACAAGCCACCGGCCAATAGACAAAGATACAATTACAAACAAAACAACATATACATGTGAGTGAAGTGTGGATACCTAAATGTATATAGTGTGATTGTAGAAACTTACCAATTATACTAAAAGACATGATATTCCTTTCAATTTACATATTCGTTTATCTTTTAACTCATTTATCTATTATTTTTCTATTGCAATTCCTATCTTTTACTATCTAGTTACTACACACTGTAGTTATTCTCACTTAATAAAGATACAAAAACAAATTACATATTCATGATCTTATGCAGATATTTGGTTGGTAGTATTTGATTTGGTATACATAACATCACGTACGCACGAATATATAAACATACACACATACATATATACACACACACATATACACAAATGTGCAATCATACACATACACATTTACACAACTATATACGCATACTCACATCTCATACATACATGTGCAAACACACATATACACGCATGCATTTACACATACACATATATCTGTACTTATACATACACACATACATACTCATATATACACATCAAATCATATCATTCTATAAGATTTTCATTCCGTTTCTAAATGCATAGTAAATTTGCATAGCAATATTACGCAAAACATTCTGATTTTTTCTGGAAATAATTTTATAGAATTTATGGTTAGTTCTAAGTTATCAATTGTGATTAGATATTTTGTTCTTAAATCTTCGTATAGAGGACAGTTCAATAGAAAATGTATCTTGTCCTCTACAGATTTTTCGCAGTAATCACAAATCTCGACTCACGTGTAATATCATAGTGTCTGCCTTTCTCTACCATAAGATTATGTGAAGCACAACGGAAAATAGCAAGACTTTTCCTACATTTTGCAATGTAAACTATGTTAAGGTAAAACTCTATTTCAATCGAAGACTTGTTCATTCTATTGAGAACTAATTTCGACTTTGAATTACATTCCGATGTCCAACTTTGAATATATAGATCTTTCAATTTAGTTGTATAATGATATAGAAATAACACTTGGCTTGGTACGTTCTTATTTTCCTTCAGATATCCAAAACAATTTTTAAAAGATTAAGACGGATTACAGTTACCCAATTTCGATGTCCACTATCATCATATAACCTTAACATGTCAAGCATTTTCTAATATATCTTTCACGGAGTAGACTTAGAATACGCGACCAATATTTAATAACACGGACGCTTGAAGAAATGTATAATGGGTATCTGTCCGTATCCCCTAATGCTACCCCATTAAAGTATTTTAGGTACCATAAGAAAAATCTTTAGAGCTGTATGTTGAATACTTTCAATAAATTTCATTTCTTCTAAACCCCAGATTTCTGACCCATACAGAAGAATGGGGCATACTTTCTTTTAAAATATTTTGAAAAAAAAGTTCTACTGGGTAGATATCGTAGACTAACGAAACTGTTAAAAAGATGGATAACAACCGTTTTTGGCTTTTAAGGCAAAATTTTCTGCCATTTTGTAGTGTGTAAGACGGCTGCTAAAATACACCCACATAAGTAAAACTGTTCTCAACTTCTAAACTATCATCTTCATATTTCAATTTCTGTTTTCGCGATAGTTGCCCCCCTTTCTTAAATATTTTAGTTCTTGTTGTATTTACTTTCATTTTACAAAAAGTTCTTAACAAGTTGAGCTGTTTTTGTAATCCAGATATAGTAGCTGAAATAAGGGCAATGTCACCAGCAAACATAAGGAGAATGCGTCTGGAACATTTGAATTTTCAAAATATTCATGTAGATCATTCATAGTAAAAGAGAACAATATTGGGCTTAGATTACACCCAAACCAACTGGGCATTCAAATGTATTTGTAACTTCTTCAAAACATCTAACTCTAGCTTTAACAGAGACATATATAGATCGTATAGCATTATTAAGTTACATACTAAACCATTTTTACCTAAATCTTATAAAGTATAGAACGATCGACCAAGTCGAAAGCCTTTTCAAAATCCACATATGCAACATAAAGGGATTTATGTTTTCTGCACAAGAACTTGCTTACTATTGCATTTAATACGAACACATTTTCAATTTATAATAACCTGCCCTGAACCCCGATAGGGGCTCTTTAAGTTTACCGAAAGCCTGTTCAAAAAAAGTTAACCGTTTAGTTAAAATATTAATATAGATTTTACTTATAATGTCAAAAAGAGCAATACCTCTTAAGTCATTAACTTCATTAGCACTGCCAGATTTGTATAATGGTATAATCATAGTGTCCGTCCAGCTTGTAGGGAACTCGCCGTTACTGAATAATTCTTAAGAATGGAACCAATGCTTTTTTCCATATACAAAAAAATATGAGGTAATAAATTACCTCAAACTGATTTATTACAATCTATATTATCAATAGAATCTGCTATTTCTTCATCACCGATTGGATCGTTGTAGATAACATCACATTTATCATAATATTGAATATTATTTAAAACAGTTATATCATCAGTATCGTTATAAGGCAATGGGTTGTCATTTGAAACTGCATTACTAAAGTGTTCGTATCAGACATCTGGTGTTATATTAGGCTGTTTTTGACGTTTAGAAGTTGAAGTTTTAAATTCTCTCCAAAACGATTTAGAATATTTTACGGACTTCTCCAACTTGTTTGCGAAAGAATCAAAATAGCTTTTACGTTTCCTTTTACACAATGTTTTATACATTTTCTTACGCTCTGTATAAATATTTAGGTCATTTACATTACGACTCGAACGAAAACGTTTTAACAGTGTTTTAACTTCTTTCTTAGAACGTTTGAAATCCTGGTCAAGCCAATTACTTATGTCGGTTTTTTTTCATTTTTTGTAGTCTATAGCACTAATTTTTATATCCTTTTCAAATTACTATATAATATGATCGATACTACATGTCTCCGATTCACGAAGGTAAATAAATTTTTCAAAGTCCCCATCAAGAACACTGGCTGTAATAATCTCTTCATGTGTATCACGATCACTTGACTTAATTCTATAGACATAGAAGTAATGTTTCTAATTTTTGAATTTGAGTTCATTTTTGATGGCGAACTCAGCTCAATATAAATGGGTAGGTGGTCACTACCAGGCAAGTCTAATTCATTAAAATCACGAATTAATGAAAATAACGGGTTTGATAGAACAAAATAATCAATGACACTGCAACCAATATGACTGATTAAAGAAAAATGTCCATGTTCTGCATCAGCTTCGAACCGTCCATTGACAATGTAAATAAAAGGGTTTTAAATAAATTAGCAAAATGCTGTTAAACAATTTGTCCCGATCCTTTTAGAGGGAATATGGAAAAAAGGATTTTTTGATAGCCTTTTGCTCATCTGAAAATTGATAAAAACTTTATGAGAGCTTTCTGCAGTCTGAAATACCTACCCGTTGATTGGTAAATACGGAAATCATTGATTATTCCTCTTTTTAATTAACGATTACATATATATTGTGCTAAAACCGTTGTTACGAAATTATTGGTAACTATGGGAAGACATTTGGATTTCACCTTACCAATCTAGCTACTACTTATTTTAGTGTATATATTTGTTAGAAAAATAGAGAGAGAGAGAGAGAGAGAGAGAGAGAGAGAGAGAGAGAGAGAGAGGGAGAGAGAGAGAGGGAGAGAGAGAGGCTGGTGGGGGTGGTGGGGAAAAAGAGAACAAGAGAGCCATAGTCACAATATACGCCGCAACTTTGCTGCTGTTTCACGAAAATAATTCTACACACTACTTTGACAGAACCAAATTCAAAACATTTGAAGACTTCCTTTTTAAATTGTCAAGTCCAAACTGTTTGTTATAATTGATTGATTGAATGGGCCCTTAGACTAAGTATCAAGGGGCATAACTGTTGCAAATCAATGAACCATAAATTCCTTGATCCATGTACATCTACAAATTATGGTGATGACATTGACCAAGTTTTTGTAAAAATCAAGACGAAAAATTGGAGGAGTTGCGTTCAAAAGGCTGCAATTTCGATAAGCCCCAGATACTAAGTTTTAAGGGGGCATAAGTCAGGGAAAAATTAATGAACCATAAAATCCTTGATCCATGTACACCTACAAATTATGGTGATGACATTGACCTAGTTTCATTTAAATCTAGACAAAAAGGAGGAGTTGCTTTCACAAGGCTTCAATTTCAATAAACCCCAGAGACTAGGTTTTAAGGGGGCATAACTGAGGCAAAAATCAATGAACCATAAAATCCTTACTTAATGCACATCTACCAATTAAGGAGATAACAACCACCAAGTTTCATTTAGATCCAGGTAGAAACTTAGGAGGAGTTGCGTTCACAAGGCTTCAATTTCAATAAGATACAAAGTCTTAAGGGGGCATAACTGAGGCAAAAATCAATGAACCATGAAATTCCTACTTCATGCACAATTAAGATGATAACATTGACCAAGTTTCAAAAAGATCCAGCCAGAAGCTTAGGAGAAGTTGAGTTCACAAGGCTGCAATTTCAATAAGCCCAAGAGACTTTTAGGGGCGTAACTCTTGCAAAAATAAATCAATGAACCATAAAATCCTTACTTCATGCACATCTACCAATGAAGGTGATAACATTGACCAAGTTTCATTTAGATTCAGCCAGAAACTTTGGAGGAGTTTCGCTCACGAGAAAAGTGGACGTACGTACGGACGGACGGATGGACGGACGGAGGGAAGGGCGGACGGAGAAGATGACGCCAATATACGATCGCCTCCGGCGGCGTATAAAAAGAGAGTGAGAAAAGGAAAGAGAGTACATTGAGAGAGATAAAGACAGATGGGTGTCGTTATTTTAAATTTGTTGAATTCCCTGTTTTCCAATAAAGTGTATAACTGAAGCCTCGTTAATTTTAAGCAAAAAAGATGTCGTTAAAATCTGCTTTATTCATTAGCCAGCCCACAACTTGAGTCCCTACCACTAGCATGATGCACCGATTTGTTACATAAATCTCCGCCTGCTTTACGTCCAAGATGACCGAAGTTCACGAACAGCTACTGTCAACCCAGTTCCATGGTTACGCGCTTTAAAGTAGATAGTCCAATCAAAGCCTTCTATATATTTAGCTTATAACAGTTTTTCCAAACTCTGGACTTCCATTTTCCCTTTACTCTATGTTGGAAATTTACCAATTTGTAATTCTAATTACTCTAGTGTTGGAAGCATTGTGGCTTCCTCTGATATTGCAGACTCTACATTTGAAAAACTTCAGATGATCCTTTACTGACAGCTATTCGAATTGCTTATTACCTTTAATGTTCAGTATCGTGTCCGTCCAGTTGAATTAAAAGGAAACATTGGAGAATAGGGTCGCCAACGGAATATCGAAAACGCGGACAAAAAATGTCGTGAATTATAAATGCTGAAGCCAGCAAGCGTAATATAAGAACACTATATACTCAATCCACAAATAGCAATGTATTAGAACTAACATTATATATATATATGGAATATTTTGATAGAAATGAAATAATCTAATGCTTGAGGCAAGAATAAGCTAGCCAAGCCATGAAAGTTGAACAACCTCACACATCATGCTGGTTTGTTTATTTATTATCACAAAATACATGTACTCAGTAAGAACTTATCATATGACGCTATTTTCAACAGTTTTCAGTAATATCGCGAAAGTTGATGCATCTAAACATGTTTTCCCGTTTGAATATTATTCGTAAAGGATTCGAAAACAAATGTCTAGTGTCTACTACAGATATACCACCTCTACCATGATTTACAACAAAGACAAACCACTAATGTATATCTAGCGGTGATGCACATATTCCCGCCCATTCAGTTATAGTATCATATATTTTTCTGTTTTCTGTCAGATCATTTACCTTTTCACAAATATTACACAATCCGTTACAATACATGAAATCTCTCTCGTATACTATATATCTATCCTTTTCCTTTAAATAACGGATATATTCATTTTCATCTTCTGAAAGTTTCCTGAGGTAGTGCCCTAAACTTTCGATAGACGTGAAGTCCGCAGTATTGATAAAAGTTCGGTTTGGTAAGAGATGATTATAATCGAGTAAACCCCGTACGATAACTACAATATCGTGTTGGATGTAACTGAAATACTTTTCTGTGACATAATCTCGACAAAGGGCATTTTCAAAGCCTAGATAGAATTTATAATCCGAGAGTATATTTTGAAAGGATTCGTCATCTATTCTTTTATTATTACATAGACCAAATACATCAACGTTAATATATTGTTGTAATTTGTTGACAAATCTTTCTCTCAAACCTGGCGTTTGACAATGACTCACTATCCACGCAACTTGTTTTGATTTCTTCCGAAATATAACTGAGTAATCTTTATTTTGAGGTGATCGGTCTTCAAGTCGGCCATACGGTGTAAATATGTCTGCATCTCGGTGATATGTCATCGACCAATTAAACACTTGGCGCCATCTCCTATTAACAGTAGCAGAATACTTTGCCGGTGATTCCAAAGTGTAGAATACCCATGGCTGGTTGGTATTTCTATTTAACATAGGTGCGTCATTTGATCCTCCCTCAACAATAGCTATTATAACTACGCTGCTTTGCTTCACTCTCGATTTATCAAACGTAACAACACAATTGGAATATTCACATAGAGACATATTGCAGTGTGGATTCCATTTCTGTTTTTTCATCCAGTTTGGTTCATTCCACCACAAAATTTCATGACGTCCTTTTATAGTTTTCGGTTTTTCACTACGGTTGTATCTTAATCGGCTGTTCACAAATGCAGATTTGAAGCTTGGGTTTTGATCCAACTCTTTGAGATGCCGACTGTATGTAAATGTCAACAAAGGACTCCCAAATTGTAAACTAAAATAATACAGCAGTGCTATAACTGCTGAACAAGTCACAAGACACATTACACGAAACTTATTCATGCCAAATTATAAGATGTTTTATATAGTTTAGAACAAGTTGAGATGTCTTGATAAGGTGAAAATTTGCTTATCTAGCTGTAGTAAAAACCTGTTCCAACAATTAACGTTTCTCAAATCAAATGATGGACGTTAGGGTCACGTTTGTGGCTAGGTCGAAGAGTTGTAGTAGAACGCGAATGAACAACCACCAACCTGGAATAAGGATAAAACAATAATTTCGCTTAAAGATGTTCAGAAAACAGAACTAACAATAAAAGGTTAAACTAACCTCAGCAGGCATGTTAATTCTGGTCAAATACATTCAAAATGTGCATTAATCAATTATCATCTTAGGTAATTAATATTTTTTTTTTATTTTTTTCTTTAAGTTAGAGGGGGAAAATCGCATATATCAGGGTTTGTGTATTTATTTTGATGTCAATTGTATTGCTTGATAATTCAAAACCAGAGTCCCCGCAGGTAATAGAGCATCATGAGGTACCATAAAGGTGCAATATATACTCATAAAAGGTAAATTGAAACTAACATTAACCTTACGCTTCCCAGATTGGAACCACAAATTTACCGAAATTGGTTGAAAAGAAATTCAGTTTGGACATCTCATCGGGATTGAGATCGACAAGCCATATTCGAACCATATAGATTTTCCTTATTGAATCTAAACGTGTCCTATTTTTTTCTGGGACGTTTGAAGACGACTAATGAATTTTTGAAACTAAATGTAAAGTATTATTTACCTTATAGACTAAATTTTCAAAATCATATTCTGCTCTTGTTAATTCAATCAAGAGATGGAAAGAACTTGTGTTGATTCCTTCACCATGATCACAATGTATAAATGGCTGTGTTATTTACTTCGGTTTATGAGCAAAGTGCGGTTAATTCTGTGCATTAAAGAAAGAGTCAAAAAGGCCTTGCATGTGAACATTGATAGTTTGGGTTGTGATTGTTGCCAAATAATATGATTTCGCGGAGAATAAAATACAGTAATTAATATTCCGTTTACGGAGAATTTTAGAGTTATGAAAGTACATACTTTACTCCTTCTTCTGACATAAACGTTATCACTAGGTGGTTTCGTGTTTCAGTTAAAGTTGGCCTTTTTTTAAATCCCAGAGTACTTTATGAAGGGACTATATTAACATATATAAACGTAACAGTATTCTGGTATACTTTTCAATACAAAACTGTTTTGATACAGAGAGACAATTCTTGTAGTCTACTGATTCAAGTATCATTGTAGTAAGATACCCTCATTAACAATAGAAAGTTACAGTAAAAAACATATAAAAATCACCGATGATCCCCTTTTTATCTTCAAGCCAAAAACATTGTAATAATCTTGGTAAAAATTGTTCTTAAAATACCTATTCATACGTCTTTTGAAATTTAACAATGGCATAATTGAAAAGAGCACCGTATGCGGATGTCAACGCTCGGTTATTCAAGTGCTAGAAGGTCCAAGTCGAAAAAAGAGATAATTCGTTCGGCATAATTCGTTCAAAATGCATGTAGAGTTACCCCTTGTTGGTATAAATTGCTATAATATGTAAACATATATTCCGAGATTCAAGTAAATGGGTCCTGTCCAGTATACCAGAGATATTACAAAATGTCAGAGTCGAAAAGGGGAATGATTTATTCAAAATGCATTAAGAGTTATGCCCTTGATTGTTTTGAATGTTTTTTTTTGATAGTTAAGATATATTCCAAGTTTCAAGTGAATGTGTTTAGTAATGTCAGAAAAATTACAAAATTCAAAAGTTTTCGGACGACGCCGACACAGACCCGGACGCAGAGGACGACCTGGCCTCGAGAATAGCCGCGCTAAAAAATACAAATGTACTTGCAAGTCAAAATGTGGTAGTCAAAATTTAAAACTAGCTTTTACTTTGAATGCATATAAATCTTTTCATTACAACTGACCGAGTATTTTACAGGGAAATTCAGTACTGTATGTTTTCTAAAGCGGTTTGTATTAATTTATCTCTGTGTTTCACTGAAAATATCAAAAGCTTTTGTGGCATGTCAGATATTCTGTAATTTCTATTGTCGGTATCGAAATTAGTATTTGGTAATATAACACACACACACATCTCTTCTTATGCATCTGACAATTGATGCCAAATGAGATTTTCACCAATGGGCCATAATGCTGTCCAAAGTCAATTAACCGTTTCATCAATAAAATGGATCTAAGTGAGAAGTTTTAATCAAATGACCGGGGTTGAGGACTTAGATGGTATATAGAAATTTCTGACAAATTAATACTTCTTTTTCTTAGTTTTGACAAGAAATTACATTTTTATACGTATACGTACGTTCTATCCAAAATAACTTAAGTAGGGGCTATTCATGAATAATTTTACAATGGTGAGGTTTTATAAAAATCCAAGCTTTGCAACTCGTAATATCAGCCAAACCTATATTTATACCCTCACTAACGAATCTGTGTGTGTGCGCATGCATTTTTCATGACACTACTGCTTTTAGTTCTAGAATTATCTCCCCTTAAACTTAGAAAAGTTAACTAAAGTACTGATCAATTATGCTTTCACACCAGCGTTTTGATGTGAGACCCTGATTTTGACACTAATATGAAATATTTCATATTGAATTTTCATTACACGTATATGCAGAGTTTAAGAATTATCTACCCATGAACTTTACAGTTTTGTTAAATTTCTGACTAATAGCTGTAACTTAGTGTCTGTTTTATTTAGGACCATGAACAAACTTTATGATAAAGACTTGACAGTCTATAGGAGATCCTTACAACCTTTATTTTCACCCACTGTTACCGGTTCGAGTTTCCGTTAGTTATTTGACCCATGAACAGATGAAAAATTCTAGACTGATCTAAATTGACAAGAAATGTAAATGACAATTTCATCCAAATAGGTCCAAAATGACAAAGAATTGTAAACGACATTTTAAAGTTTATGAAAATTAAGATGATTTCTAATTGCCTTGATTCATTTACACAATGCTTAGCCAAAATATTTCTTGATGAGAGTAGAAAAGCGCCATTGTGTTGGAATGGGTTTATTTTCGACTACCACAATCCCAACATTCTGATTGGATTAAGAAGCCATCCCTTTTCTTTACGAGAAATTTTACGGCTTCATAAAGTAAGATTAGGATTTACCTAAATGAAAACAAATTAAAGTTCTGAAAGTACTGTAAGCTAGCAAAGCATGGTTTTGTTAACTAATCTTTTTATTCATGGCTAAACGAGGTTAAAGTAACACAGGATTTAAATAGCATGCTCTCTACAATTTGAATAAAGTCAATTCATTTAAGAGATGAAGAGAATGTTTTTTTGTTTTCACGGAGTTATGAACCAAAAAACAAATCACACATAAGTAATATTAGGTTCTTCGGCTCATACTTCCATGAAAACAAAAAAATATTCTCTTCATTTTCATATAATTTAGTAGTAAAAAGGGAAAAAAAAGCAAAAACTTTTCATATTTTGATACCTTTTTGTAATGGACAATTTTGTGCGGAAGCATACAAAATCGAAACGTGCTCAAAATTTTGTTCCGGGAGTTATGAATAATTTTTTTTGACCAATCAGAACATCCGTTTTTGATAGACGAAACTAAAAATTAAATTATTTGGCAATAAATAACAGTGCCATTAGTGAGGATTGATCAGACTAAGACGTTACTTGTCACATTTGATAAGTAGTCAGAAATGCACTTTCTATGTTAAATACAGATAGGATTTTCAATGTCGTTCATCTAATGCCCTTACATATTTTCTGACAAAGATGCATAAAAATTAACCCGAATCTCCAGCTCCTAGAGGCTATATAAAGGAAATATAATTTAGGTCCTTTTTACCTTGTAAACATCTGGAATGTTCGCATTTTCGATAGGACTTTTAGGACTGGAAAAACATGCTCACCATATTTCATCCAAATTGAGAAATTTTTGTAGACCTTAGAGTGTTCACAAAGATATTGTCATGAGATTCCTTCTCCCATGTTTGGCAAAGGAATTTTCTCACTTTCAATAAGCTTCATCTTTGTGATTTGACATCGAAACCAAAGTTTTGTTAAAATTCAGATAAATTTGCCCCCCCCCCTCCCCATTTAGTGTAAACACTAAAAGTTGTTGTGGCCAGACGTCGCACGACGGACATTCAATGCTCACAGAGCTCATTTGAGCACGATGTGCTCAAGTGAGCTAGAATACCTAGATGAATCTGCAGGCAGATTGGCAATATTCCTTGAATACACAAGAATTACTTTTTATGGCGGAGGCATTCAGTGGATTGAGTGGTTAAGCCTTCAGTGGCAGTTAGCACTCTTTGAATTTTGAGAAGACCTCAAAATTTTTCTGTTAACTTATCAAAGAACTTCATCTGTTAACCCATTAACAATTCCCTGAATTTTTGCGCGCAGACGAAATGCAACTATTGAAGGCATTGTAAGAAAAACAATTCTCCTTTTCGCACAATGTTTTCTTCTCCATACCATCCTTATTTCAACTAAACCTACTTCGTTTTTTTTTATTTGTCTATAACCTCTATAAATTTCGACCAGACTCCCGATTTGGAATGGGTTAAAGGAATACGCACTGTCTCTGTTCAAGTTTTTGGGTGTCAGTTTAGTCTATCAATTTACAAGAAATATTACACCAGTCTGTCTTTCCTATACAGGTCGTATCTTGTCTCTTAGCTTGTGTAGAATACCATTTGATGAGAGTGAAGGTCGAATCAAATGGTATTCTACATAAACTAAGAGACGAGATACGGCATATGAAAGAAAGGCTGATATAGTGTTCCTCGCATTAAATACCAGAAAATAATCAAAAATTAAATTATCTACCTTTTAGATATTCCTTTCAGCTGAACGTAGATCTTGAGAATTTATATGCATGGCTGATCAATATGTATATTGCGTTGAAACTTATTTGGTTGATTGATTGAATTGGGTGTAACGCCACTTTAAAAGTATTTCAGTCGTATCGCGGCGGCTGGAGCACCTAACAAATGGATTCCTGGTATTCCCCACATCGGTGCTCTTTCCTAGCCTCAAGCTGCTATCCCACTTAGGTTAACGATTGTCCACCCATTGGTGAGAGACAAAAAAGGTTGACAATTTCGGGAATGGAGACAGTGCGAACTAAGATAAAAGGTAATCTTTTTAATTTGTGCTGAAAAGTTGGATGTATTGAGGAATGTTTAAAATTAAATTGGCTAAAGCTTATGTGTATTAATGAGATTAATGGAGCTATGGGGATCAAATTAGAGATCATCACTCCATAAAGTTCATGGGCGAAGTGAGAGGCGCAGGATCAAATCCTAGCAGAGTGCAAAGGGACTAGTCACAATTGAAATATTTATACTAGATACGAAATAAAGACAAGGGATTGAACTTGACGACCTCGTACAAAAGAGTTCGCCGTTCTAATGATAAACAACAATTTTTAAGCAACAGTGATCTCTAGATTGACAGTCCGACGCGCTACCAACTGCGCTATGACGGTGGTCTGGTCGCTTATTGGAGGATGCCGTTTAATAGAGGTGGTTACTGTACAATATCTGAGCAAGATCGACTGTACGTGAAATCGTTATAATAATTAACTATATTAATCAAAGACCTATGTGGGATAGCAGCTGGAGGCTAGGAAAGGATGTTATGGCGGTACTGGCGTGAAAATACCAGGAAGCTATTGTTAGGTGCTCAAGCCGCCGCGATATAACTGAAAGATTGTTGAAAGCGGCGTAAAACCCAATTTAAACAAACAAATCCAATTAGCGACCGCAATCGAAATCCCTTTTCAAAACCAGCACACTCTTATAAATTAGTTGTAGTATTTGCTCTTAAAACATTTCAGGGTTGTTGAAATTGTCTATCTGACAGGAAAAGATAACATAGGATTTGGCGAGAATTCTGTAAAAAGAAAGTATGCAGACGAAAGAATCCTTCATAATTTGCGCACAAAATGACTTTAAGCGACCTTTCTCTTAAGCGACCATTTTTGGTCGTCCTTTGAGTGGTCGCTTAATACAAGATTTACTTTACTAATTACATTCTAATTATTATCAAGATTACTACTGTAATCACTTTCATCATTTTTATTGTATTGGACGGATTGCTGGCCACGCCCACAGACCTCAAATTGGAGTTCTACACCGACATTAATGAATGACGTTAATTTACAAAATCCACTGCAAATAACTGAAATTGTTGGTTGGCGATCTAATGGCGTAACAACAGGTTGTTTAAACCGCTTAGCAAACGAAAGATTTTCTCATTAATGTAGCCAATGTTGGAGATTAAAGTTCACTTTCGGTCTAATTAATGATTTGACGGGTCGAATGTAGACTGGTGCCGCCGTCGACTCTAGCAAAGCCAGTGGTACCAGTCTAGGTCGTTTGTTTTTTTAAATTTGCATCGCGATCTTCTCGCTGCGGAGGAAAATTTGATATTCAACTCGACCCTCGGTCTCGTAAAATATCAAAATTTTCCTCTGCAGTTCAACGCAAATACAAGATGTTGTATCTCTATTGTAGTATTATATCCCTATATTCATTACACTCTTTATAAGGTAAAAACTATTTAATTTGCCTTCGCGATCGATTCTTTCCCTGGAGCATAATTATATAGACAGTCGATACTTCTTTCTCGATTTTTTGGGCCGTGGAAAAAAGCTGCAAATAACCGATGTTCGGCTAAGGTCGGATATTGTACAGAACAAATTCTTTAGTAAAACATTGACTTGAACACCTACGGTTCATCGAAAAAAAGCACACACACACGAAAAAAAAAAACAAAACAAAAAAAAAAAACAAAAAAAAAAACATGTACACGCATAATTAATAAACACTATGCATGAGTATGGAAGAAAAATAACAATGACGTGTGATGACGTGTGAAGTAAAACAAGTTAATAGAGTACTTAGAATGAAACGATTAACAAGACGTTACAAATCGAATGTTTATAACAAATGGGATTTAATTCGATTTTCTGTTATGTATAGATTTCGTGTAGAAAATTCTTATACCGTTAAGGATTTTGGTGTTATCTAAATTCAACATATATTGATTTAAACGTACTCGGTTTGTAATAATGATATTTCTAAAATAAACTTGTCTTCACTCTTTACAAAATGAACAAAGTAACAGGAAATGGAATTCGTCTTCTATTTGTTTAAGGTTACACAAGTTACACAAATTACAAATTCTTTCATTCCTTGCTACATGTCTATGACGTCTTGTTTTTTTAATGAGCTGACATGCTGATATACCTAACTTGACTGCAACGTTTCTTTAACTTGATTGTATGGTTATAAGGAAGATTCTTTTTTTGGATATGGAGTGAAATCACGGGTTCCTTTATTGATTCACCCTAAAATTTGACCCAAGTATCATTCAATCATTTTGTAACTTTACAGTTATTGTAGAGTCATAAGATGGTCACCCAGATAATGGAGTGGATCGATCAGTAAAGGTGTCTTAAGGACTATTGCTCAAAATGATAAAGGGGGTAATGTAAAATTTTTATATTCTAGTTTCATGGAATTTTTTTAAAGAATTAGGTTCCTAAGATATTAGATCAAAGGGAAAACTAGATAACCGGTAGGGCGTCTAAGGCCGAATGGGCCTCTTGTATTTCATTCGACGATAAACCTCGCCGGAAGTGAATTTGTATCGAATTAGTACATGAACGATTTGGGGTTTGCTTATGTCCAGTAAGCAACATATTGGAACCGGTTTGATGCCGTCTCAGTAACGCATTAGAAATACGCTAAAACCCGTAGATAGATGCGCCAGCCTTTGAAATTAAGTGAAAGTACCAAATGCAGTTAAATGAATTTGTCAATTGTCTGCTCCATTTTCTTTTCAGTATCGACAGACCCCAAATCCACCACAAGCCACTCCCAAGCCTTTTCAGCGTCAATGACGATTAAACGTAAAGCTTACCATGTTGAAAGATGAAATTTTCATTCGAGCCTTAAACGTCTGTTTTTCACTTTAAGACTACACATTTGTCTCAAGGAAACCAGAAGTTTATCATTAATAATCTAGAGCCAATAATTTTCAACGGATACTCTTCAAACTTTCCCAGAATGACTGTACCATCATAAGGATTGTTCCTTTCGGAATCGGATATGATTCCTCAAGGAACATAGGAAAACGGGCCTTATTTAAATTAAAATCAAAGATCTTTGTTAACACTCTAGAGTCCACACTTTTCATCTGATTGACTTCAAACTTTCACAGAATGATTGTACCATCATAAGAATTGTTCCTTTCAAAATTTGGAATGATCAGTCAAGGACAAAGGAAAAAGGGGCCCGATAAAAACTGGATTGAAAAAGTCCTTGTAAACACAATATTAGAGTCCATAGTTTTCAACAAATTCTCTTCAAACATTCCCAGAATGATTATATTAAATGGATTGTTCCTTTCGGAAGTAGGTTTGATCCATCAAGTTTCGTGGGAAAAGGGGCCCTATGAAAATTTAATAAAAAAATCTTAGTTAACACATCATGGCCCTGGATTTCACCTGATTGACTTCAAACTTTCACATAATGATTGTACCATCATAAGGATTGTTCCTTTCAAATTGGGTCTGATCTATCGAGAAACATGGGAAAAGGGGCCTTAGGATAATTCAATTTAAAAAATCTTAATCAACGCTTGTAAGTCCACAGATGAGATGGGGTTGTCTTTTTACTGAAACAGAATAATTATACTTTTGTAAGAAGAGTTCCTTTTGGAATTTGTTCAGATCCATCAAGTAACATGGGAAAAGGGGCTATATGAAAATTCAATTAATAAAACCCTGTTAACACAATGAAGCCCACAGCTTTGATCAGATTTTGTTGAAACTTTCACAGAATGATTGGAAGGTCATAACTATCTTTCTTTTCATAACAGGGTTTGAACTGTCAAGAAACACAGGAAAAGGGGCCTTATGAAAATGTCATTTATAAATCCTTGTTACCAAGTCCAGAGCTTTCATGTGATTTTCATCAAACATTCACAGAATAATTGTACAATAATAATGATTGTTGGTGTTTGCATTAGACCTGATCCGTCAAGTATCACAGGAAAAGGAGCATTATGAAATTTAATTTTAAAATCATTGTACCACAATAAAGCCAACGGTTATCATCAGATTCTGTTAAAACTTTCACAGAATGATTATTCCATCATGAAGATTCCTTCTTTTCAAATTAGGCGTGACCTGTCTAGAATCATGGGAAAAAGAGCCTTTTGAGAATTTTATCTATAAACCTTTTTACCAAGTCCAGAGCTTTCATTGGATTTCTTCAAAGCTTCACAGAATCATTGTACAATAATCACGGTTGTTGATGCTGACATGAGACCTGATCCTTTAAGTATCACAGGAAAAGGAGCCTTATGAAAATTTTATTTTAAAAATTTTAAACCAAGATAAAGTCTGCAGTTTTCATCAGATTCTGTTCAAACTTTCTCAGAATGTTTGTACCATCATAAGGATTGTTTCTTTCAAAATTGGGCCTGATCTGTCTAGTATCATAGGAAAAGGGGCTGTATGAAAAATTATTACCAAATCCTCATAAACACAACAATGTCCACAGTCTTTATCAGAATCTCTTCAAACTTTAATAGAATGATTGTACCATCATTTGGATTGTTTCTTTGTAAATTAGGTCTGATTGGTTAAGTGACACAATAAATGGGACCTTATAAAAATTTTTTTACAAAACACCATTATTACAATAAAATCCTCAGTCTTTATCATTATCTTCAAACTATCATTAGGATTGTTCCTTTGTACATTGGGTCTGATTTGTAAAGTTTATGGAAAAAGGGACCTTATGAAAATTTTGTTACAAAAATTCTTGACACAATTCAGTCTACTGTTTTCATTGATTCTCTCTAACATTTAAAGAATGATTCTACCTTCATTAGAATTGTTCCTTTTGAAATTTTGTTTGTTCTGTAAAGTATTATGAGAAAAGGAGCCCTATGAAGATTTCACTATAAACTCAATAACACAATCAATTCCACAGATTACACAGATTGATTGTACCATCATTCCAATTGTTGATTTTGACAGTGGATCTGATAATGGCAAGTGTCACATAAAAAGGGGTCTTATGAAAAATTTTCTTAAATATTCTGGTTAACAGAATTTCACAGAAAAAAGATTTTACAATCACTTAAATTGTTCTTTTCAGAACTGGGTACAATCCATCAAGTTTCATGTAAAAAGGGGCCATATGATTTTTTTTAATATTCTAGTAAACATAATGAATTCCCAATATTTCATCGGATTTACTTTTAACTTGCGCAGAATGATAAAACCAACAGTAAAATATCACGGGAAAAGGGGCCTTATGAGAACTTGAATTTAATATCTTTGTTAACACAATAAAGTCACCAGTTTTACTGGAGTCTCTTCAAGATACGTGGAATAATTGTGTCATTCGAAACACAGGAAAAGGGGCCTTACAGATTATCATTCAAAACATTCTTGTGAATGTGATGAAGATCACTAGCATTATCAAATTGTCTTTTAAATTTCACAGGACAATTGTCGGGTTGTAAGGAAAGTTACTTTTGGAATGATATTGGCCCATCAGAAAACACAGGAAAAGGGGCCTTATTGATTTTCATTCAAAACAATCCTGTTTATGTAACAAAGTCCACAATTATTGTCAGATTCTGATGAAATATTCACAGATTGATTATTGGGTCTTAAGGTAACTTTCTTTTGGAAATGGAGTGGATCCGTCATGAAACATGGGAAAAGGGGCCTTGAGGATTGTTGCTTAAAATGATAAAGGGGATAAAGTCCTTTATTTTTTCTTTATGCATTCTTCTTTGAGCAATTAACTTCCTTAAATATCAGATTTCTTTAACGGAAAACTTGATAACCAGTAGAACGTCTCAGGCCCTCATGGGCCGCTTGTTTTTTATAGAATAGTCCTAACTTTTTATGTAGAATATTGAATGGCTGCCAGTGGATTATAAGAAAATGAGTTTTTAGATTGTAATAGAAAAAAAATATTATGGAATAAGAATTTCAGCAATAAAATGCGAGCTTCGTGTCCTTTCACAAATTGTTTATTTCAATAAAGCCAACTAGGTCAGCTAAAGACATTTGTATTTTCATGAAAAATATATCTCCATCTGTTCATCTCTCAAAAAGTATCTGTGGGCAAATTTAAAACAACTAAGAAAAACAGGTTTGAATCTTCGGTTTTAAGTGGTCTGGGTTTTTTTTGTTGTTGTTTTTTCCTTGTGATTTCAATTGATTTATATGTTACAAAGTCCTAAATACTATGTTACATTTAGATGCCTCCTTGAAAAAGCCTATTTTATTGTTTGAAACCTTGGTAACAAAAACACTTTGTCAGTTAAAAAAAATCCATGAAAGCCATTCAAAAGGAGGTATAAAAAGGTCCTGGCATATATGTTAATGGAAACAATAATACTGTGTTGTTAACTAATTATTTTGGTCTAAAGACATTTTCCAATAAGCAAAAACTGCGAAAATTGAAATATTTAAATTTAAGATTATGGAAAACTGTGATTAACTAAAGGTTTGGTCTAGAATCGTCACTCAAGCGAATCAAAAAGAGACCAAGACCACCCCTCCCTTCTTTCTACTCTCTTTTCCAAAATTAATGCGTAAGATCTTAATTCAAATCATCTAGACAAACAAAACAGCTAAAGATGACATAGGCCTACCTTATAATTTATTATATCACATCATACATACTGAGTAAATCATTTAGATGTTTCGTACGTTGGTGTACACTCCTGGTACATAGCTTCATAGACATTTTGTCACAATTATGACCTATCCCTGTTGCACCAAAAAGACAGTCAGTTATTATTTCAAGCCATGGAAATCCTGAAAAATGATAAAGATGCTGATAAAAGATCAATTTTAAACATTTCCTAAAAATATCCAACAATCCTTATTTCAATATCTTGAACTAAATTCCTGATAAAGTCCACTTCAAGAATCCACCAAAAGATAAGCAGTTTCAGTCTAGATCAACACTATTATAATCTGTAGAAGGTTATATTCTTTATATGCTAATGGCCACAGATGCTCTGGATAAAAGGGGCCAATACCATTCTTGTTTCCATGTGAAATCCTATGGCGAGATATTAATCAAACTTAATCACATAATGACCATTCCAAACGGTCAATATTTCAAGAACACAAAATATACTTAAAGCAGACAGAAATAAAAATCCTTTCAAACTGAAATCACTTCTTAATCTGGATCCGTGCTTACATCTCTAATAATTAGGTTAAAACTATATAAATTACATTTATATTATATTGAAGCTATATCATATCAAAACTTTATTATATTAAAACTATATAAACTACGTTTTGTTTTACGTCAATGATTTTTCCTTAGTGTGACATAAGGGTGTAGAGTGGGTTATGTGTGTCTGGGTATTACATGTATAAATTATTATTGATATTGGATTTAAGAATAATTAAATGATGGTAGTGACAATTTTCTTTATTTGCCACCAAAATTCAGTGAATAAATTCTTGGTAGAACTCCTAACCTATTCTCAGCAGACAAAGTTTTATACTGGTCATAATTCATAATACTGCAAACAACACTTTTTAGTTGATGAAATTTTGTCTTTTGGGGTTGAAAAAATTGTGGATAATGAAGAAACTGCTTGTAATATTATTGTGTGAGAATTTGTCTAACAACTAATCCACAAGTTGATGCAATAATGAATATGTTTTGTTGTTGTTGTTGTTTTAAGCACAACTGAGCACAACGTTTGAAAGCTGAGACTTTGTGATCTAGCCGTGTCCGGCGTGTGTCATCCACTGTCAGTTTTCCGTCAACATCTTGTGTGCACTCTAGAGGGCACACTTTTTTAAAGGTAGGTATCGATGTTTTTTTCATGTCATTGATTTAAATTGTTCTTTCATACACTATTTCAATAAAATATTCTGAAAAGTAGTTTTGTGAAAATCAGGGGACGTTTATAAAAATAAACCGGGGTATTTCTCTAATAGCCTAAGTACGCTGTTAAGCTATTTTACAATTTAGCCGAGGCAGTTGCAATTAATATTGGGTCATTCACGTGTTACTTATTACCGTTGGAATCTCGCATTCAGTTTGGATTTACTCATACCTACGTCATGGTTACGTCTACAGGAGTTATGTTCGCTAGCCGGTCTTCAATTCTATAACGCTCAGTCCAAAACTGTCGTATCAGATTACCGCGAAGATAACGTTCGACTCAAATTTAAGTATTCATTGTTCGTTTGAAAGTATTTTATCGGCAAATGGCAAATTTTTCTTATCGTAGTTTCAGAAACATCGATACCCCCCTTTAAATGTTCAGATAAATGGTAAGATTGTTAGTCGGTCTAGATCGATATTTTGTCACATGGGGTACAACCTAGGTCAAATTTTAGAAAAACCTTGTGCCCACTCTGGAGGCAACAATTTTTTACTCAAATGTGTTAATATTTGTTCAGGAGGAGTGTATCCTTTTAAATCTCAGGCAAGTGCGATTTAAGGTCGCTAGAGAGATAAAAACTAGGTCAAACCTTAGGGAAAAACGTGTGTGCACTCTGTAGGCAGCATTCTTTTTTTAAAAAAAATCCAGTTGTCTCGATATTTTGGTCAAAATATTTGTCTCCGTAAAATTTTTGTCAAACTTTGATATACCGTCACATGGGGGTAAAAAATAGGTCACTTATTCAAATCTTAGAACAACCTTCTGTGCACTCTAGAAGCCATTTTTAGGCAAAGCCCTTAATATTTGTTTAGTCTGTTAATCTTCAAAATATCTGAGTTAAGTTTGGCATTTGGTCACGTGGGATCAAAAAGTAGGTTCTCAGGCACTCTATAAGCACGTATTCACCTAAAATGTCTTGATATATTGGTCAGAAGGATTGACTTCATAATATTTCACTGATTTTTGTCACTAAGTCTGCTTTTTAGCTTCGTGCTCGGGGTGAGCTACTGTGATCGATCATCGTCCGGCGTCCGTCCCAGCGTTCGTTCACAACTACAAACAAATATTCTCCTCACAATCTAACAATGGAATTTTCACCTAACTTCACAGAAATGATCCTCGGGTCATACGCTTCAAAAAACTTCAAGAAATTCATGATGAACTTCTAAAGCTTTGATATTTTTTTTATAATCGCCCGTTGATCCTCAATCCCAATACATCAAAGAACTCTGAAAATTAGCCCTTTTCTGAGCAATCCCTGATTTAAACAAAAGACATTTGTGATAAGGCCTAGCGCTTTTATATTTCGATGGTTCATGGGGAAAGAGTTGTTACTGCATATATGTTTATTGGCAGTTAATACTGTTTTGAGCTGAACCATCGATTGGCTATGTATCGATACCCTCTACCAAAATGCTTCAAAGAATTATAATTCTCTAAGAATTATAACCCCTCCCCTCAAACTCTGTACAATCCCTGAATTAATATAGGAAGAATGAAGAAATTTCTCCCAACCATTGGTAGCGCATAAGACTCCTAGTCATGGGGCCCAAATTCAACCCCCGTCCATGGCAAAAATCTTTTCCGACATTCGTCTCTCACAAATCGATGGATATTCGTAAACCTAAGTAGGATGAGCAGCTGGAGGCTCGAAAAGGATGCAAAGGTAGTGCTGCTGTAAGGAATACTAGGAATCCATTGTTAGGTGCTCTAGCCTCCGCGATATGACTGAAATACTATTAAAAGCGGCGTTGCCACCTCCACCCATCCAACCCCCCCCCCCCCCAAAAAAAAAGAGAGAAACATGTCAACTCTATGCCACCGTATAAAATAGCCCTAATCAATATTTTAAGGGACAAGCAAGAAGTCTAAACAGTGATCAATCTTCACATACTTGTATGCTGAACTTTGCATAGTTCTGCTGTTTAATCAGGCATTTTACGGGTTCAGCATAACAAGGGGTAAGATCTGTCCGAGCTACATATATAGTTCTTACGAGCAGTCCAATGTTCGTTTCCACGTTCTGACAAACGTGCTATGTGTCCCGCCCTTTTCAAACAACATCGACGTCATTCCCATCCTGCGTTTCCCGGGGCCTCGTTAATTGCCAATCGGAACACACTCGGTCATTGCCGAACACTCGGGTGTAAAACAGGCGGAGCGTAATGTAACAGTTTGTTAGTAGGAAAACGTAATACGTACTCTCGGTAAACCCGGATGGTTCAAGGTTTCAACATTGCTGAAAAGCTTAAAGTTCATTTTGTTGCTTTAGGTTTTTTTCACAGTTTTCTCTGATATCGAGTTTCTTTTGAAGACCAGAGTTCTTGCAGATCCTTTATGAAATGGATTTTACCGCAGTTGCTTTGCATAACGGAAAGTGTTATTTTCGAAGTTTGTAACGTGAAGCTTCAAAATGGTACTACGATGTATATCCGAGATTTAATTTGTAGAATTGAACGAGGAGTTCCGATTGCTTATCAGCTACTGTTCCTCGATGAAGCGTAGCAAATAAGGATATCTCGGGGTATCCAAGAATGCTCCATTTCATATGACGTTACAAAGTAGTTACGACGTTGAATTGGTTGAAAGAGTTCGCGGAATTATATGTCGGCCATCGTAAAAATATAAAAGTTTCGTTTATTTTTCGCTCTATGTAATGTTGGTAGATTTTCTTAATCTGGAATGGTCATTTCACTGTTTCTATATGACACTTTTCGAATGATATCTCTTATTATTTAAGAGATGAAGAGAATATTTTTGTTTTCATGGAGGTATGAACCGAAAACCTAATCACACTGTATGAATACGCGAAGCGGATTCATACATTGTGTGATTAGGTTTTTCGGTTCATACCTCCATGAAAACAAAAAATATTATTTTCATTTCTTATAATTTAATAGCATCGAGCGAAAAATGCAACAACTTATCAAATTTTGATACCTTTTTGTAGTGAACTATTTTGTGCGGAAGCATTCAAAATGGCTGCGTACTCAAAATTTTTTTCATGGAGGTATGAATTAAATTTTTCGACCAATCAGATCGCTCGTTTTTGATAGACGAAACTAACAATTAAATTATATACCTATAATGTTTCTAGTAAAATGTACACCTTCCACACTGACAAAATCTGATAAGTCTGAAAAAATCCGTATCTGATTGTGTCAAATACGGTTCCATATAAGGCATTCTATAACTTGACGTCATGTTCATTCTGTAGATGTGATGATGCAAATTTAGATAAAGAAGGGGGTAAATACTTGTAGAAATACAAATTCCATATCATTTTATAGAATTTATTTGATAAGATATGTAGGTTTATAGTAAATGACATACTAAGTTACGAAAGCGATACATGTTATATTTGCTTCTTACCGCGAAAGAAATTTTGATATAATATCGATCTTCGTTCTCGTGAAATGTCAAAAAAATTCCTACGCAGCTAAAAGAAATTTTATACAAGATGTTCGATCGCAATTTATAATCCCAATTTATTTATCATCTGCTAGACCAAATATCTTTGCCACTGATTTCGCTGTCGACCCCTTCCTTTACTACCACAGTTCACAATTGACCAATCGCTGTCAATCAAATAATCAGTCAACCAATGAAATCATTCATTTAGACTGGAAGTTTAGTTTAAACTCCAATATTGGCCGCAATTTTGCTGAATTATTTTGATGTTGGTTTGGCGACTTAAACGTCGTAACGACAGCTCATTCAAGCTGTAGTTACGACGTTTAATAACGCCGCTAAAAACCGAAGCGAAACTTTCTGTGGGGCCAAGGGGCGAGACCGAAGGAGTAATTTGGCGTGGCCAGCGATTGTTCAATTACTGATTTTATGTAGGATCAAAACTGAGGTATGTTATCAATGGACGGATCACTTATCTCCGACACAAAAGTTTTTACTTGGGTTATTTAAGAGATGAAGAGAATATTTTTGTTTTCATGGAGGTATGAACCGAAAAAACTAATCACACTGTATGAATACGCGGAGCGGATTCATACATTGTGTGGTTAGGTTTTTCGGTTCATACCTCCATGATGAAGATGAAGTTTTTTCGGTTCATACCTCCATGATGAAGATGAAGAGAATATTTTTGTTTTCATGGAGGTATGAACCGAAAAACTAATCACACTATATGAATACGCGAAGCGGATTCATACATTGTGTGGTTAGGTTTTCGGTTCATACCTTCATGAAAAAAAAAATATTCTCTTCATTTCTTATAATTTAATAGCATCGAGCTAAAAAACTAAAAGCTGTACAAATTTTGATACCTATTTTATGCGAAAGCATACAAAATGGCTGCATGCTCAAAATTTTGTTCATGGAGGTATGAATTACATTTTTCTACCAATCAGAACGCTCGTTTTTGATAGACAAAACTAAAAATTAAATTATAAGTAATATAGTTACAATTCACAAATGAACAATTACGCGATATAATCTATATGAAGTGAAGCGAAGCGTTGCGTAAAGTTATGTCAAGAAACTTGTCAGGACCTTGTGAAGTATAACGATCTTATCGATCTAGCAATTTTTTTTTTATCCGCTGACGCTATGCGACATTTTTTTTTTTCGTACCATATATTACCGCGGCCATAGCGCAGTGGTAGTGAGCAGGACTCCTAATGACTCGGTCCCAGATTCGATCCTCGGCTGCGGCGAATATCCTTTACGTCATTTGTCCCCAATCAATTGGTGGATAAGCGTACACCTAAGTTGGATGAGCAGCAGGAGGTTCGAAAAAGTTGTTGTGGTAGTACTGGTGTGAGAAATACCAGGAATCAATGGTAAGGAGCCGCCGTAATATAACTTTAATACTGTTAAAAGTGGCGTTAAATTCAATTTAATCAATCAATGCATCAATTCGTAAAAATGTTGTTTGAGACATACAGCAACAACAGCAGCTAATTGTAACAATGAACGCCCGGTCAATTGCTTATCGTCAAGGGAGGAAAATTATTGTTAATATCATGTAGATGAAAATTAAAAAGAAAAGGAAATAATAGACCAATTAGGTTCAATGATCTATGAAGCAACAATTTTACAAATGAAATAATCAACAATTATGGTATAAGCGCAATACAAATCTTCTTGATAAGGTCTGTCAACCATTTAACCCATTACCAAACGACAATATTGAAGAATGGTCAAAATTGAAAGAAATTGTGCCCGACAAATTTTAACACACACACACACACACGCACGCACACACACATATATATATATTATTTGGGTTAGAAAACATTGTGGATAATGAAGAAATTGTAACAAGCAATTTCTTCTTTCTCCACAATGCTTTCCAAAATAGTTTAGAGGGGCGTCCAAAAGCGGGAATGGGTTACGTTTCGTATGCATAGCTAGTATACTTTTAGAGATATAGTCTGGGGATAGAAATAAAGTCTGGAAAAAACAACAAAGAGTAAAAATTACTAAATTAGTCCTTGTTATGCTGAATAAAATCCTCTACAGAATTGCATTAAAATCAAAGGTCTTAAAGCACTGGATGCAAACTTAGTGGGATAACAATTCTTTTGAAAAAATATCTTAAAGTAATTCTGGTTTAAAAGGGACATGCAGGAAGTGTAGACAAAGATCAGACGTCTTTTATGTGCAGGCTGATCTTTGTCTACACCTTCCAAAACAGGAATAATCCGGGTTAAGCATGACAAGGATTAAGTGAGCGAGAGATAAGGTTCTCATGCACCGAATCTCATTTCTTTTAGACATTTATCACGCATGAAGATACATTCCATATCTTTTCATAAGCGGTATTGTCCAGACAGAATTTAAAGTAGGGAAATGTTATTTACTTCTAAATCAATAGTTGAAGTTTTTACGACAAGCACTTCTTCTTTATGATATATATTCGAAACACGAAAGCCAGTGTACGATTTGAGTTATGCTCCAGACAATATTAAAGTAGGAAAAGCAGCAAAGGACATGAATGTTGGAGGTCAAGGTTTACTTCCGGTCCAAATGAATAATTTGATAGGAATTTTTTTGATTGACAGTGGCGATCCGTTATTTGTTTAAGCCATCATCCTAAGAAATCAAATCAACGTCGAAAACTGGCGGGAAGGAAAGTTCAAATACACATGATCTTTTCTTAATGAGTATTATTTATTGAATGGTTTCAATTAGCCGGGCAGAAAAAAAAATGTCGATGTGAAGCAAAAACATTGCAGCTACAACTTTAATTGACCAATAGCTGGCCCAGTCAAATGACTTCCTAGGCCCCGCCCATTAACTCCATAAGGAAGTTCCGCTTCGATTTTTAACGGCGTTATTTTGCAAAATTTATGGCCAGTAGCATGTAACAAAAAAGTGGTTGGTTGGTGACCTAAACATCGTAACTACAGCTTGAATAAGCTGTAGTTACGACGTTTAAGTCGCCAAACCAACAATAAAGGTTAACAAAAATGGCGGCACAATGCGGAGTTGATAAGCTCCGATCCGGGCTGAATAAACTATTTGATTGGTCGGTATATTCCTTGATTGACAACGCGATTGGTCAATTTGTAAAATGTAGGTCGTTCGTTGGCCGCAATTTTATGAGTAATAGTGCGTAAAATAAACTAAAAAAGAATATTGGAACCAGCAGGGGTCAACCAGGGATCGTATTTCAAAAGAAATCATGTAGTAAGGTAGAACCGACGTTCTAAATTTAGAAAATTGTCGTAGTGTAAACTGTTTCGACCCTGGTCAGCCCACTTCACATGACGGCTCACATAAAAATTTCTGTTTCATTATTTCTTTCACCATAATATATTATACGTGTAATTATCATCTTCTTAACACATTCTCACACAGTGTGGCGCTTTTGGACCCCCTCCAAAAAATAATTCGGAAAACATTGTGTTTAATGAAGAAATTGCTTGAAACAAGCAATTTCTTTTTTTCACATTATGTTTTTATTCAGAAAGTTGAAAATAATATGAAAGTTCATAAGCTTTAAATTGCCGTCTGCAACTCCTTTAAACTTGGACCAGTCCAAGATAACTGGTATCTAAGATTACTCTTGTAATTGGTAAACACCATCATAATCATCGTTATAACGCATTTTATTTTATATTTTTAGATATTTCTAGTAAAATATTTACATTCGATACGGCTAAAATCGGACACGCCAGAAAAAAAAATCCAGTGTCAAATACGGTTCCATATAAGGTAATGTAAGATGACGTCATTTCCATTCTTATATGACGTCAAAGGCGAAAAGACGTAATCAGCAGGGAAATACCCGTAGAAATATTTATTTTTCTTATATTTCATTGAATTTATTTGATTAAAAATAGGTATATAATGAATGGAATATGATGTTACGATTGCGACATATCGCCTTGTAAAATGACTTCACGCCAAGACTAACATTATTGTGGTTTTAAGAAAGAATAATTTAAGACGTTTCGTTAGTGTGTTATTTGATTTTATAGAAAAAATGCATTGGTATATAATAAATGGTATACTATAATGAAATAGTGATGCTAGTGCAGTAGTAGTGATTCTCGCCGCGTGGGAAAATTTGATATTTCACGAGACCGAAGATCCAAATATTCTTATGCGGCTCGAATCCAACAGAAGGACTATAAAATAATATTCCTTATATAGTCTTATATTCGTATCCTTATCTTCCTTCTAGCCATACTAGACTACCTTATATAAATTCGTATTCGACACTTTTTGTATCCGACTTTGTCTGTGTAGAATGTGAATAATTTACCAGAGCAAATGCAAGTCAAGAAGTATTTATAGGTATATGATAAAATTCATTCTGTATTTGTTTGGTGGTGTGCTTGAGATGAAAACAAAAATTCGATCAAAACATTTCCCCTACCTCTTGATATCCATGCGATTGTGTTCAACATTGGTTTTATCAATAAAACTCACTGAACAAGAAAATTTATCTAGTAAATGATGTGGATCGAGTCTTTGATGCGTTTAACAAGTATGTGTATATAGGTCTCATTTATGTAAAGAAAACCAAGACATCAAAAAATTTAGTGACCTTGCATTGTTTTCATTAACCCATTCCCAGACGGAAAATTGCTGGACTGGTCCAAATTGAAAGGTGATTCAGATGACAATTAAAAGCTGATGCAATTTCAGACTTTTTCAACTTTTGGGTAGAAAACGAAGAAATTACTTGGTTTTCCAAATTGTTTTTCTTGGGGGTGTAAAAAAGCGTCATTGTGTGGGAATGGGTTAAACTTTTAAGTTACGAGGATAATTCCTTTGTCCTAGTTAGATTTTGCTACACTATGCCTAAGGGTCGCATCCAGAATTTTAAAAAATATAGGCACGTAAAAGGTGTGCAAGAACTCCGGGGACGCAGCAGGCGATGGAACATGAAGGGTAGATTACCCCTCACCCCCTCTCATTAGCATTCCCCCCCCCTCCCGGAGAAAGAAGGCATAGCGCTTTGTCTGAGATGGGAAACGACATAAGTTTGCAAAATATGAATTTTGTGACTTAAAACGTAAAGCAGAACGTTGATGTTCTACTTAGATATAACAAAAGCTTGATTAAGTTGTGGTTACGATGTTTAGGTCGCCCATAAGTTTGAATAAGTTGTAGTTACGACGTTTAGGTCGCCAACTAACAATTTTACTTTTTTGTCACTTGTTTTTTGATCATAGATTTTACAAAATAACTTCATTTAATGTCTAGGTCGAAATTGCTGTTGAAACGGGACTCTGTAGAAATTCTTCCAAACAAATGGTTGGTAAAAGATATAATCTGAACATATGCCAATCTCGGTTTTAAAGTTGCCTACATATAGAACATTATATTCAAAATGTGAACAGTTTCGACCCTTGACAAGGTTGTCTGAGAAATCTGAATAGGATTCGTGCTTTCGTAATGAAGCCATGTCTGAATAATAGCGTCGGTGGATGAGTGAAATATCGTAAATACAGCTTGAACCAAGCTGTTATAATGATATTTTGCTCGCCCACCGTCGACTTTACATTCTCCCTTCTAGAGCCTTTATAGACAAACACATTTTATTAACAGTTCTAACAATATTCCAAAACATAAGGCCAATAACTTTGATATTTGGTATTTATCAATTACAATTGACCTGCTTCCAAAATAGTTCACTTTAGTAGCCTTTTACTAAGCAATTCCTGATATAACATAGGAATAGAATACATAATGAAATCTGTAAAAATCTTTTTTCAATTCCGTAAAGTATAGAGTTTTTTAATTTGATATATATAAACACCTAATGTCACTCTATCTAATTATTCAAAGAATAACCTTACTCTGAAAATTAACCTTTCTCTGAATGATCCCTGATTTAACATAGAAATAAAGATGGGAATCTTTGAAAATCTTCTTTTCCCAAACCATATGGCCTAAAGCTTTGATTTTTGGTATGCATCATTTCCAATTGACCCTCTACCAAAACATTTCAAAGAATTACCGTACTCCCATTTTTTTTCTTCAAAATCACAAGGCATAGAGCTTTGATATTTTGCAAATACACTCATTTATGACCATCTATCGAATTACCTCAAAGAATGACTCTACTCGGAAAATTACCCCTATGTTGTGCAATCTCAAATTTACATAGGGATAAAGAAGGAAATTTTAAAAATAATTCGAATATATCATTGCTTATTATTCCTCTACTGAAATACTCTAAAGAATGACTCAACTATGAAAACTGGCCTTGTGTTGTGGGATTTTGGATATACATAGGATAAAGGAGAAAATCTTTAAGAATCTTCTCCTGGACAGTAAGGCGTACCCTTTGATATTTTGCATATACTCAGCCGTTATATTCAGGTGAGTGATACAGGGTCACCATGATCCTCTTGTTTGATAAACTATGGATTGTTTTGTTGAAATATTCTATTAGACACATTGCCAATGTAATACATGTATTTCAAAATTGCTAGTGAATTCTTTCTTTTTGAACATTGTTCAAAGAAATAAAAATACATGTAATCAAGACAACGTTTGAAATTTTGGCCTGTGGCAATATTCTTTTCATAGATTGATTGATTGTATTGGGCTTAACGTTAATCATACCAGCAATCTTAAGTATGCAAATGGACCATTTTAGCAATTTGGAATACCATTCACAGAAATGTCAAATCGAAAATGGTACGAAGTTAAAAGGTCAGACATGAGTTTTCTGCAAAAATCAATAAGGACCAGTGTATAATTTTTGCTCTGGCCCGATTTCTCTTGGAAAGTTTGAAATAATCTACCTTGGGTCACTTGGCAAGGTCCTTTCACCAATCTAGGTAAAATGTGAGAAGTCAGAAGTTAGTTCTACATTATTCTTAGAATGATCCTGATACTTGGCATAGATTTATGTATGACAATGACCTAGGCGAAAAACAGAGTTATGAAAAATAACACGATATGTAATTGTGATGAACAAGTCTACTGACTTATTTGAAAATCAGTCCATACAGGGATGTTCCAATAATCTGATATTATTTTATGCTCTGGTATTGACATTTTGTCAGAAGTTGTGACCTTGATCTTTATATTGAAGATCCAAGCTTTGGACTTAAACTGTTTTTTGAGGCTGATGAACAACGCTGCTAAATTATTTGAAAGTCCAGAAGTGCATACTAGAGTCATAGATCATACACTAATACTATAGTCCACTTTGACATTTGACCTCAAAGTTTGACCTTGACCTAGAGGCTATTTACCCGTTCTTTACATTTGACTCATCCTCTTATGTTTGGCAATATTTCTTTTAACCAATTATTGTAGACTTATTAGCGAGTTCAAAAATTCGCGACCGGCCGTGTGATACTTCGGTAATTTCCGTAAGTATCCCCGGAAATACACCAGTGAAGAAAACATCTAAATACGATTACAGCCCATTTTTATACCGATAGAATGATTACTTGTAATCCATTTAAGAACATGTTTACCTATTCTCTTTTCTCATAGTATAACAATTTCTCTTCTGAAATCGTTCCAAGATCGCAAAGTATACAATGAAGTTAAAGATTTTTTCTAAAGCTAAAAACCGTTTTCAAAAAGAGGTTAAAGGTCGTAATATGTATAAGCGCAAACGCCCTTAAACCACTTATACATCAAGTTTAGTTTAGTTTTTTTTTTTAATAATGTAATCCGGAGTCAAAACAGTTACAATTGTTTAATTTAAATTGGTTCATTTCGCATCGCATGCTTTCAATTTATTAAAAGGTTCTAAGAGTCTATATAAAAACAATCAGTTACAACTCTTTAGCTCTTTGTTGTGTCATTGTCGTCGCCTAGAATCTTATAACCCCGTCTGCTTTCCATTAATATGTTTGTATACCTGTGTTCAATACTAACGGACTACTTACTGCGGCTTACATCGGACCTTTCCGTATTTTTGTGTACGAAATGGTCCAATTTAAGCGAGATTCTTGAATTCGCGATCTCCCTGTCTCGCGAATAGTATCCAAAATAAAACCCTCGCTAATAAAATCCGAATTACAGTTATTCAATAATTCTGAAAAAAAATCTTTTAGGAGTGTGCTAAAACGAATATATTAACGATTTTTGACCTTTGGCCTCTGAGCATTACCTGACATTGAAGATTTTGTACGTGACGCATTGTCTCAGGTTAATCAATAGCTCTACCAAGTTATTTGAAAATCTAGTCTTGAATGCAAGAGATATGTAGAGTAAACTAATGCTACAACCAAATTTTGACCTTTGACCTCTTAGAGTGGCCTTGACCTTTCGGTTACTGTCATAAACTTGACACTAAACTCGTTGATTCTTATTAATTAAAAATACAAAAACGTTTGAAAGACCAATTGAGAAAGAAAACATGCGGAACTTGACATAAACAGGTTTTTTTAGCCGGATTAAAGTTGAAGAAAATGCTTTGTTGTCATGGTAACAAGAATGGTTTAAAGAAAAATAAAAAATCAAGCAAACTGTTTAACTTGTCAAAAGAAACTTAATCTGGAGAAATACATTAATCTCTCTTTTTTTTTTTTTTTTAATTACGGACTTTGCTAGTAATTTATTAATAATACATGAATGTGCTGCCCGATAACTATGTCACTTATAAATTAACCAGAATTTAGCAAATAATGCTCAACTATAGCCAAATGTTAGAAACAGTCCTAATATGAAAAATATACCTTTTGATGGTTATGTCAATTTAAATTCATTCTTATTAGCTTGAGATTTCGTAAGCAATCTGAGGCTAAAGTTACTATGCTAAAAATTCAAACCCATGCAGAGTTTAATGTGAAAACATAATGTAAAACATCTACCGCAATCAATGTGATCTTCTGTCGCTTGAAAAGAAGATCGGATCTGACCATAAATTAATACGCCCCATTGAGGCGAGAAGGACGAAGGCGAGATATGACTCATTGAAAGCTGTTGGCTTGATGTAGAGTACTTTCGTGTGAGTTTTCTGAATTTGGCAAAATTATCAAAACTTGACGAGTGAATGGAAAGAAAGAAAGGAGATATAAATGTATAATATATTGGAAATTATTAAACATATATATTCATATCATATTGCTAAGAAAAAATAAGGTGTTTGTTTCATACCAAAAAAATATTACTTATTCTAGAGTAACAATGTTAAAACGGTCCGGTTAGACGAAGTTGTTGTTTAAAGCTGATAAGCGAAGCTGTCGGTTTTACGCACGATTGGAATGTTTTGTTTAACAAATTAATTGGTCATTCATAGGATCATATTCGATTTGTCTGAAATCAGTTTTGTCGTGCTCGGACTTTGTGCCTATATATTTTTACCTCCGAATTCTACCCAGAGGATGCAACGTCTACATACCGCTTTTGAGAGGTGCACATTATCATGTTAACCTGGTAAACGACCGCCCGCCAACTCTCGCTCTCTTTATCTGGAGATTATAAAGCGCATATTTACATAACGAAATTGGTCTGTGTGGTAGAATACTCACATCGCACGCAAGAGCCTCCTAATTCGAACCTGGCTACACGCTCCTTTCCCCCATCTCTCTCACTCTCTCTCGCTAGCGCCACTGGCTGAAAGCCAACGAGCTTTTGTCATAATGTGGTGTCCGTCGTCCGTCGTCCGTCCGTTCGTCCGTCCGTTCGTCAACTTTTACTTTAAAAATCTTCTTCTCAGAAAGTACTGAACATAATTCAACAAAACTCAACCAAAATTCACAGGAAGGATCCTTGGGTGACCTTTACCAGATCCCTACAAAGCATTTCGATCCGGTGAAAAATATTTAACAATATATAAATGTAAATATATCGTTACAATACCTCATCGGGATGAAAATTAATGCGGGCAGGTTGTGTCCCCTAGCGCACAAATTGGCAGATCTGCGCAGAATCGACAGTAGATTTGGGTAGAAAGTGGCACCTCCGATAATCCGACCATCAAACTTTTTCTGCCCAGATTATATATCTCCTGTATACATATCTCAGGCTTTCAGCGCTTTGATTTTTGTAATGGTAATTGTATCCACTTTTATTAGAATAAAATAGTGTGTTTTTTTAAAATTTGTGTACAGCTATTCAATTCAATTGGATTTTCTGGAAAAAATCTTGATTTGCTCATTGATTTTATTTTGTATATGAAACACCCAAACGTAACTCTCTCATTTCTTGGGTTTTCCTAAATTCTGCAGATCGCGGCCACTTTGTATTCAATTTAGTGGCAAGCAAGGGCATAATACATAACAACTCTGTAAGTCAATGAAATAGGTTAGTGCTGTTAGTGTGCATGTACTAGATATGAACTTTCATTAATCGGAGTTTGTAAAAACAAGTAGGACATTAAAAATCGTCTTTTTTCATATTTTTCTTGATAAGAGCATGCAGTTTTCTAAAATTAAGGCTAATGCTAGTTAATATAGCAACCGCAGCTTCATCCAATGAAATGACTCTATTTTTTTAGATTGTGGGTAAAGTATTCTTTACAAAAAGTTTCATCCAAATCTGAGACTAGTCGTGCCGGGTCCCTATGAAAATTTTTTGGTGGTTAGATGGAATTTTCTTAAGCTATAACAAAATAGATGTTCTATGCAGACATCTATCCGGGCGATAAGACATCCTAGCCCTTGGATTAAATGGATGTACATTAATGTCAAAATCACATCTTACCTTGTTAAGTACTTCAGACAGAATTGAAGGGCGATACGAGGACAAGAAAATGCTAATATAAACACCGCATTTAATCATCTGTAGTTTACCTTCTTTCATTTGAATTTGCTGATTGGCCTAGCCGTTTTATGCAGGAATGCGCTGAACTAACAGAAATGTGATACACGTGGAAGAAAGAATTAATGAAATATGGAGAACATTTAAGTAATATTCCTTTAATATTTCTTTTTTACTATAAAAGAAATAATTGTTTCAAAATATCAATTATTAGAACTAAAATCATTCATTTTCAATATACTTTTACTTGAATGGAATTTTGACGTTTGAACATATTAAACTCATGACGTTATGGTCGCCAAATGCGTACAGTTCTCTCTCTCTTTTTCTCCCCCTTCTCTCTCTCCCTCTCCCCCTATCTCTCTGTCTGTCTGTCTGTCTGTCTGTCTCTCTTTTTTTTTCTTACTCTCTTTAGATTTGGGTCCTTTTTCAAACCAAGTGACAGTTTCGCGAGTCCGGTAAGGTTCAACTAAATATCATGTATCGCTTTCAGATTATAAAATAGCTTGAAAAACCGAACACGAATGGCACAAAATAAAGGAACAGGCAAAATAGTAATGCAATAAAATCATTTAAAATCATTGGGGTTTTTAAGCCCATAAAATAAAATCCGAATTTACGTCATTACTACAAAGTTTAGAGTTTTAAAGCGTTTACTAATCACAAGGTAACATTTTAAAGGGGGAGATTGTGTGAATGTTATGTCTCCTTTTTTCATATATTTTTCTCACTTGAAAGAATTTATTCGGTTTATGTTTATATCTGAATTTTCAACTGCAAACACTTTAAATATCGTACATTACAAATATAATCCATTATGGGGAAAATGATTTCCAGTCGAAAGCAACATTAGAAAAGGATAAAGTAAGCATTCTAATTTTCACAGTATGCTAAGTCCCTTTATGTTATTTGTGATCTGTGATCCTAGTAGTTATCGCATGAATATACTGTTAAAGATTTAGGTACACCCGGCAATGGTAATGCAGAAAGAAAAAAAAATTTGATTAATCGAATCATAAACCTGATGTCAATAATCGATATTTTGTAATAATTTAATTTTTAGTTTCGTCTATCAAAAACGAGCGATCTGATTGGTCGAAAAAGTTAATTCATACCTCCATGCTTCCGCACAAAATAGTTCCATACAAAATGATATCAAAATTTGTAAAGTTTTGTTTTTTTCGCTGAATGCTATTAAATTATAAGAAATGAAGGGAATATTTTTTGTTTTCATGGAGGTATGAACCGAAAAACCTAATCACACAATGTATGAACCCGCCCCCCCCCAAAAAAAACCCCCACCAACAACAACTAAACAACAAGCAACACACACGCACTATGAAATTAAGATGAAAACCATACCACAGGCTTAAAAGCAATAATAAATATGACGATTGAAATTATCAGATCAACATAATGCTACGCATTTAGCCTTTAATGCATGAAAGACGTTTCTTTATTTCAAATTGCGACCCACCGAAATTTATGGTTTGTTTACATCAAACTGTGACTGTAGCTTTCAAAAACATTACGAGAAAAGGAGGAAAAATTGCATATTTATTGGCTTTTGACACACTGAATGGACACTGCTGCATTTGTCGAAAGTAAGGTCGCCGCCCCTTGATGTGGGGTCCATTTTTGAAATCAAGTTCCTGGTGCGCTAAAGAATGTTCATGTATTTCTGGTCGAAGGGCCTTTTCTCTCGAGGGAATAATGGATTAAAGCCCCCCCCCCCACCACAATTTATGGTCTCTTTACATAAGACTGTGACGTCAGTAATGACGTATTAATTTTGATTTTTGATAGTCGTTCAAACAAACAGCTAGGACTCGAAGATTAACGAAATCGTCCGTAAAGTTTAGCCATCAGCACCTGTGCATATAACAGTCACTGCTGAAGATAAGTGAAGATTTCCGGTGAAGAATCGAGTGCATTCGTCTCGATTTCAAAATGTAAACAACACAAATTGAAACAAAAAGGAAACCTTCTAAAGAATATGACTCAAACCTTGCTTTTACATTTAAGAGATGAAGAGAATATTTTTTGTTTTCATGGAGGTGTGAACCGAAAAACCTAATCACACTGTATGAATACGCGAAGCGGATTCATACATTGTGTGATTAGGTTTTTCGGTTCATACCTCCATGAAAACAAAACAAAACAAAAAAAAAAATATCTTCATTTCTTATAATTTAATAGCATCGAGCGAAAAATGCAACATCTTAACAAATTTTAATACCATTTTGTAGTGAACTATTTTGTGCGGAAGCATTCAAAATGGCTGCGTACTCAAAATTTTGAATCAGATCGCTCGTTTTTGATAGACGAAACTAACAATTAAATTATATCGAAATAGTGAAGACCTTTTTTTACTTTAGTTACCAAAAAGCGATAGATTACTAGTATTTCAACTATTTTTCCTTCATCGGAGGGCAGATATGGCTTTAAACAAGTGGGATAAGAATGTTTTGATTGCTCGGGACAAATTAGGATTGAAACCTTTGATTTTCCAGATTTTCAAAATAAAAGTGAGCCATTCAAGATTTCATCGTATTAGTTCTTTCGCTTATCCACTTCATTCATAGAGATAAAGTGCAAACAGACATGTCTACAATAATTTCGCAAGAGCATTTCCCTTCAATTCGCTATTAATCAACTCCCATACAATCGCTCTTTTTAACGTCTCTCAAGAAAAGTGCTACTGAAAACCATTGTGGAACATGAAGAAATTGCTTGTAATAATTGCTTCTACCCCAAAAGATAAAGAATTTGAAATTAGACATACTTAAAATTGTAGTCTTTGTATTTGGACCACGCTTAGATTTTGTCAAGATTTGATTAACTACATTTTTTAAATCATTTAACCCATTCCCACTCAATGACGCTTTTAGACGCCCCCAAGACAAAAAGCTTTGGAAAACCTTGTGGTAAATGAAGAAATTGCTTGTAACAAGCAATTCCTTCATTTTCCTCAATGTTTTCTACCCAGAAAATTGAAAAAATCCAAAAATTCATAAACTTTAAAATGCCGTCTGCAACTCCTTTCAATTTAGACCAATCTAAAATTTTGCTGTGTGGGAATTGGTTAACAAGGAAATGTTTTTGTTGGTCTAACAATTGTTTAAGATGCACAAGCCCATATCAATGTCATAGCTTAGCTGTCTGAGCAAACTTGTCTGTTTGTGTAGGCTGATCCGAGTTCAAGGATTACTTTTCGCATAACCAGCTATTTTGAATTTAATCCTAAATCTACAAGAATTGAAAAAATCGAACTGCCTTTCATTTATTGTAAATCAATATTCTTGAAAACAAAGAATGTGTCAAGAGAAAGAGAAAGAGAAAGAGAGAGGGGGAGAGAGAGAGAGAACCCGTTAAAGATGGAGGGAAGATATAAAATAATATAATGAGTACGATAAAATTCGAACATTCTTATCAACAACATAAATTGGTGTCGGTTTTATTACCCAAACCTCTTTGATATGTATGATTGGTTGATTAATTGAACGGGAATAAACTTCACTTTTAAGTGTATTCCATTTTTATCTCCGAGGCTGGTAGAACTAGCCATTGATTCCTGGTATTTCTCACACCAGTTCTACCATTACATCCTTTCCGAGCCTATAGCAGCTCATCCCACTTAGGTTAACGATAATACATATTTGGTGAGAGACAAATGTCTGAAAGGATATTCGCAGCGGCCAGAGATCGAACCCTAGACCCAATGACTAGGATTTCTACGGGCTACCTCTGCGCTATGTCCACAGGCTCTTTGATGTGAAGGGTTGCTGCTAGCCGTTAACGTACAACCGAGGGTTCTTAACATACACGCCGTGGGAAATTCAATGCCAGTTTAACAATGTTACATAAAGTATTTAAAAAAGAACGTTCATTCAGATTCTTTTTATCCACCGATACGGGAAAAGTAACGGCTTTTCCCGCTTCTAGATAATGCGTGTGACAATAAATGTATCAGAAAACAAAAGAACAATTAAGAGTAAGACATGTTCCGTGAAGGTTCTACTTCCGGTCATCAAAGCATCAATGGCGATTTACATGGAGAATGATCCGAAAGTTTCAATCGTCTTTTATTTTTTTTTTTTTTTACAGAGATTTTTCTTTCGCAATTCAACTTGGAAATGAGAAGTAAAAAAATGAAGAAAACCTACATAAAATGAGATGTTTATAAAAAAATAAATCTCGCCCGAGAAAAGTTCGATTCAACTATTTATTGCGCGTTATCTTCCGAAAGGTGGCATTATTCAAATACTTCAATCTTCGGAGAATATGAGATGCGCAGACAACGGTGTATTGCGTCATCAGTAGTAATGATGTTTCGTAATATTCACAAGGGCGTGATCTTCACTTTGCTTTGATGACGCCATTTCCGGGTTAGGGTTAGGAAAGTTGTTGATACAAGTATATAAAGAGTGGATGTTTTATAAACAGTTTTTCTAATAAATCGAAAAATTTGATTTAACATTCAGTACTAAACTGAAGTCATGTTAGTTAATACCATAATATGAAGCCTAGGTTGCGGGCGAAAGAGCAACAAGAAATCACACAATGTCGATTTGAGTTTTAGGCTTTAATTTTGTGATTTTATATCCTACCTAAGGTGATTCTTTATCCCATAGTTTCATGCTAATTAATGTTCATACTACAAATATCCTCTTTATTGCAATGGTAACAATATCTAAGTAGAACAATAAACATGATTTCAGCATGTTGCAAGAGGCAGGTTTGACAGTAAAGCTGAGAGAATTATATGAAAAGAAACTCATGTATTGCATCATTATATGATCAATGGAAGGGGTCTCTATAATTACAATCACGAAGCTTCAGTGATCATTCTGACGGTCTTTAGAGAGTCCAAAGGGGGAGGAATCCATTTGTGCATGTTATTATGAGATGTAAAACAATATATCAACACTTTTTCTTATTCAAAATCTTTAACAATTTCATTTTGCTTTACGTAAACAGAGTTGTAGACAATGGGGGTAGTAGCATTCTAAAATTCTTATTTCTCAATGAAATCTCATGCCGTGGGCGCTTATTTGAATAGTCTTGATGAAACGATTCAAATGAGCTTCTACAACATAGGGTTTATAGCATTTATGTTGAAATATTTAAATTTAAAATCCGAATTACATCCTGTATCTGGGTAAAGACTTAGAATAAAAATAACCTAAATCATTCGATCACAAATAACCCTTTTTAAAAATGACCGAATTGTATTGAAAAAATACAGTATTGTAGAAACAATAAACTGGTCATGAATTCATCAGAGTTGAAGATAATCAAAAATATCATTTATCAGAGCTGAAGATTACTAGTACCACATACTCCAGGTGATTATACATGAATATAATATTATCATATAATTAAGCATTTATAAAAAGCTGTCCTCTCAGAGACACGCGTTTTGGCAGTGCTATCTATCTTGGTCCATTTTCCATGAGTCGCTTTATTATCATTTTTATAATGAAACAAAATCTAATATAGTTTTACAGATTGTCAATCTTAGCTCTACAAGAACCAAATATTTGTTTGCCCAAAGTACAGGGTGAAAATCAATAAGCTCTGACTCGTTAGGACAATTTTTAAATTCTAGTGATTCTATCATAGTGTTAAGACTTATTTTGTTTTTAACTTGTAATTGGTGTAGGGTTAGGGTTAGTCATATAGCCTACAGGGGCAAAGAATAATCATCTTTATTTAAAAAGATTTTCCTCTTAAGAAATATGCTTTGGAAAACATCAGAGAAAATGTAGAAGTTGCGTGTTATAAGTAATTTCTTCATTATTCACAACATTGTCTACCAGAAAAGGCCGCCGTTATGGCGCAGTCGGTAGCGCATCAGACTCCGAATCTTCAATAATGGGATATCATGGGTTTGATCCCCGGTTGCGTCGCACATCCTTTCTGAAACTTGTCTCTCACCGATGGGTGGATAATCATAAACCTAAGTTTGATAGCAGCTGGAGGCTAGGAAAGAATGCAGTGGTAGTACTGGTGTGAGGATTCCATTGTTAGGTGCTCCACCCGCCAGTATGTGACTGAAATACTGTTAAAAGTGGAGCTAAACTCCATTCAATCAATCAATCTACCACAAAAGACCAAGATTTGTTACATTTCATCAACTAAAAATTCTCGCTTGCAATTTTGAACCAGTCATAAATTTTGTCGTGTGGAAATGGGTTTATTCTGCTATTCTGGTCATTTCTTCAAATTGATTTGGTGAGAACTACACATACTAATTAAATTTGTGTACATTATGTTTATATCACTAAAAATTATCACCAGAAAACATGACTAATATCATTTCCACGCAGGCATTTTCAAGATCCTCTAAGATAAAGGGCTCGGAAAATATTGTGGATAATATTAAAAAATATTTGTTAAAAACATCTTCTTCATTGTCCACAATATTTTCTACCACAAAATGACAAATTAATGAATTAATGAATGAAAAGTAAAATGAAAAAATGTTGGCCCAGTTTTAAATAAGATGTTGTATGGCAATGGGTTAAATATGTGAAGATAGAGTATTCCAGAAAGCAAAAATACTGGGTTGCTACCATGATAACTTTCTTATCTTATATTTTGTTAAATACGATGGAATCATAAAATCTCACATTTTCGTCAAACTATTTTAAATTTAACTTCTCAAGAACGCAAAAACCCTGGACGATCGTTGTAAAAATCGCGCGCAAGATATTCTCTGTCTAATGGTCTGCAGTATTTAACCCGGAAGTCATTAGAAAAGGACGGGCTGCCACCTTAAAATCGCGTGACATGTACACACGCGTCCATGACGTCACAGGTTTGACCGATAAAGTTTTATGTTGGCATTATTTTAATTGGAATTTTCTACGACCAAACGTGTACGTGTAAAGAATAAAGTTCAATTGAAGCGTCATTGCTTAAAATAACTGCTACGGTTTGTCAATTTATTCATTTGATTTACTTGAAAAAACAGTTGACTGTCGTTTCGAATACGAATTTTTCTGCATACCGTAATTATTTCCTTTAAGAAAGTAGTTGTCGTGAACCAGACTAGAACAGTTGACTTTGTTTTCGATAACGAGTTTTTTTCCTTTTAGGAAGTAGTTGTTGAGAAACAGACTGGAAAGGTTGACTCTGATTTCGATAACGAGTTTTTTTCTGTATATTTTTTCTTTTGAGGAAGTAGTTGTTGAGAACCAGACTGACATAGGGGCTTTTTGTGGAGAAAAAAAAAAACAAAGGGGCCGATTTTTGTTTAATGGGTATATGACTTGTACATATACGTGTAACGTATAGGCGGTCTTCCGCCCGTATAAATAAAACATGTCATCTGTCATCAACACCCTTCATTCCGGATCAATTCAACTCTTGTTTTATTATTAATAGTTGATAATTAAATAAACCTAGACTAAAAAATATCGAGAGAAACCTTAAAGAACACCTAACAAGTGACCACTTTAAGGAATAGTTCGTAGTTACTTGTCTGACAATATAAAGGATCCAGTAATAATAATAATAAGAATAAGAAATACCTTCAACGATTCAAATTTAATTGTATTTCATATATGTATTTTTACATGAATATGCTTCTCTTTAAGTAAATCGACCTTCCAGGCGCAAGCCCGGCCTTAATCAGTTAAATATGAGGGATACATCAAGGAAAAATAATTCTTTCTTTCCTATGATAGATTCCTTGAATTGACACTTATTCAACAACAAGATGCAAATAGTTGGACCTCTGAGCCCGGAATGTCTAAAAATGTTTGTAGTCCGGTAAAAGGTATGAAGGACAGGTTAACCCTTGTCATGCTAGACCCCATATGTTCCTGTTTTTGCAGGGGTATCGACAGGGGTGGGTCTGCGCGTGTGTGCAGTCTGATCTTGGTCTTTACCACCTGATCTTCCCTTTCCCCCAAAATCAATACTGTCTTGAAACTAGTACACAAGGTGCTTTCAGGGCCCTGCTTTTGGTGTGGGTTTTCCATGGTTTTATTCAGCGCGAAAGGGATTAAGTGAACTAATTTGGCCCTTGTTCTGCTTGATTCGATTGTTTTTTCAAATATATTGCCTATTTTTAGGTTAGTTTAAACTTAGAACGGGCTTTGTGGTTTTTTTTTTTGTTTGTTTGTTTTTTTTATTTGTTTGTTTTTGTTGTTGTTGTTTTTTTTTTTTTTTTTTTTTTTGTTTTGTTCTGTTTTTGATTTTTTCCCCGCTAATAACGACTGAATTTTGCTTGTACAGTTTAAGAACTAACGGCTTAACTTACAACTTTTTGGAAAGAGTTTTGCAATGAAAATGGCATTAAACCTTATACATCTCCAAATTCTTCTTTAAATAGAAAGCCTTTATATTTGGGTCGAGAGCAGGTGATATGGGATAATAGACTCTACGTAGGTTGGGGCTGATCTTGGTCTACACGGCCTGCCACAGCCCGTAAAAAGCAGGAATGTTTTGTGAACGGTATGTTGGGGTTAATGCAAGTGACCTGTTGGCGTCTTTCTAGTCTAGAGTATTATAATTATGTATATATATATGCGACTATCATATTTTATGCAGTTACTGATATTTTATTCCAGGAAATAAAACTCATTTCTTGGAAATTTTAAATCTTTTCTTTTTGATCAACCAGAATTTTATGATACCAGCCCCTGGTTGTAAAGAAGTAGAAGGAGTTAGAAGTAGTAAGCAACTCCTTTTGCTACTGCACAGCTGTCCTGTGTAATGGTTTATCTCTGTTGTTGTCTTAAGAAAAACGCTGGGGAAAGCAGAATATGAGGTGGAGAGGTCACTTGAAGCAATTGGTCTCTTCATTTTTCATAATGTTTTCTTTCTTCTAAACAAAAACCTATTAAAATTTCATCGACTTATTTGTGGTGTGCCACAACTCTCTATTGGAGACAATCTAAAATGTTTGTCATCTGAAAACGACTTTATTTACAACTTCAAAACCCCAAATAATTGATTACACTTAAGTAGCCTCCTTTAGTTTGTTCATTGATTAACTGGGTGGAATAACAACTCTCAAATTGAACCAAGACTTCAACAATCTTTGCATATTTTGTTTAACCGTAAGTGTTGAAAGGATATAAATCACTGGCAACAAGCAATTTCTTCTGTTTATACATACAAACAGGTATGTAAACGGGTGAATTTAATTTAATAAATTAGATTTTACATATAGTAATTATTATTATAGTAATTTATTGCTTGTAACTTTTTTTCATTAAATTGACATCATTTGTAATTTCATCTCGTACGATATTCACTATCCTTTATCATATATCCTTGATGATCAGGGGTATAGCTTAAATCCTGTAATACACGTGCTCACTATAGCTATAGCAATCTTTAATATTAAGTTGGACAAGAAACCTGAGCTAATACTAGTATATGGTAATGTGATTGAAAATAGTATCTGTCATATTGAATAGTCACATCTATGTTAAATCTTTGTACATGTATGTGGTAATATTATTAGTTATACGGTTTCTTGCCTGGATATATGAGGATTTATTCCCGGCTGTAGAAAACGATGTCACCCGAGCCGCAGGCGAAGGTTGGCATCGTTTTCTCCAGCCGGTTATAAATCCTCATATATCGAGTCAAGATACCGTTTAACGAATTTATTATACTATTGAAACTAAATTGTTGCCGTGAAGGACCTTCATAGCTACCAAAGTTAACAATTTTTTATCTATCTCCCCTACTCCCAAAAATAAAGGGTTGTGACGTCATGCCGTGACTTCCGCGAAAAAAAAGGTTTAACATTTTCGGGAAAGTGATTTGAAATTTGGACTTTTAAATGGATTCAAAATTATAAAATGCAAGGTAACCATTTCATTTTTGTATTTAAAGGGATATTTATAAACACCTTACTTAAGAATTGTTTAGAATTTATCATGACTCAGTAATTACGTATGAAATTCAGTACGGTTGAACACAAGTTACCTTTATTTACATTGACAAAGTTAAAGACCTTGTGAATAATTTCAGGGAAAAAGGAATGTATTCTACTATGGCTTGATGCTTCATATGATTAACACTTAATTGCACAAATTTTTTGCTGCACACTACAAACCTCTTTACAAATTTTCATATCAACACTATGTATTCCTCGAAAGATCAATAATTCAAAATTCAAACATTTTAATGGTTAATCCCTAAAATATTGTGTGTACAAGCCAATTCTTCATTTTCCAAACTATTTTGCAAAGAACTTTAGAAGGGGTTAAAAAGTGGGGATGGGTCAAAAAGAAGTCGTCTTTCTGCGACAACATTTTCTAACAATTTTGAAATTTTACTTGGACTTTGTTGATTTTCAATGAATAGATATGGCAGTGATTTAAGAAGCAGACCATGAAGGATCTCAAAATTAGCATGATCAATCAATTCTTAAATTTATTCAAAATATGTGTTATTAATGGAACTGTTTTTCTTAAATTAGTTTTACAGCCAGGGCTATTGAAGTCATGCCCCTTCCTACTCAAGATCATGTATTGGGGTTCGATTCCCTCCCAAGACATTACAAATAGCTGGTGCATATAAGGATAAATTGTCTGGCGGTCCCACATGATTTTGAATGAAACAAACAAAAAATGAACAAAAAAAAAAAAAAAAGCAAAAAGAAAAAGGTGAAGAAAACAAAATCATTTCATTTTGGAAATTAGGAAGACACATAGTAGAAGTGATTGATTAATGACCTGATTGCAAAGATTAGGCACCAAGACTTCATAGTTTCTAGTTTTTGAAATACTAAAACTTAGAATTGTGCATGTAATTAAATGTCATTTTTCAATACTTTTTTTTGTGTGAAAGTGCTGTGATGAGTTATTTCTCAGGGTTAGATTTTAAGAATTTAAATACTGAACTGATCGTTTTCATTCAGAGATTGTGATCACCTAGTGACACTCTGCAAGTTACAATAACTACCTTAGTCAGACTAGCTTATTCTTTTAATTTATAAAGATTTTCAGTCTGGCTGGTCATTCTACCTTACTTTTATTAAACAGAAGCTTTTATTGATTCATTTCATTTATCTGCTCATATAATTCAGCATTTTTAAAGCATTTTTAATAGCTGCGTGGAAAATATAATGCAGTTATTCGTTTGCATTATCAATTTTTGCTTAAAAGTACACTTTCCCTAATGTAGACTAGGAAACTAAATAAGATTATTTTCTAATTTGAGGAACATTTCCTCTTAAAAGTCATTGTATGGAAATGTCCTGCAGAAGGATATTCCTGAGATGAACAGCCGTAGTTCACGGTTGAGATATTGATGGTCTAGAACTAAAAACACGATTCTCTTTTTTAAACAGGTTTTTTAGTGTAATACGACATTTTAAATACTCACAATGACGAGTGGGATTAAATATTAGCTTATTTATGTCTATTCCCTAGCCGAAATCAGTTTTACGGAATTTTGACAGCGATCGTATGCAAGTTGTGTCTGTAAACAGAACATGTACATAGTTTATGCTAGAGACCTTTGGCCTTCAGATACACGCAAACTACAAATGAAAATCGCACATTCCGAATGAAATATAACATGAAACCGCTTTTTATCAAAATAAAAACTTTATTTTGCAAAATGCATTTGATATGTAAACGATAACTCGCTTTATTGTATGTAAAATCGTCAATAGAACTGACGAAGCGAGAGTTTAATGACCGCCATTAAAAAAGGGTTTTATCACCGGCAAGGCTCATTAGGGAAAATACGCGATGTATGTGTGTAATTCCGTTTATTTATCGTCGCTACCGTAGCACATGCCCATATGAGCGACGGCCCCAGAAGACGGTTAGTTGTTACGAAACTGCTGAGAGCTCTTTCTGGTTCTTTTACGTCCTCGGTGGATAGCACCGTCACACGGAGCCTCGGTTTAACGTCTCATCCGAAAGACAATTAGTTTGTTAGTTGATATGGACAGCCAAGGGTCAAAATTTAGAGAAGTTGCTGACAACATTTTCTGGTTGATGAAAAATCTGTGTCCTTTAGGGTAGCAACATTAGGATGATGAAGAAACTCATTGGACTACTCCCTTTTTACTTCGACTGATAAAGTGGCAAACTTAGTCAATGGTTATATATGAATTACTTTACATGGATTTTTGAAAGTATTTGAACTTATTCACAATACAAGGCACGCGTTTGTCATTCCTATGAAGGTGTTGCTACAACCATTTTTACCGCATATGGATGGATATTAAGTAAGCATTAATGCTTGTCAATAAAGACAAGTTGTACACGCAGTTAGCTAATTAGTTATTATTGTTTCCGATCTATAACTAATACATATCATCTTTATTATTATCTAAGGTAGTCTGATACTGTTGGCCCCTTGTTGCATTCTCTATTAGGAATATTTTTTTTTTGTAAAAATTTGTACAGGAGAGACTACCTTTGAACTGCTGTTTCTCCTTTTCCGATAAGGTTTTAATTTGGAAGCACACTAACAAATCCTTATTAGCGCTTTTATTAAGAGATTGATAGAATATTTTTGTTTTTCATAGAACCAAATAACTAATCACACTATATAAGGCATAAGTGTGATAAAGTTTTTCGGTTTAAACCTCCGTCAAAACAAAAAATAATCCTTTCATTTCTTATAATTTATTAGCATCGAGCGAAAAAAGTAAAAATTTAAAAAATATATATATATTTTTATTTGTTTAGAACTATTTTGTGCGAAAGCATACAAAATGGCTGCGTGCTCAAACTTTTGTTCATGGAGGTGTGAATAATTCTTTTCGGCCAATCAGAACACCCGTTTCTGATAGACGAAACCAAATCATTTATAAATGTTTTTAATGAATAGAGCACTAAAAGCCGAAGGCCACTACTACAAAAATAACGGATCAAATACTTTCTTTTTATTAAAGGGGGAAGTAATTTCTATACTAATTTTTTATAAAAGAGTTAGTTATCCAATTGTTTTAATCTACCTTAAGTATTCGATGAAATAATGGACATAAATAATAAGTCCCTATTGAGCAAGCTTCCTACATACTTATCTTTTGAATAGGATACTTCCCGACGTTAAACGCTTTCCATGATTAAACTCATTACCACACAAAAAATAAGACTAGTCCAAACTGTAAGAAGTTGCATACGAACATTTCAAGTTGGCGACCAATTTTGGTCTTCCCATGAGTGGTCGCTTAAAGGGAGGTATCGATGTTTCTGAAACCTAGATAAGAAAAAAGTTGCAAATTACCCCAAAATACACCAAACGAATATTTAATAATTAAAATGTCCTTATACAGCTTGCTTAAGCCGCTTAACAACCGAAAATGCTTCACATTAATGTAAGCAAAAGTCGGAGATTAAAGTTAACTTCCGGTCTAAATTGGTGATTTGACCAATTGTAGGCCGCAATCTTCTAGCAGAGGAGAAAAAATGATATTCCACTCGACCCTCGGTCTCGTGAACTATTAAATTTTCCTCCGAAGCTCAAAGTAAATACAAGATGTTGTATCTATACCACAATAAAATATTCCCTGTATACTTACATTACTAATCTTAACAAAATAACAAATATTTAATTTGCCTGTGCGATCGATTCTTTCCCTGGATCAAATATAGACAGTCGATACTTCTTTTCTCGAATTTCGTGTAAAACCGGGCATATTACAGAAAAGAAGATATTCTTTATTAAATAATATGACTTGAACACGTACATTTCATCGTCAGAAAATATGTATATCCGTAATTAATAAATCACGTGTACGAATATGGCAGAAAAATAATAAAGACATGTGAATGATGTCGATTGCGAAATAATCAAGTTGGATGATTTTTAACAAGCTTAGTAATTAGAATGGAAAGGTTAAACAAGCCTTAAGAAATCAAATGTTGGTAACAAATGAGATTTAATTCGATTTTCTGTTATGCATCGGTTTTGTGTAGAAAATTCCAATCCTGTTAAGGGTTTTGGTATTATCTAAATTCAACAAATATATTTACTTAAACATACTCGGTTTGTTATAATGATATTTTTGAATAAATTTGTCTTCGCTCTTTGTAAAATGAACAGACAAACAGGGAATGAAATTCGTCTTCTATTTGAATAAGATTACACAAGTTATGTAAGCCTACGAACAAAGGGGGGGGGCGATTTCAACTCAACAACACCCTCGCTGGATAAGTCTTCTTTATTTCAATATGTACAAGTTCAAAATTCAATACGACAAGTTGATATGTTATCAACTCTTCAAATCCCACTGCTCTAAATGCTTCTGAGCTATCCCTATTTATACACAAACCTAACAGAACCACCCTGGTCGTCTACTCAGGTAGCCAGGATCAAGGAAAAAAAAAAATACTTTACATACCAGGAATGGACAATAATGAACAATATGTTTTGTCTACTTTATGTATGTTCTACATGTTTTCAATACCGGTTCCTTACCTCCTTTTAATTTGATACTGCGGAAAGACTCTAAAATAATAAACTCTAATTTACGAAATGGCTCAACCAAACTGACTTCGTCTTAAATAATAGTTAGAAATACGCATCGAAGTCATTGGCCTATAGTTACACAAGTTGCAAATTCTTTCTTTCTTCGCGATATTTCTATGACGACTTGTTTTTATATGGAGCTGACATGAAGATACACGTTACTTGACTGAGATTTTGAATGCTTATGCTTTGTTTTGTTTGAATCGGTTTAACGACACTTATAACAGCATTTCAGTTATATCGCGGCACCTAGCCATTGATTTCTGGCAATTCTCACACCAGTACTACCATAAACTCTGGACTTCCATTTTCCTTTTACCTTATGTTAGAAATTTCTTAACATGTAATTCTAATTATACAACGTAAATTTAAAGGATTCCAGTGTCTAATGCATTATGGCTTGCTCTGAAAAAAAATATATATTCCAGACCCGACATTCAAAGAAATTCGGTTGTTCCTTACTGACAGTTATTCGATCTGCTTATTACCAGTGAAGTTCAATATTTTGTGCGTCCAGTTGAGTTAAAGGAAGCATTGGGAACTAGGGTCACTAACGGAATATCGAAAACGCGGACATAAATTGCTCCCAAAATGTCGCGATTAAAAAAACGTTGATTGAAATCCTGAATTACAAATACCACAGACCGCAAGCGGAATATAAGAACACGAAATATAGAATAATGAGTCCATAAATATCAATGATTTCAAACTAATATTAATTATCAAATATCTTATCTAAGTTGGCGTTAGAAAAAAATGATTTATAAAAATAATCTAAAGCTTGAGGCAGGAATAAGCTATCTATGCCATAAAAAGTTGAACAAGCTCACACATCGTGCTGTTTTGTTTATATTCATTATCACAAAATACATGTACTCCGTAAGAACTTATCATATGAAGCCATTTCAACAATTTCAGTTGAATTGCGAGAGTTGGTGAACCTAATCATCTTTCCCGTTTGAATATTATTCGTAAAGGTACGCAAATTATTCGAAAACAAACGTCTAGTGTCTACAAAAGATATTCTTCCACTACTTTGATTTAAAGCAAAACCCAATTAATGAATATCTAGCGGTGATTCACATACCCCCGTCCATTCAGTTATAGTATTATATACTCTTCTATTTTCTGTTAGATCATTTATCTTTTCACAAATATTGCACAATCCGTTACAATACATGAAATCTCTCTCGTACACTATATATTTATCCTTTTCCTTTAAATAACGGATATATTCATTTTCATCATCTGAAAGTTTCCTGAGGTAGTGCCCTAAACTCTCGATGGACGTGAAGTCCGCAGTGTTGATAAAAGTTCGGTTTGGTAAGAGATGCTTATAATCGAGTGAACCCCGTACTATAACTACAATATCGAATTGGATGTAACTGAAATACTTTTCTGTGACATAATCTCTACAAAGGGCATTTTCAAAGCCTAGATAGAATTTATAATCCGAGAGTATGTTTTGAAAGGATGCGTCTTCTATTCTATTATTATTACATCGACCAAATATATCAACGTTAATATATTGTTGTAATTTACTGACAAATTCTTCTCTCAAACCTGTCGTATGACAGTGACTTACAATCCATGCTGCTTGTCTTGTTTTCTTCCGAAATATAGCTGGGTAATCTTTATTTTGAGGTGATCGGTTTTCAAGTCGGCCATATGGTGTAAATATGTCTGCATCTCGGTGATATGTCATTGACCAATTAAAAACTTGACGCCATCTCCTATTAACAGAAAAAGAATACGATGCTGGTGATTCCAAAGTATAGAATATCCAGGGTTGGTTGGTATTTCTTTTTGATGTAGGTGCGTCATTTGATCCTCCATCAACAATAGATATAATAACTACGCTGCTTTGCTTCACCCTTGATTTATTAAACGTAACAACACAATTGGAATATTCACATAAGGACATATTGCAGTGTGGATTCCATTTCGCTTTTTTCATCCAATGTGGTTCATTCCACCACAAAATTTCATGACGTCCATTTATAGTTTTCGGTTTTTCACTACGGTTGTATCTTAATCGGCTGTTCACAAATGCAGATTTGAAGGGTGGGTTTTGATCCAACTCTTCGAGTTGCAGACTGTATGAAAATATTAACAAATGCCTTCGCAATTGTAGGCTGAAATAATACAACAGTCCTATAACTGCTAAACAAGTCACAAGGAATATTACACGAAAGGTATCCATGTATAATTATAAGATATCTAGTATAGCATAGAACAAGTTGAGATGTCTTGATAAGGGGAAAATTTGATGTCACGACGAATCTTCGGCTTGCTCATTTAGCTGTTGTAAAAGCCTGTTCCATTATTTAACGTTTACGTTTGTGGCTAGTTCGAAGAGTTGCAGTAAAACGTGAATGGACAATCACCTGGAATAATAATAAAGCAATAATTTCGCTTAGAGGCGTTCAGAAAAAGGAACTGACAATAAGAATTTAAATTAACCCCAGCAGGCAAGTTAGTTCTGGTCAAATATATGCAAAATATTCATATATCAACTTAGGAAACTAAGATTTTCAATTTTATTCTTTAAGTAAGAGGGGAAAATCGAATAAAACAGTGTTTGTGTATTTATTATGATGTCAATTGTATTGCTGAATAATTCAATACCTGATTCCTACTGGCAATATAGGTTCATGGGGTGCCATATAGGTGTCATATAGATTCATAGTAGGTAAATTGAAACCAAGATTATTCCCATGTTTCCCAGATTAGACCCATAAATTGCCAAAATTGGTCGAAAAGAAATCCAGTTTGGACACCTCGTCGGGATTGAGATCAACAGGCCGTATTCGATCCATCCAGATTTTCCATGGAATCTTAACGTGTCTTATTTTTCTCTCTATTTAACTTGTTATTTCATTCAAGAGATGGAAAGAACCTGTGTTAATTCTTTAACCATGATCCGAGTGTGTAAATGACGTTGTGGTCTACTCCGGTTAACGACCTATCTGTTGTTAGTTCTGTGCATTAAGAGAGAGTCAAAAGGCGTTGCATTTGAACAGTTAGTAGTTTGGGATGATTTACGTTGACTGTTGCCAAATAATATGATTTTGCGAAGAATGAAATACAATAACTTACCTTTATGGAGAATCTAACAGTTATGAAAGTACATACTTTTTTCATTCTTCTAACATTAACGTTATCACTAAGTGGTTTCGTGTTTCAGTCAAAGTTGACCTTTTTTTAAATCCCAGAGTACTTTATAGAGGGACAATATTAACATAATTATACGTAACAGCCTATTCAATCCTGGTGTTCTTTTTCAATACAAAGCAGTTTTGATATAGAAAAACAATTCGTTTAGTCTACTGATTCAAGTATCATTGTAGTACGATACCCTCAATAACAATAGACAGTTACAGACAACAGATAAAAATCACCGGTGTTCCCCTTTATCTTTAAATGAAATACATTGTAATAATCTTAAAATACCTATTCATACGTCTTTTGAAATTTAACAATGGCGTTAATAAAAAGAGCACCGTATGCGGATGCCAATGCTCGGTTATTCAAGTGCTTCATTGTGGTAAAATTTCCAATTCGAAAAAATACATAATTCGTTCGGCATGATTCGTTCAAAATGCATTTAGCATTACCCCTTCTTGGTATAAATTGTTATATGCTCTATAATATGTGAACATATATTCCGAGTTTCAAGTGAATGTGCCCAGTATACCAAGTTGAAAAGGGGAATAATTAATTCAAAATGCTCTTGATTGTAATTAATGTCTTTTGATGTTTAAGATATATTTCAAGTTTCAAGTGAATGTGTCCAGTATATCAGAGATATGATCAAATGTCATAGTTGAATAATTAAGGGAAATAATTAATTCAAAATGCATTAAGAGTTATGCTCTTGATTGTATTGAATGTTTTTTGTTGTTTTTTTTTTTTTTTTGGTAGTTAAGATATATTCCAAGTTTTAAGTGAATGTGTTCAGTAATTAAATACTAAAAATACTACAAAATTCAAAAGTTTTCGGACGACGCCGACACAGACACAGACGCAGGAGACGACCTGGCCCCGAGAATAGCCGCGCTAAAAAAACAAAAGCTAAAATCTGGAAGTCAAAATTTAAAACAAGCGATCACTTTGAATGCATATCAATCTTTTCATTACAGCTGACGAGTATTTTACAGGGAATTCATTACTGTATATTTTCTGAAGTGGTTGATATTAATTTATTTCTTTTTTTCACTAATAGTATATAAATATCTTTGTTGATATTCATTAATCTCTGTGTTTCACTAAAATATTAAAAGTTCTTTCGGTGAAAGTACTGTAAGCTAGCAGGGCATGATTTTATTAAGAATTTTCTTTGTCATGAATAAACGATGTTAAAGTAATACAAGAGTTAAATAGCATGCTCTCTACAATTTGAATAAAGTTAATTCATGTGGCAATACTAGTACATAACAGTGCGCATAGTGAAGACTCTGACCAGACTAAGTCCTTACTTGGCATATGAAAAGAAGTCGAAAACGCACTTTCTAAGTTAAATAAGGATAGAATTTTTCAATATCGTCCATCTGATGTCCTGACAAATATTCTGACTAAAATGTTTTTAAAAAATCCGAATCTTCAGCCCTTAGAGGCTATACAAGGATTTATCATTTTGGTCCCTTTTACCTTGTTTACATCTGAAATGTTTGCATTTTCGGTTGGTTTCGTTTTTAGGACTGGAAAAACCTTCTCACCATAACTCATCCAAATTGAGACATATTTGTAGACTCTTAGGGTGTACACAAAGACATTGTCATTAAAATTCCTTCTCCCATGTATTGCAATGGAGTTCTCTCACCTTCATTACGCTTCGTCTTTGTGATCTGACAAAAGTTGAGACCAAAGTTTTATCAAAATTGAGCTAAATTTGTCGCCCTTATAGTGTTAACACTAAAAGTTGTTGTCGCAAGACGACGCTCGACGTACATTCGATGATCACAAAGCTCATTTTGAACACGATTTGTTCAAATGAGCTAAATACCGAGATGAACCTGCAGGCAGGGTTTGAAATATTCCTGAAATACAAGAACTACTTTTTATGGCGTAGGCACTCAGTGGATTTATTGGTTAAGCCTTAAGTGGCAGTTAGCACTCGTTGAACTTTAGAAGACCTCAAAATTGTGTCTGTTAACTTATGTTATCAAAGCTAACGCTTTGCTAGCTAAAAGGTGTGATCTTCATCTCTTAGCACATTACCACACATTCGTGGAGTTTTGTGCGCAGATGAAATACAGCTATTGAATCACTGTAAGAAAAAATATTTCATGGGTTCGTTCCCCGGCGGCGGCACACATTCCGACATTTGTCACTCACCAATGGGTTGATAATCGTAGAACCCATGCAGATGGGATAGCAGCTGGAGGCTAGGAAAGGATGTTCTGGTAGTACTGGTGTGATTAATACTACGAATCCATTGTTAGGTGCTCCAGCCGCCGCGGTATGACTGAAATACTGTTTAAAGTGGTGTTAAACCCAGTCAATCAACCAACTTCCCTATGGCATCCTTATTTTTCAACTTAAACCGACTTCGTTTTGTTGTCTGTTACCTCTTTCAATTTCGACCACTCTACCGTTTTGGAATGAATACGCTCTGTCTCTGTTCAAGCTTTTAAGTGTCTGTTTAGTCTATTTGTATGAAATGTTACAATAGTCTTTCCTACAGGCCATATCTTGTCTCGTCGCTTGTGTAGACTACTATTGGGTGAGAGTAAAGGTCGAGTCAAATGGTATTCTTAACACGCTACGAGACAGGATACTGCCTGTAGAAAAGCAAGACTGACAAAGTGTTCTTTTGATTAATAACCAGAATATAAACAATTTTACATAATTACTTGGAAATTTTGGAATTTAAGGAATTGCTGATGAACATTCATACCGCGTTAAAACTTATTTTGATAGAAATTTCAGAATAAACATTATTCGCATCTAAAAATAGACTGTCACTACCAAGATATGTATAATAAGTGAAAACCCCAGATTAAACTATTAAAAATTTTATCCCGAGGTACCACTTCAAATGATGATGCAACATTACTACAACGTTTGAAACTGAATTTTCATCTCGTTACTCATAAAGGGCTTCCATAGATATCAAACCAATGTACCTCAAGGGGCTCCTTATTAAAGTTTGTGCCGCCCGGTATTCCTCGAAATAATGGGTACTCTCTTGCACTCCGGTTTATTCCCATTCATATATTGTGAGAAAACGAACGCCAGCTTTGCTGGGAGATTACGAAATAGGTTGACATTTTCGAGAATGGATATAGGGCAGACTAATAGAAAGTTACCATTTTCATTTGTGTTGAAAAGTTGAGTGTAGTGCAGGAATGGTTTAAATTATGTTAGCGAAAGCATTAGTTTTCTTTATGAGTTAAACAGAGCTATGGAGTCAAATTTGAGATCATCACACCTTGAAGTTCATGATCGAACTTTCACTGAGCTAGTAAGAGGCATGGGTTCAAATTCAAGCAGAGAGCAAATGGACTCGTCGCAATTGAAATATTCATACTAGATATGTAAATATAGACAAGGGGTTGAACTTGACAAAAAGCAAGAACGTACAGCGTACGAATGAATTCGCCGTTCTAATGATTTAAATGTGAACAACGCACAAATGTAAAAGCACAATCTACTTGGAAAAAAGACAATTTTAGCAACAGTGACATCAATCAATCAATCTCAGACAGGATTGTCGAACAAATCGATGTCATTTTCGTCATTCGGACAAAACTGTGCACCTTGGCCTCTTACCTTTGTCTTGGATTCAATTTCATTAGGTGCTTACGGTGGCGCTGTTTCGCGCTTTCTGTCAAGTCGATTTTCAACATTAAATGTCTTCTTTCACTTGCAACGAAAGTGTAAAGTAATTATGACTTCGGATTCGTACTTTCAACAATTTTTGTAACATTAAGTGGTGTGCCCTATATTATTGACATTTTACTCAATTTTGAACTGAAATCCATTTTAAATGAATATTATAAAAGCGTGTGGGTGAAACAGATCGATGTTAGTCTGCAATGTGATATTTAGTCCTATAAGGGGAGTGAAAGCCCATAATCATGAAGTTTTGGAAAGTTTTGTCCGACCAACCAAAATACCCTCTAATCGTCAGATAAATCAGTTTGTCTTTCAAGATTGATATCACTATTTATCAAAATTATTCAATTTTAATAGAATATTCATTTACCGTTACATTTCTGTATCATTCATCAAAGAATGGTAAAAATTGATGTCAGAAAGGTGATTTCATTCGTACCAGGTATATTCGTACTTTTAGGTCAAGAGGCCACCGATTAAATCGCTTAATCCATTGAAAAAGTAAAACTATTTATCAAATATTGAATAGAAATCAGCGAAAGAAGTACTACCACGAACCATTTCAAGACCGTATTCCGACTATTCTAGTAAAAAGCTTCATGTTTAATGTGGATATCAAAAAAAATTATCAAAATTACTATTTTTTTTTGGGGGGGGGGCTGCTAAGTGGATTATCTAAGCCCAAACTATGGTGGCACAGAACTACCATCTTTTGGTATACATACATTATAGCAAAGAGCTTCATGTTTAATGTGGATGTTAATCAAAATTACTATTGTTTGAGACTGCTTTTAAATCATCTAAGCCCAAGCTATGGCGGAACAGAGCATTCATCATAAGATAATCAATTTTTTTCCCCGCATCGATAAATCTAAGGCGTATTGTTTTTGCCCTGTCTATTTTTCCGTTTGTCCGTTACTCTGTTTGCCCGCCAAAAACTTTTAACATTGGCCATTACTCTTGAATGGTAAGTGATAGAGCCTTCATATTACACATAATTATTGCTTGAGACAAGACATAGCTGTGGGTACCAACTTCAAGGTGATCACTCGAGGTCATTTTTCAAGGGCAAATATGAGCAAAATTTAATTTTTAATACTAATTTCCATATTGTATAAAAACAACTGCTTCTTAAAAATGGAAGTGGTGGGGGCATTGGTGTTTAACACACACATCTTGTTCTTACTCAATTTAGAATTTACTCAAACTTAAATTTGAATAAATATTCCATTTCTAATTCAAGTTTTGTGTTGTAAACAACAATAGACCAACTTCTTTTTAAGTTTCACGCATTGAAGATATCATATCTGCAGAAATGCATATTGATCTGAAGTCAAAGTTTGAGTAAATTGACACTTGTTTGAATACGAAGAAGTTTTATAAGCTTGGACCCTGATTGAACACACAAAATAGAATATTGCCAAAACTATTTTTTGAACTGCAAACGATAAAGATACAAATTGCAAATCTTTTCATTTTGCCTAGTTGTACAAATTCATAGTATTTATATCTCACAATTTCCATAAATCAATAATTTCCTGGCCTTCAGTACTATCAGTACTTTAATGTCAAGTTCTATCCCTCATCTATAGAATACATAGTATGAAAATTGGCAGAGAGGGACTTACAAGTGTGACGATCAGCTTTATGGGATGTATTTAGATATAAAACAGTTTGATGGGGTGTGACAAACATTTACCCCCTTACCACGTTGAATGTTATTGATACTAGCTATTCCTCGTGTTTAATATCGTTCACATGCAAACTTAAATATGTTAAATTAGTAGTGAAAATTATATTCTTAAGTCAACTATGTTGATTTAGAATGAATAAAATGTTAAACTTGAACTTGAATAATTAGATAGTTTATAGGTATCTGGTAAATGTATCTATCTCGACCAGAACAAACCAAAGTGCTTTACAGACTTTAAACAATCATACACTACACTAATCTTACCATATAAAAACTGAAAAATCAGTTTTGTTGGAGTTTTTTGAGACAAGACTTGACAACGTATTCGTAGAATCTATGTAGTTTCTTGAGAAAGAAATATGCTGACTTTAATAAGATATTGTAACAATGCGAGATTTGACTTTTTTCAACCCCTTCCAACATTAAAGCTTGAAAGAGAGTTTCAAATGTAGAAAACAAAGAAAATGCTTGTTATCACTAAACTTCTTATTATCCACAATGTTTTCTACCCAGAGAGACAAAGATTTTAAAAATTACATCAACAGTGATTTTTCGTCTGCAACTCCTTCAGGTTTGGACCAGTCCAAAATTCAACCTCGTCGTAAAGTTCATGCCACTTGATTACAAACAAAAACCTTCAAAAGCTTTATATTCAACACATTGGGGACTGTATTGTTTTAACCAACTAGTGTTATTCAAGCTGTAGTTACGAGGTTTAGGTCGCCAACCAACTATTTCACCTTTCTTGTTACGTGCTACTGGTCATAAATTTTGCAATATAACGCCGTTTAAAATCGAAGCGGAACTTCCTGTCGGAGTTAAAGGGCGGAGTCTAGGGTCTCAGTTCGAGGGTCCAACGATTAGTCAATTGCTATAACCCTGATGACGTCTTCGTCCGTGTCGTCGTCTGAAAACTTGGACATTTTGTAATATCTTCGGTATTACTGAACACTTTCACTTGAAACTCGGAATATACGTTTCCCACCAAAAGAAAAATCTATATCAACAAGACGGTGACTCTACGTGTATTTTGAATGAGTTATGTCCCCGTTTCGAGTTTCGAGTATACTATCATGTACTTAAACAACTGAGCGTTGACATCCGCATTTGATGCTCTTATTTCATTTATATTCCAGACTGAAAAGTTTTTCTGTTGCTTCTCGGTTCAATCTCATCACTTAAAGTTAAGGTCTGTTTTCAAGGCAGCATACATACATATTGGGGGAAAAGTGTAACATTAATCAAAGCTTTTAATTGGAATAGCGTGTTTCTTCATATTTCATATAAGCAAATCCGTGTGAGAAGACTTTTTGTTGGTATCGATGCCATATGCTAAGATCAATGTTTCTTTTAAACCTACTCCCTCACGGTAGAAATTTAGATCAGTTCTAATACAACGAAGTTGCAGACGGTAATTTTATGTTAGTGAAATCTTCATTTTCGGCCTGGTTTAGCAGGCCATAGGAAACAACCCTGTATCTTGGAAATTGCCTAGGAAAAAGATAATCGAGTCAAAAACCGAACAACGTGTGTACTGCGTAGCTTTTTTTGTGCTCACGCGCGCGCAAAAAAAGAGGTCTAGTATACGCCATCAACTTTTGTGCGACACGAAGTGCTTTGTGTGTTCAACGCAGTGCTTGCATATCACTACGCTGTGTCACGGAAAATTACGGAAAAATACGCTGATTTTTTTAAAAAACTTACTATTCAAGCCGACTATATTTGCACTTTTATTAATATGTTCCAATGGAAAAGAAAACGCAAAGTAAAAAAATGAAAGAAAAAAGTAGACTGGTACATTTTTACATTCCAGAAATCTTTAAGGATGTTCGCTCCTGCGTATTTCGGTTCATATGACGTACCGCGCAATAGTTTACGTCGATTCGGGAAGTTATTGACAACGGAATTTAATGCAGTTGAATATAACACTATATCACTATATTTTTATCAGGCATCCGAGTGAAAACATTTTTCTGTAAGGCAATCAATACAACCATTTATTGCGACGTCATAGTTTTTTTCCTCCCACGTTTCCGCGCTAAATAAAACGAATAACGCTATGTAAAATTGAGCATCATTTACGCTGTACCAAAAGGTTTGTTGTACCGCCTGCAGTTTTTTTATCCTGACGATTCATAGCATGACGTTCTTATCTTTTTGTAAAGTAGGATACACATGTTTTACCTTGTATCTTCAAGAACAGTAGTTCCTGCCATTTTTAAGTTAAAATTCAATATATTTGCTCGTGAATTAGACGTACATCACTTATATTTCCGTCATTTTTCTATGTATGACTTTTTATGGAAAATGATAAAGACCGTGTTACTCCAACAATATCATTTTAGCTAACATCGAATGTTGATGCCATTGAAAGTTTTGACAAAACGAGTCATCAGTAGACATTGTAAAATGGCCATAGATTCTTATGTATTTTATAGATCTCGATAAATCTATCAATTATTTAATCTGATTAGATATATTTTTCCCGAAGAATAAGGGATGGGCCTCAACTCCATTGAAATTATAAAAACGCGAGTTGCGCTTGTCTGCAAAGCGGTATCGGGCGTAGTAATCTATACCTTGGGAATTAGTGGTTTTTGGCGGACTCAGCGCTATATAGTGAGCATACCGTTCGACATTTTTCATTTGAGGTGAGTTTGGAATGTGGCTTACGATCCCTATAGGTAAATGGAACCCTTGGTTTCCCTCGCCTTAAAAGCCTTGCTAAAAAGATTCAAAAATTGGAGTGCATCTCTTCAAATGTCACCTTGCATTTTTATAAACCAGGCCTTCAGCGCTTTTAGCGCTTTGATTTATCTTTTGGAGTAGAAATCAATGTGGATAATGTAGAAATTGCAAGCATTTTCCACAATGTTTTCCAAACCTATCATATTGAGGGATGTTTAAAAGAGTCATTGTGTTGGTAAGGGGTCCTTAAGGTCTTGTTTATCCAAAATAAATCCCTTAACATTTGCCATATCTTTTTTATGGTGAGGTAGCTGCACAGCCAAATAAACTCGTTCTTAGCTATAAACCCTTGGATTGTACCCCCCCCCCCCAATCAAAATAAATAAAGATTTTAAAAATTTCATTACTTAAATATTGTTGTCCAAAATTGTGCCGTCTGATAATGGCTTCAATAGTCTTGAGAAAGCACTTTGATAAGGACAGCATTTTCATAATGATATAAAATACCTAAGTACAAGGCCAAGATCATATAATTTGATCCGAATGGTGTTTTATCCATTCCAAGACAACAAAATTTTAGACTGGTCCGAATACAAGGAAGTTGGAGACAACAATTTGAGGTTGATACAAGCTTTTAAAAAAATAATTGTCTGTCTGGATAGAAAACATTTTCGAAAATGAAGAAATTGCTTGTTACAATCAAGCGGGATTTTATGGGAATTATTTAATCTATTAACACAGAATGTCAAATGCGAACATCTGAAGTACTCGTCAAAGTATCTTCGTTAGCCTACCAGATCATCGTGAGTACAGCTTGAATAAGCTTTAATTACGTTTAGTAGCACGATTTTCACACCACCTCTTGTTAAGTGTCGAGTATTGAGCTAGGGTTAATTATAGTATTAATGATTTGAACTTTATCACAGCTGTATGAAATACAATACAATATACACGTACTTAACAATATGAACAGTACAGATATAAAATGTGAGATTTCTGATTAAAATCTTTCAGCTTCTAGATATTTCAATGAATATATACATAAATTATGTCCACCGAAACGAGCTTCCTTGTTTGATATTCAGAGGGAATAATATAAGTAAAACCATTGTGGGAAAAGAAGACATTTCCAACATTTCACAGTTTTCTATCAAAAGGCTCGACATACATCTATATATGTGTATGTATGCATGTATGTATGTATGTATGTATGTATGTATGTATGTATGTATGTATGTATGTATATATGTATGTATGTATGTGTGTATGTATGTATGTATGTTTGTATGTATGTATGTATGTATGTATGTATGTATGTATGTATGTATGTATGTATATAAGTAAGTATGCATGTATGTTTGTATGCATGTATGTATGTTTGTATGCATGTATGTATGTATGCATATATGTATGTACGCATGTACATATGCATGTATGTATGCATGATTGTTTGTTTGTATGCATTTATGTATGCATGCATGTATGTATGCATGCATGTTTGTATGCATGCATGTATGTACGCATGCATGTTTGTATGCATGTATGTATGTCTGTACGTATGCACGTATGTCTGCATGTATGTATGTATGCATGTATGTATGTATGTATGTATGTTTGCATGTATGTATGTACGTATCTACGTATGTATGTATGTATGTATGTATGTATGTATGTAAGTATGTATGTATGTATGTATGTATGTATGTATGTATGTATGTATGTATGTATGTATGTATGTATGTATGTAAGTATGTATGTATGTATGTATGTAACGTATGTTTATAAGAATGTGTATATTCATGTATGATTGTATGTATGTATGAACGTTTGTATATATCTATCGATTTATATCGGTATCTGTCCATCTATTTATCTGCCCAATATTTCGTCTCGGACCATAAGTCAATAACCATGAACCTAAGTGGGAAGAGTAGCTGGAGGCTCGGACAGGATGTATTGTTGGTACTGGTGTGAGAAATACCAGGAATCCATGATGAGGTGCTTAAGCCGTCGCGATATGACAGAAATACAGTTAAAAGTCACGTTAAATCCTACTCAAACAAACAAACAACTTTTATCTAGTCTGTCTGTCCGCCCTTGTACTTATCCAAGTTTCCTAATAACCGGAATTTCTCTCGTGAGTTGTAAATATAAGATTCTTACAGGTGTTTGGAATAGGCGATCTAGCTTACTTTGTAAAAAACACTGACGTATTATCGGATTTACAGCTTGTATTTAGAAAGAAACGGCCAACTACTGATGAATGTTTCATTCTTTCCCCATAAGAATGTTATGTTAATTCAAAAAAGTGAACCAATCTTATAATTCTTAATTATGAAAGTTGTCAAATATGTGAAATAAAATTACAAAGAAACAGGCCTTCAGAAATTAAGAAAATTCTGTAGCCTTAAAATCGTCTCTATACATTCATGTGTCTCTTGTTATAAATATTATGTGTTTTTTGTTTGTTTGTTTGTTTTTAAAGATAATAAACTCTAGACAAACCTATAAACGAAAATTGAAAAAAAAAGTCTTCATTTCTTTCTTGCTTGCTTGTTGTCATAAATCTCTTTCCTTAAAAAACTAAATCGGAAACCAGAAAAAAATGTATGTTACAAGTCTGAGTAAGAAATTTAATATAATGGATAGGTAAATACAATTAATGTAAACTTACCAATTTAACTATTTCTCTTTGTCCAAATTTCAAAGTAGTTAAATACTAAATGAACTATTGAAGTATGGCCAACTACTCACAAAATCAATATTGAATTTCGCGTTTTATACATGTAGACCAATAGGGTATGAGTGCGACTGAACTGCGGTAACTAAACTCTGAATAACCCCGAGTTACGATACTTTGGTATTCCATCACCACATTTCTACTATTTAACCCTTCTCGTGTGGTTTAAAAATAATCCAGACAAGGTACACACAATAACATACAGATAAGTGCATATCGATGGTTCAGCGCGAAACAGTTGTAACTGCCTATAAACATATAGGCAGTTACAACTGTTTCGCGCTGAACCATCGATATGCGGGTTCAGTTTTTTCTTTCAGGGTAGTCAGTTTTTTTCCCGTTGATGGTTCATTTGTTTGGTTTGTTTTTTCAAGAATGTTTCAGATAGAGTCGACATGTTGATATACTGTGCTCCGTAAAGCTGAATAAATCTTACGGATCGCGTTTTTCAACCAAAGAACAATCAACGAATCAAATCATAATTCTAGACCGGACTTTCAGACTTTAAACTCCGGCTTTTAGGTAAAGCAACTTTGTTGGTTTGGCCAGAGAATAACATGTATTTTTATGTTACTAAAAACATCGCACCTACAGCTTATTTAATCTATAGTTACGATGATTAGGTCGCCATCCAACCATTTTGCTTTTTTGTACCGCATAACGTCCGGTCAAGTGTGAAATAATCTATTTTGTCTTCAAAGGTTTACTATTACTAACCTTTGTCATACTAAATTAAAATCCTATACAGAATTGCTTTAAAGTCAAAGGACTGACAGCACTGAAATGTTTTAATGAATGTTAATAATACTATTAAATTTGATTATTTAAACAACTCTAGATGAAAAGGGACAAGGAGGAGGTGTGAACCAAGATCAGCCTGCACTTAGTTACATTCTGCCAAAACAGAAATATTCCGGGATCAGCATAACAAGGGTTAAGGCATTGAGCCGTCTTAACATTATTAAGACTTAGAATATCTGTCCAAATTTTAAAAATAAGGTGATAAAAAGGGATATTTTCTTTTACATTATGATATTTAAAATAGTATGTATTAGTTAGGTTGAAATCAATCGACAGCCGAAGGTCATACTGCAATAGTGACCATGTGCTCACGCAGATGTATCAAATGCAGACCAGCCTTTGACATATGGGCTATCTACCAATAATTTATCATTTTAGTTTGTTCTATCGAACGATCTGACAGGTTGAGAAAAGTTCATACCTCTTTGAACAAAATTTTGAGCAGGCACCTATTTTTTTTATACAAAATAATTTCGTGCATTTATACAATGTAATTAGTTTTTTTCGGTTCATGCCTCTATGAATTTAAAAAGTAATTCTCTTCGTCTCTTTAAATGACAGACTCTAATAAAGCCAATATTAGCATTAAAGATTATTTCTGCAACAAGAAAAACATCGTAAATACAAAAATAGATCTACTATTTTAATTACAAAAAAATGTTTCGTAATTACGAAATAATTCGGAAAATGTGCATATTAAAAAGAAATGTTTGATTTATTTTTTATGGGTTTCGTACAATTTCGGGAAAAAAATTACTTACATTCAAATTCTGGCAAAAACCTGTATTCGAATATCTAAAGCCATATCTGCCCTCCGAGGAAGATTTTTTTTCAAACAATATGTCGCTTATTTTGTCACCAAAGCAAACACGGGCCTTCTAAATATCAATATACAATGAGTGAAGTTCGCCGGAAAGAATAATTTGTGTTTTTCTCGTAGATTTCAATTCGTGTTTGTTTACATTTTGAGACCGAGTCGAATGCACCAGATCTTTCATAGGAAATAAATGCTAACTTTCGGCAATGACTGTTATATGCACATGTGCTGGTGACTAAATTTTACGGACGATCTCGTTAATCTACGTGACCCAGCGAGTTGTTGGAATAACTAGCGAAAGTTAAAGCGTCATCACTGACGTCATAATTTGATGCAAACAAACCAGGGAGGTATCGATTTTTCTGAAACCTAGATAAGATAAAAACACGAAGTGCCGAAAAATAGACTCAAACGAACATTTACTACTCTAAGTTAGGTCAAGTATTGTCTTGGTGGTAATCTAATAAACCTAAAATGGATTGTTGTGGTTATATCGGAAAGGTTCAGCGGAATTCCAGGTTATTTTTAGATATCACGGAATTCGACTGTCGACAGTTTTGAACTGATCTTTACAGACCGACTAGCGATCATAACTCCCGATGACGTAACGATGACGTTGGTTTTATGTAATTTAAACTAAATGCAAGGTTCCAACGGTTATTCGCGCCACGTGAATGCCCTATAATCTTCGCAACTGTCTCGGATTAATCTAAAAATAGATTAATAGTCTACGTAGGCTATTAGGAAAATACCCTGTTTTTCTGATAAGCGACCTCAGAATTTTGCAAAACTACTTTGCGACATATTGTATTCAAATAGTAAATGAGAGGAAATAAAAATAACTAAAATCTGTGACATGAAAAAAACATCGATTGCTACTTTTAATTTGTGGTGGGCAACCTTTTAAAGTATCTTCTTTAGTGAATTGGAGGCTTATCGCGCAGAATGTTGAACTTGTTATTTTAATCGTCATAATTATTTATGTTTTTGAGCCTGGAGTATGATTTTCTCATTAGTTTTGAAGTTAGTTTTCGGGGGAACATATGGCTTTAATGAAGAGAATATTTATTTTGTTTTGTTTTCATTTTCTTGAAACAAAATAATACATAAGTGTGATTAGTTTTTGCGTTTCATACCTTTATGAAAAAAAATCTCTTCATTTCCTGAAATGAAATGACATCGAGCGAAAATATTTTACAAATTCCGATCCTTTTTAATGACAATATTTTGTGCGGAAGTGTAAGAAATAGCCGCTTGCTCAAAAATTTGTTCATGGCGGTAAGAATATGACTACCCCGTTTGACATAAAATTAACCCTTTCCTGTTGTCAAAATATTAGACTTGTCCAATTTGAAAAGTTGAAGACGATAACTAAAAGTGAATGCATTGCGAAAAATAACCCACCTAAAGTGGAAAAAAATATTGTAGAAAAAGAAGAAATTGCTTGTTACAAGCAATTTATTCTCTTCCTATAATAATTTCTCAAGTATTGAATCACAGAGGCGTTAAATCATGGATTGAACAGGAAAGGGTTAAAATTATTTTCAATTTGATATAATTATTGATATAGATATGTCAAAGATACAAGTATAATAATAATAATAATAATGAAAAATAGAGATCAAACTTCAAGATAAATTGTTTAAATTTTAATTTCCTTACTAGTTTCGGTATAAAAAACCCTTTTCAAGAGACACCTTTTTAAACAATAACTGATAGTAATGACATCAACGTCACATGACGTCAACGGCAACAACGTCCAAAAATGGCAATGACTTTGGCAGAAAAAATATTACAACATTACATTATATCAAAACAACAGAGACAGGATCTAAAGAGATACAAAATTACAGGACAAATGCAATATTTAAGCAAAATATATTAAAAAGCCTGTAAAAACAGCATTGTTGAGATAGAAAATAATGCAAGGAAATAAATACTAACTTTAAATCCTTTAACCCTTTACCAAACAACCCAATTTCTAAATGGTCCAAAAAGAAAGAAATTGCAACAAAAATTCATATTTGAAAAAAAACAAGAAAAAAAAAAAAAAAAAAAAAAAAAAAAAACAACAACAACATAAAAGCCCACATGCCTTTTAGGCAAAAAACGTTGTGGGAAATGAAGAAATAATTTGGATTTTCCTCAATATCCTCAATGTTCTCCAAAGTTTATATCAAGGATTGTGTGGGAATGGGTTTAAAAAGTTTAAAACCCAATTTGTGGTACTATTAAACCATTATAACAAGACAACAAAAGGCCTGATAAGACTGCATGTTCTGCAAAGGCTGATCAGGATTCATGTTAGGATTATTGCTGGAGTAAACTTCTTTTTAAAAGAATATTGAACATACCCCATATATAACAAGTTTTTGTCCTTTTTTTTAGAAAATATCGACTGGTCCAAATTGAAAGAGGTTGTAGATGAGGTTGTAGATGAAAATGAAAATTGGATGCAATTTGAATCTTAGAATTGTTAACGGCAGACTGGACGATGGTCAGTGCACGTATTATACAGTTAAGCAGAATGTTGCGGGCTCGAGTCTTGTTGATTACTAAATTGTACAGAAAGATCGTGCTTTTGATATCAAGATTTTCGAGGTGATGGATTTGGCCGAATACTCTGATCATTGTGCGACCAGGACCCCCAATTTTACCCATAATGATATACATATATGTTTACCAAATGATGAACAACATGTAAAGTGAAAAAATAAACACTTTTCAACAATTTTTTATTGAAAATGAAAATATTTTTAAACGCTTTCAGCAAAAATTGATACAGAAGAGATTTCAATAGATGAACCAATCAATAATTGAGCATTTTATTGTTTGAAATTACGAAGAGGGTTTTCGGTAAAACATGTAAGAAATCTTTTAAAAGCCATGGAAAATTAAAAAATCCATGGTTCGATCAGGATTGTAAAAAAATGCAAGGTCCAATTTTTTAAGAAAAAGAAAAAAAATAAACTGGGTAATTCTGAGTCAGATAGGGTTTCATTTTTAAAGACAAGAAATAATTATGCATATGTCAGAAGAAAAGCAAAATTCAAATACCAAAGAAGAGAAGGTTTAAAATATCTGAAACGAGTAAGACCAATAGCAGAGAATTTTAGAGAAATATTCAAAGGTTGAACAAAGGTACTGTAAATGATATCGCGATATCGGAACAGGATTTTGTTGAACATTTTAAGAATTTATCTGGAAGAAATCTACAGGGGTTAAATAACACAGAAAGCAATGATCTACCGGTACTTGGATCGACGATTTAGATCGGCCTTTTAATAACGATGGAATTATCCAAACTTTTTCTCATTTAAATAGAAATAAAAGTCATGGTTTGACAATATCTTACCAGAATGTTTTATAGACTGTAAAGAGCTTATGCTCCATATCTATTAAGGGTATTTAACAAGATCTACGACACAGGAGTATATCCCGAGGCGTGGATAAAAGACCTATATTCATCCGGGTTGGTAAGGTCTTCTATTACAGCTTACACATATAAGAATTACATTCTCTTTCCTTTCTGACATTTTCATCTTGGCCATATGAGGAATACCGAAAGTAGAAAGTACAAAACCGTTCATCCGAATTGGGCGTTTAAGTTGACATTTTTGTCTAAAATCTATATCATATTCTTGGTCAAATTGCTCCTCAGACATTACTATCTGCGAGTCATTGTTCGAATTTCTACTGAGGATTTGTGCTTTGCAGTGTCGTAAACGATCACAATGAATTATTACTTAAAACAGTTTCTTGCAGACTCCTTAAAGCACTTGAATCAGTATCCTTAGAGACGCTTGATTCCTTGGTTGTGCTGGTCGAGCCTATTACGCCATGCCCTTCAAGTCTCGTCTTCTAAGCCCTTGTAAATGCCTCCAACTCTACTGCATTACGTATAGCGTCATTGAGTCAAGATGGTCGGGCTTGCTTAATTCGAAGACGCATATGCAAACTCTTCAAGGCACCTACAAACTGTCATTTTGCTAATGCATCCTTCTCATCCGCCGGAGCAGTTGAGTACGTCTGATTAGTAAGACGCCGGATTTCTTGTCGTAATACTGACAATGGTTCTGTGGGCTTCTGACGTCGTTCTCTCAATTGGACCCTATATAATTCTGTCTGGTTCGGCGGTACAAAGCGTTCTTCCAATGCGCAAACAAGACTTCTGCAGCTCTTTGATACAGATGACAGATTTCCGAATACCAGTCATGGCGAAGACCGTCGGACCTTCGGACCTGTCCGATGAAATTTCACAATGTCCGACATGTTTTTCCTTTCCGTCAGTCCCACTGTCCGATAATAATTTCGATGATTGTCTGTATAAAAAAGATCGGCAAATCTACCTAACAAGAACTGAAAACTTACCCAAGTAAAATTTGAGACTGTCGCCGGAAATTACTTTTATTTTGTTTATGCCTACTTGATTGGTAGCAAGAAATACTACCGAAAATATTAATCGAACAAAGTACATCAAGGCTGTAAAAGCATGCAACGTGTGTAATCGAGTTCGACCCGGTTCAGTTTCTAGAACATTCCTCGCGATAGTTTTTATGATAATGTGTTTCTCACGCCGTGTGTTTTTTGAGCACCGGTCCGTTTGGTTCGCCACTTATTCTTTCGCTCTTCGCCACCTGATTCAGACAGAACCGATTTAGATAAGTATTTTTACGCATTTATAATGAGTTTTTTTGATAAGATGAAGTATTTTTCCGGCGCTCGACCTGGTTCTAAGCTCAAATCTGAGTCCACGGAGGACAGTGATGACAAGCGCAAGGAAAAATAAAAAAAGTATTAGGCAACCAGACCTGACAGAACATTTCAGGTGGCGTGGCAAAACAACCGTTCCTGGTTGGTAAACAACAAGGAAAAAGGTGTTATGTCATGTCAGGTGTGCATTGACTTCTATAATTCAGAAAAACCAGTGTCTTCCAATCTGAAAAACACTAATTCATTCATAACCGGTTGCACGAATTTTAGGGCATCCACAGTTGTTGATCATGAGCATTCTTCTGCTCACATGAAGGCAAGTGAGAGACTCATTGCCAAGCAGCAGTCAGAATCACAAAATATGTTAATAAATACTTTGAAAAATATCACAAATTGTGTCTTTTTATTCTGATCTTTCGGTCTGATAGAATTTCATTCGGTCTGACAGATTATCTAGCACTGTCAGACCGAGTGTCTGACAGAAATTTCCAGATCTTCGCCATGTCTGGAATACCCGTTGACCACGCAAAGATACTGCTAAATATTGGCCCTTCTCTTCTTTGTCCATCCGTTTATATCCGAACAAGCCTGAAAGAGAGCCTTGTAATCTGACCATGATGTCAAACCATCAAATGTGGCAGGCTTCATAAAAGCAGAAACCGACGGTCTCGGGCGTCTATCGTCATCGCTCTCTGTTCTTCCACCGTCAACATCAAGGTTCCTGGCATTCTTTGCTGCAGATCGTTGGGTACTACTTAATAGGGCGATTCTTTTTAAAGTATGTGTACGACTAGTCATGGAAGTCGACGGAGACTTCCTGAATTTAAAGAGCGTCTTGAGATCGCACACAATTGATTAAGTAAGGCTATTAATAACATACAAATATATTGGAGCCTTGGGGTTTGCAGCATGATCTTAGACCCTTAATTAAACTAAATACCGTAGCCTTTAAATCAAACAAGTAAATCAAGACATTAATACTAGCCAATATACTATAGGGAAAGCTTTTCTGCATTTATGTAATGGCGTCGACTATAACAAGGAGAATAACTGTCTAGTCCGATTGTCACGCTATCCGTCCTTACAAACTTCGCTACAGTAGTCTTGGTTTTAAAATAGCATGCCTTATTTCAGCGTTGTTGAAAATCGTCTGTCTGATACGACGAATAACATAGGCTTTGGTGAGAACTCTGTAATAAAGAAAGTATGCAGTCGAAAGAATCCTTCATAATTTTCGCAGAAAATGTGTTTTAAGCGACCTTTCTCTTAAGCGACCATTTTGGTCGTCCCAGGAGAGGTCGCTTAATACAAGATTTAATTTTCTAATTAACATTCTAATTATTATCAAGATTACTACTGTAATCACGTTCATCATTTCAATTATAATGGAGGGATCGCTGGCCACGCCCACAGACCTCAAATTGGAGTTCTACCCCGACATTAAACGACTTTAATTTACAAAATCTACTGTCAGTATCATATAACAAAAAAAATGGTTGGTTGGCGATCTTATGTCGTAACTATAGCTTGTTTAAGCCGCTTAACAAACAAAAATGCTTCACTTTAATGTAGGCCAATGTCAGAGATTATAGTTCGCTTCCGGTCTAAATTAATGATTCGACCTCGTAAAATATCAAAATTTTCCTCTGCAGCTCAACGCAAATACAAGATGCATCTCTATTGTAGTATCATATTTGCTATATTCTTTACAATCTATATAAGGAAACAAATATTTAATTTGCCTTTGCGATCGATTCTTTCCCTGGAGCAAATATAGACAGTCGATACTTCTTTTCTCGAATTTTGTGGGCCGTTGGAAAAAACGATGTTCGGGTAAAATCGGACATAGTATAGAGTAAAATATTGACTTTAACACTTACACTGTAAAATAATACCGTAAAATTTTGTCATTTTACAGTTTTTCGTAACAGTTTTGTACCGTATTTACCCATTACAGTAGCTGACCGTTAAAATGCTGCATTATTGGTAAACTAATTTGAACACCGCAGACATTTTGCTTACAACTGCCACTTATTTCGAATCCAGTTTGGATGCTGGCATTGATCTATGTCGATAGAGTTCAATTGGCGGAAAAAGAAGTTGTGGTATGATCGAATCCACCTTTTGAATAGTTAACGAACTCATCTGAGAAACGTAACAACCTTTATTCTGCTCCTTTATTTTTCATTATCCAACCCATCACCGTTTGCTTACCATGTTGACTGCCGTTATATTATCAATGTTGACTGCCGTTATAAACGTGCATGTTGCACGTTTGAATAGTTTTCTGGCTTTGATTGCCAACGTAAGGATAGAGATATACGCTTTGTGATACTCTTTCCAGTCAAATAGAAAGAAAACGGCGTTTTAACAGATGAACCCGTATTTTAACTGGTACTTTTCTGTATTTTTGACAATAATTGAAAGCTTATTTTTTTGGTTACAAAGACACGTAGTTAGTAAAATGTCTCTTTGTTAAAGGACGAAATCCAGAATAAATAATCAGATATATATGAATATATGAATATATATATGTAAATTTAATTTGTTTTTGCAGATGTATAAATTTTGTATTTCAGTATTAGTTGTTCTGGCATTGTGTGAGTATATCATGGTGTAAGATGACCAGCTATAACAAAAGTATTAGCTAATACCTTAACCCCATATTGCTATCAATATGGTGAAGGCAGATTTAAAATTACCCCCACAAGTAAGTTATATAATCTTGGACCAAGATTAAACAATGTTGAATCGTATATACATTTTACTTTTATCACTTAAGTTATGAGTTCATATGGCCCTTTCATTAAAAAAAACAATATGCAATTTTACATTTTGTTGGGATATTATTGAGTCATCTTACAGACGTTTGATTGACATTGATGAGACATTGGTATTGCAGAAAGGTCGTTGAAGAAACTACCAGATGTAAATATGGTGTTGCACTTACACCTTAAGAAGTAATTTTTTATGTGTGAACTTTAATTCAGTATAAGAGTTTTATCCACCAATGCTTACACATGTGCGTAGGCTTGAAAATGCATGTACATCCTCATGTTGAACATTTAAAACCTTTGGGTTTGATTTTTAAATACTATCTTCTTACCAACACTGTGTAGTGCAAGAAAAAAGTGTAAAGTTGTGTGTGACAAAAACTTTACTTGAAACTGGACCACAGTATTTGGACGAAGTATAAGTTATTTAAAGTGTCTTATATATTTAGGTCTTTTTATTTCCAGTAAAATTCAACCAGCCTTCATCCAAGATGGTACAATTCAGCGGAAATTAACAGCACAGATTCTATGAAAACTACAGAGACTATTAGAGGAACACAAAAACTTCGCCTTAAAGATATTACGATTCTTTGTGTAATTAAATTGTGATCAGAAGCTTTCATTGTTAAATCACGAATGATTCAAGAAAAAAAGTTATGGTTGATTCAACAGATTGATTTTTATTCTCTTTGTTATATTAAATAGAGATATGTTCACTTTTTTAATGGAAATGTTTGCATATGTATCTTTAGATATGTTGAAATGATGTAAAATACATTTAATTATTATATGTTTAATGTACTGCAGAAGGAAAGAATGATAACATGAATGTGAAAAAAAGGTCTTAAGTCCCGTAAAGTTTTACAGGAAAAGACCTGGCAGCTGGTTTCAAGGAAGGTCCCGTAAAATTACGGTTCTTGCGTTACGGCTAATCACGGTCTTACCCTAATATTACGTTAAGGCGCTGTAACGGTTTGGCCGTAATTTTACGGTATTTGTCCTGAAAACCAGCTGCCGGGTTTTTTACTGTAAAATTTTACGGGAATATTTTACAGTGTACGGTTCACCGCCACCACCACTCCCTTCCCTATGGAAAAGTTAAACAAGACGTAAGAAATCAAATGTTAATAGCAAATGAGATTAAAATCGATTTTCTGTTATGCATTGATTTTGGTTAGAAAATTGCAATACCGTTAAAGATTTTGATGTTATCTAAATTCAACATATATTGATTGAAACGTACTCGGTTTGTAATAATATTTCTAAAAAAAACTTGTCTTCACTCTTTACAAAATGAACAAAGTAACAGGAAATGAAATTCGTTTTCTATTTGTTAAAGGTTACACAAGTTACACAAATTATAAATTCTTTCATTCCTTGAGGTATGTCTATGACGTCTTGTTTATATAAGGAGCCGACATGCCGATATACTTAACTTGACTACATTTCTCTATCTTGATATTTCATTTTATATAAGAATCAAGAAAAAACAAAAAATATCTTTTAAGTTTCTAAAAATCAATAAAGGTTGTCCATTAATTATATCCCGAAACAACTCGCTGATGTAAATATCTATTAGTCTACCACGAAATGTCGGTATAAACCTTTTAAGATTAGCAGATTCATGGAACAACCATACGTCATAAAATGCAGTTCTCTGTAGTAAACCATTTACTTTATGAATCAATAATTTGGGTCCTTTATGCTTTCTTGTATTTGAATGGCCACGTTTAACAGTATTTCAGCTATATCGCGGTGGCTGGAGCATCTAACAAAGGGTTTGTGGTATTTCTCACACCAGTACTACCACTACATCCTTCCATAGCCTCCAGCTGCTCATCCCACTTAGTTTTACGATTATCTACCCGTTTTTGGAGACAACTGTAGGAAAGGCTAATTTCCGCGATCGGGATCGAAACCCGGACCTCGTGATTGGAAGTTCGCCGCGCTACCAACTGTGCCTTACCCGCAGGTGGGTGTTTATGTTTATCATTTCATTTAACAATAGTTCAATAAAAACTCAATGATTTGGGCCTTATGTTTATTTCAAGTAATCAAGTTCATAATAGCTTCCTAGTTCACCATAAATCGCCGACTTTCAATATGATTCTTTGGCATTTAATATATGTCTTATTCAAATTTCAAGTATACGTTTTGTGAACCCACTTGCATTTACCCCAGACTTTGACAGCATAATATAGAATAGATGCGACAATGAGTCAAGTGCATCAAGCAATATGTTTAAAGGTATATCCGTGTTTTTTGCGGTGTACGGTAGTGCATGGTAGTTCGCGTGTGGTTTTCCTGATAATGCTTTTAGAGCGCCCAGTCCCATTGGGTTCCAGGGTTCCATTACTGCTTAATACGAGACCAAGATAATTAGATTTAGAAACTATTAATATATAATAACCAGAATATGTAAAATTAGGATTATTTGTTAAGTTTCTACCCCGTTGGAAAATAACTATTATGTTTTTCGCCATTATCTCTAAGTTTCCATTTTCATGAGTATTCGTTCGCCACGTCTTTGAATTTGGACCAGTCTATAACTTTGTCGCCCATTCTCTCATCAAATGGTGAAATGGTAATTTGATTATCCCTTAACGGTGCATGCCTTGTATGACAGAATAGATTATCCTCCTTATTTCATACTGAGTGTTGGGTTCTTCCAGATCGATCTTACACACTACAAACATTCTCTTTTGGATAAACTGAAATGAGAGTTTATGATTAACCTATTCCCATACAATGACGCTTGTGGACACCCCTCAAAAATGCTTCAGATAACATTGCGTAACATGAAGAAACGCTTGTTTCAAGCAAATACTTCATTATCCACAATGTTTTACAACCCGAAATGCTTCAAAATTTCATCACTTAAAATTTTTTGTCTGCAACCTCTTTGAATTCGGACCATTATAAAATTTTGCGGGTTAATCCAAAAACAAAATAATACGTTCAGAAAATAACATTAAACCATTCTAACCAGAAGTTCGTGGTTTGTAAACAACCTTGGTCATTACGATTATAATTAGTTTTAATTAGAGGTGACCGCAAAAGCAGTCGCTCAAAGTGCAAGTCGAGCGCTTGGCTTACTTATTGTTCAATCTAAATCAATGGGCAGGATGCCGTATGATGTTTTTACTACACTATACGATTCTGTAGTTAGGCCAATAATATCGTATGGAGCAGTCATTTGGGGCTAAAAATCATTTTCATGTATGAATGCTGTCCAAAATCGTGCTATGCGTTTCTTCCTAGGAGTAGGAAAATACACGCCAAATGCAGCAGTCATTGGAGATATGGGTTGGACTCCTTCATCTGTTAGGCAGTGGAAATCTGTAAGTCTATATTGGTCAAGGCTATCCTGTATGTCTAATGCCCGTCTTAATAAACGTCTCGCACAATGGTGTTATTCTGTTGCCGGCGTTTCCTGTAAAAATTGGGTTTTCCATGTTTCTAAGATGATAAGCTCCTGTAATTTGAATGATTTTTTAGACATGAGCGAACCATTGTCAAAACATCAGCTTAGGAATAATATTGAAAACGAGTTAAAATCAATTTTCATAACATACTACGAGAAACTAGTGTAACAGGTAATGGTTCAAACAAACTACGCACTTATAGAATGTTTAAAAATGATTTTGGTGCTGAAAATTATTGTAAAGTTATCTTACCAACAAGACGGCGTTTCAAAATTTAGATGTACGTGGTATGGCACCTTTGAAAATAGAGACTGGTCGTTATGAAAGGTTGCCTGTTGCTGAACGTTTGTGTCCATTCTGTTTGAATATTGAAGACGAAATTCATGTAATCCTATTTTTTCATATTTACACAGAACTAAGAAAGAACTTAATCGAAAGTGCAAAACTCAGTGATTCTCTTTTTGAGAATAAATCAAACGAGGATAAATTTAAAATGTTATTTTGTCACCCACGTCTGACAAGAACTTGTGCCAAAACCTGTCATGATGTTTTAAAGCGTCGTAATTTATTTCTTTGTAAATGATTATCACATTGTGTTAAAACTCTTTATATCACAAAGTTGCTTTTTAAATAATATATTTCCAATTTGTAATAAACTAAGCATAAAGATGTCTCTAATCGAGCCTTCTTTAGTTTTATTAAAGGGGATATAGATGTCTTAAACGTCTATTTATAACGTGGACGTACGTGCCTTATATTTCAAAATTATTATTATTATTTTTTGTTTTTTAGAGTCGATTAGCGGCTTTTTATGCTTATATGCTTCTTACCTTTGAATATAAAAGATGTTTTTAGATGAACATTTATTGCCTTTTGGCAAATAACTATATAAGAAATAGCGTGAGTGAAAGAGGGAGTGTGTGACAGAATGAGTGAGGGGGAGAGCGAAGAGAGTTGATAGTATATAGAGAAAGAATTTGTTTTTTTTAAGGTTGTGCAATGAAAAAGTCTCTTATAATTCTCTACGAGAATGGCCACAAATATATACTTTTTAGTTTAAAGTTTTATTTGTTTTTTGGATCAGTCTAAAATTTTGCGATTTGGTAATGGGTCAATCTGAAATGCAATGTACATGCTATAGATTTATTTTTTGAAGAGACCAGCAAAATGTTTGTCTGTTTTTTATTTGTCCCAAAATGTTTTCTATGTCAAGAGAAAAAAGAGGGAGAAGAATAAGTGAGTTAACCCACTACCAGACATCAAAACTTTAGACTGGTCCAAATTGAAAGACGCAGCTGATGATATTTTATAAATGATGGTTAGAAAACAAGCAAATTTTTTCATTCCCACAATGTTTTCTAAAGCTATTATCCCACAATGTTTTCTAAGGCTTTTTTCTTGGGGACGTCAGAAGGTGTGATTGTGCGGGAATGGGGCTAATGTGACAAGTTAAAATACTAATACTACAGCCTTGATGTGGAAGTCAGAGATTTATAGCAACCCATTCACACACATTCACACACAATCCTGCTTTTTACGTCCCTAAAGATAAATGCTTTGGACAAAAATTGTTGAAAATGAAGACATTGCTTGTTATAAGCTATTTCTTCATTTCCAACAATGGTTTAAATTCCAAAAGACAAAGATTCTAAAAATTCATGACCTGATAAAGGTTTTTATAAATATCAGGATCCTTGTATGTGACCTACCTTCTGACCCTGATCTTCTAGCTTCCAAATCTCAATGTAAAATACAACTAGATTGATACCACTGCCTTTATAAGGCTTCACAATTTCATTCTCTGGTGTCATGGAAACGACAATCTTGGAAAGGTCAAGGTCACTGTTTATGTAAACCAATAGCCTTGGTGGCATGCTGTAGATTTTGACTTCATTTCGGATTCCCTCTATTGTTTCCATGTCAATGATCTCTGGGAAAACCCCTTCAAAAAAGGGCAATAAAGTTTATGCGTCTAAAATTCCATAATCTTTAAATCGTTGTCTGCAACTCCTTTCAATTTGGGCCAGTCTAAAATTTTGTTGTGTGGTAATGGGTTAATTAGACCATAGCTAGACAACAAGTATTCAAACTGGTCCATATTCAAAGACAACTTCACCCGTTCCTGTTCAATCCCTAACTTTTTATGTCTCTGTGATTTTGTAATTGAGAAAACATTATAAAAAAAGAAGAAATGGCTTGTCACAAGCAATTGCTTCTTATATTTTCAACCCTGAAAGGTTATTTTCAAAATTAAATCCATTTTCGTCTGCAACATCTTTCAATCCATCTGCAAAAACCTTTGAATTTGGACTTGTCACAGTTTTTGCAAAACAGTCAACAGTCATATGATAGAACTTATCTTAATTTTCAAAATTGTTACCATGAGTTGATTTTTAGGGTTTGTGATAATTTGGACACATGTTCCATGTAAAGATTTTTCAAAAGAAGTACTAGACATACAATTTACTGACATCAGCTTACGCAGAGATTAATGGCAGTAGAGCAGAATCCAAAAGGTCAGATTATAACCCTTATCATTACCTTATTATATTCTTAGGTGTGAAATCTTGGGATTTCCCAGTGTAATAAATTTTGATATAATCACTAGTGATGATATCAACTTTCACTCCGAAAATTTGGAACTACTTTTATTTCCAGAGGGCCTTCTCTCTCCGTGACCTTACATTGAATTTCTTAGGCTAAAACCAACAAAAAAAAGTGGAATAAGAAGAAATTAACGAACATAACTACAACACCAAAATAACCGTTTTGTTGACAACTGGTTTGAAACAATAACGAACCTTGATATTTGTGTTATCACAGATGACTCAAACAAATGCATAATTTTCCGTAACGTCCAAAATTATTCCTCGAATACTGATGATATTGCAGTTAAAGTGAATACGTTGTTATGCGTTTGAAAAACTCGTCCTTCGGACTCGTTTTTCAACGCCTAACAACGCATTCGCGTGAGAGATTTTTCATATAAAAAATAACCTGTGATTATCCTCTATTTACTGAATCGCTGCAAATTCAAGGGACTGAAAGTACTGAAAAAACTTGTTGTTCAATAATCAATATTCCTTTTACAAATCAATTTCATAAACAACTCTGGAAGAAAAGGTACAAGCAGGAGGTGTAGACCAAGATCAGACTTACACCTCCTGTCAAAACCGGCAGTCTGATTTTAGTCTACATCTACTTCTAATCCCTTGCAAGCCACAGTTGTGTATAATATTGATTTTCAGATGTGTATCTAGTGCTTTCTGGGCCTATGATTTCAATTCCAACAGGGTTTTTATTCTGCATGATGATGGTTAACCCATTCCCACACGATGAGATGTTAGACCAGTCCAAATTCCTAGAAGTTGCAGACTATTATTTTTAGTTAATGAAATCTTGAAAACGTTTGTCTTTTTTGGGTAGAAAACACTGTGGATAATGAAGAAATTGCATGAGACAAGCAATTTCTTTATTTCCAATATGTTTTTAAAAGCTTTTAGATCTATATTGAGGGGCATTTAAAAGCATCATTGAGTGAAAATGGGTTAACCCATTCAAGCTATAGTTTAGGTCGCCAACCTACCATTTAATTTTTTTGTTACATGCAACCGGTGATAAATTTTTCAAAATAATGCCGTTAGAAATCAAAGTAGAATTTCCTATCGGGGTTACTTGGCAGGGCTTAGGGAGACATTAGGCAAAGCCTGTTAGCGGTCAATTTTGGCTCTGCAGTTTCAAATTTTGCAATCTGATAATGTGCGAATTTCACTTGACTCCCATCCTTTCACCAACCTCGGTTTGATATAACATTTGAGACAACATTGTGAGATATGAAGAAATTGCTTGTTATTTTCTCCTAATATGATGGTTATTTTCCAAACAATTTCCATTTTGAACTGTCGTCCTCAGAATCTTCAACCGTGAACAATTCTAAAATTTTGTCATCTGATAAAAGGTTTAACCCATAACCACAAAATTCCTCTTTTTGATGCCCTTGAGAAATAAGGTTATGGCAAATGTGTGGTAAAAGGTGAAATTGCTTGTGACAAGCAATTTCTCATTTACTCATATTGTTTTCTAATTTATTTGGATCTTATTTTCGAATTCTTGCAAACTCTGAATTACTGTCTGCAACTTCTTTTTACAAACTTCTTTATGTGATATTAGATTTTAATAATTTACCAACAAGTTAAGAGAAACGCAAGAACAGATCCTGGACTTTCTTCTGATAGTTATACACTCTAGGGTAATATCGATTGAAAACAGGGAATAGACTTGTTGTCTAGTCTCCATTTCTAGACATACAACTGCTGTGAATCTGCTCTGCTATGAATCTGTTCTGCTGTGAATCAGCTCTACCATGAATCAGTTCTGCTATGAATAAGCTCTGCTTTGCTTAAGCTCTGCTTTGAAATCTGCTATGAATAGGCTATCTCTATAGTGATATTTCAAACACAGTCTGTAAGTAAAACACAATATTCTGTTACCAAAATTTTATATCTCCTATATTTTCAAGCTGTAGTAAAGGTGATTTGAAAGCATTATTACAATGATAAGTTACACATTAACACACAATGACGCTTCCAGACAGTTCATTTACTTCTTTCATTTTTCTAAAATTATTACTCTTAGATCCAGAGGGAGGTCAAGCATATAAGTTCTGGAGCCTTGAAATTTATCATTAAGAATCTGTTATGGATTTGTATGAAAATTGCTAAAATTTTGATTTTTAGATTCCCTGGTACAAAGCCAAAGAATGACTACAAGATATGTTTAAGTAAAATTGTATCATAATTCTAACCTTAATATTGGATTTAAAAAAAACGCTTATGGATTAATCTCCCTTGATAGTCTAGATAGCTCTTGTGATGGTCAATACAGATGTCAGGTTTTATGGGGATATCTTAAATAACAACAGATATATGACCAAGGTTAAAGTTTGTCACGCCAACACGCGAACGACGCTAAGGTGATGACAATATCTCGGGTTTTCTCCAAAAACAGCCGAGCTAATGACAAAGCTCTCTGCCTTCTGGTTTCAGAGAAGAGGACTTTCAAAAATTTGCTTGTTTGTTTCTATGTAAAATTAGGTGTGTCCAGTGAGGTAGAGTATAAATATAATGCCAGGGACATGATATGAACAAACTTGGTAGAGGGCAACTGTGTGATGCTATATACCAAATATCAAAACCCTCTGATTTCTTGTTAAAGATATTCTTAGAAATTCAAATTGAAAAATACAAGCAAGTCTATATTCACAAAGTATGATTATAACCTCGATATATAAGTAGTTGGAGCGGATAAACAGTGATCAGGGTTTAAACAAGCTTTCACCTCTCAAATATGAGAGATACATGTAGTATACTCCATGCAAAAAGAATCGATTGTTAGTTTCGATTTTCCCGTCCTTTAATCATTCAACCTGTTACCACATAATTTGATTTTGTGAACCCACATTGTCATGCATTACATTTAGAAACTATTTATATATAATAACCAGAATATGTAAAATTAGGATTATTTGTTAAGTTTCTACCCCGTTGGAAAATATCTATTTTGTTATTCATGTACTTATCAGCTCACTGATTTGCTAAGCGCTACAAAGTAAAAAGGAAAACCACAGACAGTATGCAGGGTTTATTATAAATTTGCTTGACCCGAATGACATGATTCTTTCTTAAAATTTGAGTAAATTATTTCACTTATAAAGAAATTTGTCATGAATATATTAAGGTACAAAATTCTTGCAGTTAAACCACTCCTTATTATTCTTGACAAAAAGTGAGCCATGAGCATTCAACAAGTAAGTAAATTCCTCAATCAGTGATGATAAAGAGGCGTCAGAGACAAATTATGTTCCCCGAATATACCTCTGTCACAAAAGATATAAAATATATAGAGAAAAGGGTTCGGACAGATGCAGATGCGGTTATATTCTTGCCACATTCCAGACATGCTAAATTTCAACGTACATCCTTGAGCTCTGACCTTGGCGCTATCTAAAAAATTGTTTCAAATGGCATAACTGCTCACGATAGTGAACAAATGTGCAAAGTTATTTTCGAAATCAATCTGTTACTTTAGGAGCTATGCTCCAGACATGATTAACTATCATAATTGACCTTGACCTTAGAGCAATCTGATTTCTTTTTTTTTCCAAAGTTGCACATTTACTCATGACTGATAATAATTGTGACAAGTTATATTGAAATCCATCTATAATTGAAGGATCTATCCTTATTTTAATGTTCGATCTTGAGCTGTGACCCTGACCTTGGAACTGTACAAATAAATTCATCAAATGGCTAATCTACTTATGATAGAGAACAATTGTGTAAAATTATTTCGAAATCATTCCCAAATTGAAGGATCTATGCTCTAGAAATGCTGAATTTTCAAGTTCGACCCTTAGCTGTGAACTTGACGTTTGAGCTATCTGAAGTTTTGTTTCCAATTTCACATCTTCTCATGATAAAAAACAATTGTGAAAAGTTATTTCGAAATCCATCCATAATTAAAGAATCTATGTTCTGGACATGCTTAATTACAACGTCTGATCTTGAGAGTGACTTGTACCTTTGAGCTATCTGATTTTTTTTCAAATGGTAAATCTACTCAGCATAGAGAGCAATTGTGCAGTTATTTTGAAATCTTTCAGTAATTGAAGGAGCTATGCTGTGGACAAGGTCAAATTTAACCTTAAACCTTGAACTGACCTTGACCTTAGAGCTATCCAAAAACAGGGAAAGTTACCTTGGCGCAATATCATAAGGAAAACACATATGAAGTTTCATCCATTTTGCCCAGAGTTGCTGGAAATATCGGGGAGGAAAGATAGACGGAAAATGGAAGGACAGACAGATGGGCAGACAAAGCGGCAACTATATGATCACGTAAAAGATTGAGGCAATCACATAGATTTTCACCTTCACTTTACGAGCTTGCTTAGAAATGCGTGGAAACTTATTCTATTTGTAACAATTTGGTACAATCCAGGTGTGATATTACTGGTCATTTTAGGGGGGTTCAGAATAGTGTATAAGCTGAAAATAGTACTGAATTTTGTGATAAGAGGAGGTCACACATTTTTAAAATCCTTATTTCTCAACGAAACCCTATGTTGTGGGTACTCATTTGAATTGTCTACAAGGTAGGGTCTGTGGCAGTATTGGTGAAATATTCAAATCTAAAATACAATTTATGCGCTCTATCTTTAGCTCCGGTGGTTGTTATTCAGAATTGTGGGGTGCCTGTTTTAGAGGGATTTGCAACCATTGAAAAAAAAATATGGTCTGTCAAAAGTTGGTCTTAATAGCGAGGTGCCCGTATTTCCGGGGTGCTCGTGAGGAAGGGTTTTACTGTGCATAATTAAATACACAGGACCCGTTCTTGTAACCATGAGAAAAAAATGTCTAATTTTAGAGAATATCTTAAAAAAAACTTGCTTCTTTGTTTTTATAAAAAACGCTTTGCACCTTGGCTGAGCCATAATATGGCCCCTGGGGCATAGTATAAACTACATACCAAATAGCAAGGTCCTCTGCCTTTTGCTTTCAGAGAAGATGTCATAAGATTTCCTTCTTCATTTCTTTGTAAAATGGGATGTTCCAAGGCAGAAGCCAAATATAACCCAGGGGGGTATGAATGATTAAACTTGGTAGGTTTATAACGCACAACTAGCTAGAGGTCCATTTGACAACGCTACATGTATACCAAATAACATCTGGTTTCAGAGAAGAATCGTTTCAAAAAATCCATTCTTTTCATTCTTTTTTGATCTGTTGTAACCGTAAAGAGGTTAAAAGAAATACATGTAGTTTGAACACCTTTGGAAGACAATCAAAAAGGAACATCACAACAAAAATTTTACTGATTGGCCTTATCGTGTTGATGGAGAAAGTGTTTACAGAAATTATTGACGGACGCACGACGCCATCGAGACGACAGACGCTTGAAATTTGATGATCAAAATGGTTCAGTCTTGGGAATTTGTGATCAGTTCGCCAAAAATGAATAATAATTTACGTACCGTGCATGGGCGGAGATGGGATGGGCGGTATATTTGGCACTTCCTGTGTTTTTTCCCGGTATACTGTAGACTGTGTGTGTATTTCCGTTTATTTATCGTCGCTACCGTTCGACATGCTCGTTGACATGACAGTCATTCTATAAAAAGCGTACGTACTGAATCTTTTATTCTTTTCTTTGTTGAGATAACGAATGACAAAAACATATACAAAACTGATTTATTCCGTAGAACAATTTGTAACAGTTTCATTTCTTAAAAATTGCAGAGTCAAAAATATGATTATTATGGAGAATTTTTTTTTCTGCAACACACTCTCCATTCCTGATTATTGTCATTACAGTTAGGGATAAATAATTCGATTTTTGTCCGTTCTAGACAGTGTTTATTTTTCCAAAATTGAAAATATATTTATTTTATCTGGCCAGTTTTTCCCATTATGCATTATCGTCACGAATTTAGGTACGTATCGAAATCATGTCAACTTACGATAAAATGAATACTCTAGATAATTTATTCCAAGATAATAACCATTTCGTTAAGGAAATGAACAAAAATTCCAAGAAATGTGATATGTGCTTTTCTCTAGATGCTTTATTGTAGGTTGCACTTTTGTAATGTTTATGTAAGTAAATGGTAGTCAACAACAGTTGTCAAGCCCACTGAATATTATAACCGTTACGAGTGTAGGAATTAAAGTTCAGTCAAAACTTTGACATTGTACTGTGACCTTGGCCTTCGAATACGTAGTCTATTAATTCAAATAACACACCTATTAATGGCGGATAACAATACAACGAAATCAGGTTGGTATTTTTTTTTGTTTTGTTTGTTTGAATGGAGTTTAACGCCGCTTTCAACAATCTTTCAGTTATATCGCGGCGGCTGGATCACCTAACAATGGAATCCTGGTATTTCTCACACCAGTACTACCATTTCAACCTTTCCTAGCCTCCAGCTGCTATCACACATAGGTCTACGATTATCGACCCGTCGTGAGAGACAAATAGTCGGAAAGGATGAGTGCCGCCGTCGGGTATCGAACCCGGGACCTCTAGATTGACAGTCCGACGCGCTACCAACTGTGCTATGACGGCGGCCAGGCTGGTATTTAGCCAAAGACTGCAGTAGTTATATTCAAAGGAAACGTTGACAATTTTCTGTACTGAACTTGACCTTTGATCAACATTGAAATAATTTTTCAAATGACGCTACATCGGAAAAATTGTGCCGAGCAGCTGGAGGCTCGAAAAGGATGTATAGGTAATTCTGTTGTGAGAAATACCAGGAACCCATGGTAAGGTACTCCTGCCGCCGAGATGTGACTGAAATACTGTTAAAAGAGGCGTTAAACCCCATTCAATCAATTTGAAGATTGTATGCAGAGAATAGAACCATCAAATTGTACAGGCGAAGATAGTGGTTTTGCATATGCGAAAACGGTATTTCAAATCTATCAAAACGGAAACAAGTTTTCCGCGCATTTCCATGCTCATAAACCTGAATCACGATTTCCTCCGTATTGTTTCGCAGCTGTTTATAAATAACTTACTTGCTGGATACTAACAGCCTACTTTTTGTCGTGAATAACAATGACCTTGAGAATCTTGTATCTTAATACATTCACGCTGAATTGTTAAATAAATTTGGCTAAATGAGAGAAATGATTTACTCGCGTTTCAAGACAGAATCTAGGTCATTGTTCAGCAGAGTAAAAGCGAATACATGTAAACAAACTCTGCATATCGTCTGTTATTCTGAACTGGCAGAGCAACGGTTATAAATCTCCGTGTGGTACAACAGATAAACAGTATGGTTACAACCCCAATATGCACGTGGTTCAAGCGCATATACAGTGATTGCGATTTCCATAAACAAAAAAGACTATTTCACCTCCAAAATTAGAAATATTTCTTTGAGACGTGCATGTAGTAATTCTTGTGTAATAATGACATGCTTATGTAAAAATCATTGTCCTTTTATATTTAACCCATTTCCTCAAGACCCTAAATTTCACGCACTGATGAAATAAATATAGGTTAAACACTGTGATTAAAGCAAAATGGTAAATATGTGTTAACAGTTACTTCTCTTACAATAATCACTTTTCCAATTATCATTTCAGGGCTTTTTTTTTTTTACAGAGGGTTATAAAATGACCTTTCTTTATTGTAAGAATGCCCATTTTTTCCAGAATGTGGTGCAAAGCCTTCCACATTTTGTAATATCACATGTTTTTCTTAAAGTTTTGATTAAACGTGTATACTTAGTATTTAAAAGAGAAACATTCGCTATAAACGGTGGTAACCCTGGTTTCATTTTTGTTCGAATTATGTTGGTGGTCCACACTACATTATATTCTTTTTGCACATCGGGGATTTGTTTTGCAGGAAACATATGTTCAATAAAAAACAAATTGGCAAAAATGCACATTGTGTGTGAGTGTCATTACTGATCCTTTTCGTGATGATACATTGGTGGCATGTAGACATCATTATTGAACGTGGTTAATGTCAAGAAGCTGTTGGAAGGCTTTTGGTTGGTCAGTCTGTGGCCGCTATTGCCGGAGAAATCAATTGCTTACGACAAACAATTATTAATTTGAGAACTCATGTACACCAAACCTGGTCAGATGCTGACTGTCGCTTGGTACAAATCCGCCTTATCTGATGTTTAGCTAAAGAGAAAAAGCAAATTGAGTTGTCGGCCTTGACACTATTGAGGAATTATCACAAATTTCAAGTAAGCAACGTCAAAAGCCCCTTGAAGGCTTTTGGCAGGTCAGTCTGAGGCCGCTGTTGTCAGAACAATGGATTGCTCACGGCAAACAATAATCAATTTGAGAACCCGTGTACACCAAACCTGGTCAGATGCTGACCGACCGAGACCCGGAGTGGTACGAGTTATGTCACATCGGGTTGATCGAGAAATACGACTGCGACATCTCCGAAATAGATTGATGTCACCAACATCCGCTAGCAGAGAGTTGTTTGATGGTAGGGATAGAGCCCAAACCGTTTGGAAACGTTTGCTAGCAGTTTGTATTCTAGCGCGAGCATCTTTTTATGAACCAATTCTTATACCTTATCATTCGCGCAAAAGGTTGGCATGGAGTGTTCGGAATGTCAAGTATTCATTTTTGCTTAAAATAGATTGGTACCCATTAAAGGGGTATAGACAATTACAGAGGACAAACACAGCTAATTCACTTTCAATATGTTATGAATAATTTTCACAAAGTATTTCCAATTTCAATTTCAATTTATTAGAAGTTGGCGAAATCTGGCCGCAGTCCCTCACACAATTATTGATCAAACAAATGAGCCCTGGTGACAGAGACCCAAAGCACAGTTCATAAACTTCACCAAAAACTTCAAAAATATCCGGAGTCAAACCAAAACTGATACTGGTGAAGGTACATCCCGCCATAAACTACAATATTGGTCGAGGGTGCTGCGACTTGAGAGGCCTCTAAATCTTTAACGGACGGACAATCTGAAAAGAGACTAACTAAAGCAAGATACACCTGTTATAAGAAATCATGATGTTTTTTATAAACTAGATCAATATTCTTTAAATCTGTCATACTAAAACAAAACAAAAACTTGGAAAATCCCTTCATATATTTCCTCCTATAACCCATAAACGACCAAATGAACGTATGAAGTTTGAGAAACGAAAGTAAATTACAGAAACCTGTCAAGGACTACTGTTAAGAAATTCAAATTCCGAGAAAGGGGTGGACGCGGGAGGGTTATTTTTTTAAATGTCGGATGCCTAATTTATCACCTGGATATAATTTTAGCGACTTGCTTCTGTCAAATACAACATGAAAAGGAAGTAGAAAGAATGACCCAAAAGGATTTAATTTACACAAACGGACTATGTGCTGTCCCCGTAAAAGGTTTTAAGCCTGATTGCTTAAAACTTGTTACAGAGGACAAACACAGCTAATTCACTTTCAATATGTAATGAATAATTTTCACAAAGTATTTCCAATTTCAATTTCAATTTATTAGAAGTTGGCGAAATCTGGCCGCAGTCCCTCACACAATTATTGATCAAACAAATGAGCCCTGGTGACAGAGACCCAAAGCAGGCTTTTGGTTGGTCAGTCTGTGGCCGCTATTGCCGGAGAAATCAATTGCTTACGACAAACAATTATTAATTTGAGAACTCATGTACACCAAACCTGGTCAGATGCTGACTGTCGCTTGGTACAAATCCGCCTTATCTGATGTTTAGCTAAAGAGAAAAAGCAAATTGAGTTGTCGGCCTTGACACTATTGAGGAATTATCACAAATTTCAAGTAAGCAACGTCAAAAGCCCCTTGAAGGCTTTTGGCAGGTCAGTCTGAGGCCGCTGTTGTCAGAACAATGGATTGCTCACGGCAAACAATAATCAATTTGAGAACCCGTGTACACCAAACCTGGTCAGATGCTGACCGACCGAGACCCGGAGTGGTACGAGTTATGTCACATCGGGTTGATCGAGAAATACGACTGCGACATCTCCGAAATAGATTGATGTCACCAACATCCGCTAGCAGAGAGTTGTTTGATGGTAGGGATAGAGCCCAAACCGTTTGGAAACGTTTGCTAGCAGTTTGTATTCTAGCGCGAGCATCTTTTTATGAACCAATTCTTATACCTTATCATTCGCGCAAAAGGTTGGCATGGAGTGTTCGGAATGTCAAGTATTCATTTTTGCTTAAAATAGATTGGTACCCATTAAAGGGGTATAGACAATCAATTTATATTATAGACAGTTATGCATTTAAGACGCAAATAAAATTATAACTTTTTACGGATTTATAACCGCGAAATTGTTGATTTCAAATTCTCCCGTGTCTCGAGAATGTTCTCCTTTTCCGAAAATATTTGCTTATTGAGACATTTGTTTTTTAATCAAACTGCAAAGAACCTCAACTGTTGTCTACTTATTTCCATTATATTATATTAACCCCTTACGTTTAAATTCAAACTATCACTTCTAGGTACTGGAATTCTCTATAAGAAAATGTACATTCAATTGCATGATGGAGCAATACTCTTTTTCTACAGCGTGCGACGGCTTTTGATTTGAACTATGACATGTATATACTTTTGGTAACAAGATATGATCATGATTCAACAACTAGTAACTGATCGCCGAAGGGTGACGCAAAGCTTTTCATAGCAAGCTTATTATCTCTTCAGAATTTATTGATGGAGAGGTCATTGCACGATTTTAACGAAAATTTCAGGTTTTTTTTTTCTTTTGTGTGTGAGAAAACTTTGTCTTAACGCTGGGTGAACCGTAGAGCCTTTAATATTCAATGATATTACAGTTATAATATTGATGAAAATTACCATACATAATTCTGCATAGATAAGCATATAGTTTCTATCAAACACATCATTTTTAAAGGGTTGGACACTTGTAGTCGAATTCTGTCTGCCACTTGGCCAAGTATGAATTCAGAATGAGAGTAAATTCAAGTGCATTATATACGTGTAACTCCGCCTTGTGACCCTTTTTTTTAAATGGAAATAATTGGTATTCATGAACTCTGATGTTTTATAAAAGTAAACACAAGGATTTTTTCAAGTAAACATGAACATGTATCCTTTATGATGGCATATCTCCGAATAATTGTTTGTGATTTTGATTACCTCTATACCGGTCTCATTAGAGAGTATACAAATTGTGATGAGGTCCAAGCAGTGTATTGTTGAGTAAGAACATGGAAGAACCTACATTGCTCCCAAAAATTCTGTTAACAAGAAAATATAGCACTGCTGCGAATTTGTTTCTAAATTGTCCTCCTTATATTAGAGATTTACAAAATATTAGAAAAGTGCGTGGCGTGTGTTCTACTCTTGTCGGCGCATTTTCTACCTTTGCGTACTTTCCACTTTTTGACGGCATTTACTTGATGAATATAAGAGCTCTTGCTTACCATTTACTCATATGCGTGAAGTGCAGACACGGAGCGGTCTGGACAGCCACTTAGGTCGTTTAGAGTATTCGATGATAGTTTAAAGAAGTTGTGAGTAAATTAATGTGTATCTTTAGAGACCAAAGCGAATATGCACATGCTGATCAGAGTCTTTTCTTGTCGGAAAAGCGTTAACATGTCACATACAGGCTCATATAATGTAAAGGATAATAAACTAATTAGTTTTGACATGAAACATTTCTATTTGTGATTTTTACTTACGTTTCTAAATCGAGTTTAAAGGAAGAGTTCAAACGCATAAAGCGTATTTGCTGTCTATTCGTTGCACACACCCAGCATAATTTTCAGATCTTTGACCAGACATTACTCTTGAAAACAGTCTATAGATAATTCGAAAAAAATGCGTAAAAACCATGTATCAAATAGTTTGTCTAAGGTGTTTATCCGTTTTGTTTTCCGAGTTATAACCTTAAGCGAACAACCCGTCCTGTGATAGTTTAAAATGAATCCAACTTAAACTGGCATTCGTGTTATCGAAGATTGTCTAACAACATTTCAAGTGACCCCTTTTCTAGAGTAAATTGAAGGGATTGAGCCGATACCAAAACGGCCAATACGGACGATTCATATCTGAAAACTTGTTGGTTTTAACCTAATTTCCCAATATTTCTTTTTCCTGATATTTGATGAAGTTGACCTAACTTCGAGAGAACTTTCATAAAGATATAGGTAATGTCAGAGGAATGAATGTTTACCAAAGAAAATGTAATTATTTCATTTAATAGAGGATACAAGGACTTGGTGAAAAACATCCAACAAATTAATTAGAAAATGTAGCTGATATCTCTATCTTTGCAATGGCGGTGATGACAACCCAGAGCACGTCGTGACCTAAAGCCAATTAAGTCATGACGTTCCTTTATAATACAAGGACACTCTCCCCATGTAATATTATTTAAACGCGTATGTTTTTGTGTTGTTGGTTTTTTCTCCTGTATTTATGCCATTTTTGTAACACATGTATTTTTTAAACCCATCAGTTCCTTGATACCGAAATCTAATGTTAAATTAATGAGATCGAAGAGATAACGTAGAAAAGAAGAGAAAACATATCTTTATTATTTCACTACTCGAATTATTTTTAAACAAAATCGGTATTTCTACTTCGAGACACCTACATGTCAACCAAAAAGGGGTGATGTAGAGCGAAATGCAAGGAAAATAAAACTGTAAAATGAACGTAAATATGCTGTCATCAATTTGTTTTTCGAAAGTTGTCTACGGGTTAGCGAACCATGTACAGTAAAACCCCTCTAATACGACCACTTGCGGTACTTTCTGAAAGTGGTCGTAATTTTACTTTCGATGTTTGAATATATTGATGCTTGAAAGAAAAAAAAATAAAAATAAAATATAAAAACATGTATTAAAGCGGAATCTTATGTCATTTTCGTATTTACAACCTTTGTAAGTTATACTTTCTCTCCTCCATTTTGATCTGATTCAGAAGTCCTACCTCATATTATTTATACGTAAGTACAGGTTCAAAGTGTCAAACTGTTGATATCATATCTTCTATAATGCGAATACCAAACACCAATTAAGTTGAAATCTAAATTAAATTGCTAATTAACTGTTCGGAACGCCGTAAACAAACTAATCGTAACTTCTCGGATACCTTTTCACTTTCGACTTTATCATTCGAGTCAAAACACGTGACATATTCAAATAACAATTAAAAAGATGTGCTATATTTCCTAAAAGTGATCGGCTACTTTAATCTTTTTAATAGAAATAACGCCTATTATAATAAGGGTTCGATATTAGATAATCAAAAATCCGATATTGTATTGACAATGCATTCGTTCCCAATTAGTGTCGCTCTTATCAAGTGTGAAATTCGGGTGGTCGGTCTCAATGTGTGAAGTTACTGGTCGTTTTAGTGGGGTTCAAAACAGTGTATCAGCTTTAGTTGGTACTGAATTTAGTGGTCGTAATTCGGAATAGCGGGGTTCGCGACCATTGAAATAAAGAACAAAAAATTCCGTTCTGTAAAAAATTCGGTCGTAATAGCGGGGTGCCCGTATTTCCGGAGTGGTCGTAAGGAGGGTTTTTACTGTACTTGTTCATGACAATAAATGCAATACAAATTAATGAAGTAAAATGATTCATATATTGAAGCCTTTACTGGTTTTCAAAATGTCAGACTTGTCAAGGGGTAGCAGACAACATTGCAAAGTAAGTGCAATTTATACAGTAACCATCATATATTATAGAGGATTTTTTGTTAAAAATTTCGTTTCCCAGTATTAAAAGCTTCAAAATTCCTATTACTTGTAGGCCTTTTCAATCAAAGAAAAACATTGGTGTTTTATAGAACGCGAAATAAATCAATTTCTTTCCAAAGTGCTCAAAGGAAGCATCGGGTGAAACAAGCATTCTGAAGTATTGCATGGGAATAACAAGTCCCCTACCGGCTTTATATATATCCCTAGAGCCTAGGTTGGTTTCTTTTTTAGTTGGTAAAGGGATAACCACCCCTGCAAAATATTACAGTTGTAAAAGATTTTATGAGCAATTCTTAAACACACACACATACACACAAAAATAAAAAATAGGCGTCTCTTTTTGTTGTATGCCAAATTTTACTTTATAAAATCATCTGTTCCTAGAGAATTAACACTCTAAAGCCCAAGTAAACTTTGAACAAAAGCTTTCAAGAATCTGTCTAGGATTATGAATGTTTTTCGGACATAATGTTATCAAAATATTTTGCCTTGAGCACTTCATGCAAAGATCAACTAATAAATCCACCAACTACTCAAATTGAAAGAAGCTGTAAATGACATTTAAGAAGTGAAACCAATTTCAGAATTAATCCTTTATTGTTAGGGAAACTTTGTATAGCATCCATATCTTCCTAAAAAATAAATGAACCAGAATAGAACGTAAACTCGGTCTGACACTCATCAATATTGACCCAATTACCAAAAATTGACTCATTACCTGCAAGCGTTTAGAAAATAAGTCCGGAAGACTGAAATTTCCTGGTAATTTTCTGAGTCTAGCATCCGTATCTAGCTAAAAAATAAATGGACTGGTACGGAGCTTTAACTCATTTTGTAACCCATCAATGCTGTCTCACTTACCAAAAAAATAGCTCCATACCTGCAAGTGTTAAGAAAAAAGTCTTGAAAACTGTAATTTCCCAGTATTTTTCTAAGTCCAGCATCCGTATCTTCCTCAAAATTCAATTGACTGGAACAAAACTTAAACACGTTCTTTACTCACTAATATTGACTCATTTACCAAAAGTCATCTCGATACCTGCAAGCGTTTAGAAAAAAAAGTCCGGAAAACTGAAATTTCTTGGTAATTATCTGAGTCAAGCATCCGTATCTTCCTCAAAAATTAATGGTCTGGAACCAATCGTGTTCTGTAACTCATTGATGCGGTCTCACATACCAAAAAATCAGCTTGATATCTCCGAGGGTTAAGAAAAAAAGTCCGCAAAACTGAAATTTCCTGGTAAATTTCTAAGTACAGCATCCGCATCTTCCACAATAATCAATGGATCGGAACTAAACTCGAACATGTTCTGTAACTCATTGACGCGGACTCCCTTTCCAAAAATCAGCTCATCTCCCAGAGTTAGGAAAAAAAGTCTGAAAAATTGATAAGTCCGGGCTGACAGACGGACAGACTGGCGGAGAGCAAACCTAAAGTCCCCTTCGGCTTCGCCGTAGAGGACAAAAAAGTTCATCTCAAAAATGTTCTGTTTAAGGTCACCTGAGCACAAAGTGCCCATGATGAATTTTTGTGATCTAGTTCGGTGTCCGTCTAGAGAACATGGTTTTTGGCTCGGATGTCTTGAAGATTCCTTCAAGAGATTCAAATTGGGCGAAAACATGGGATTTATGAGCGGTCAAGTCATCATTGATTGGTTACAAACTCATGGTAAAACACACAAAAATCTTATTTAATTGATTTTTAGCTGGTAAGTTTCTTGGGTCGACCTCTCTTAGAACCACCAAGAAAATTTGACCAAAAACATGGTTGTTATGTGCGGGGCTAAACAACATCATATGGAACCAACCATGACTGTTAAACTGTTTTTTTTTTTCAGAACTACTAATTTGACATTATTGGTGGACTTCTCTTAGGTTTAAGTTATTTGATCATACAAATACACGGGTGTTATGGGTAGGCTTGTCAGCTCCAAACGTAACATATTGTCAAACATAAAAAAGTATTTGAAACGTCTTATGGGATATGAAACATATTGAAGGAATGTTGATCAGGTGCATAACATGAAGGTTAGGTGTAGTGTTTATCAGCCCCATTTAAAGCCAATAGTAAAATGCTTAAAAAAAAAAAATTCTACGATGAAACTACTAATCAGAAATAATTGCTTTTTGACAAGAACCTGCCTTTAGAAGGTTTCCTACAGACTTCCAAAAAGAAAGTACGAAAAACATTGTGTTTTTGCAGAGGCGTATCAGTACCATATTGAACGTATAATGAGATGCTGAAAATTGTCTCTCCTGTAATTATGCATTATACCCCCACTTCGCAGATGACGGGATAAACTGGTTAATTCAGAGCTTCCGTCCATCTTTTAACCAATCGTTTTCGTCGCATTTTTCTCTTAAACTGCAAATAGAGTTTACTGAAATTTTGTGAGGCGGTTCAAATTGAGGTCCTACACGATGTTTACCGAATTAAGGCCTGCCAATATATTTATTGGCTTAGTTTATTTTCCGACATTGCCGGGTAGAATGGATTTTCGTCACATCTTCCTCAGCAACTATTACACACCTCGATTTGAAACTTGGTATTGAAAATTATCTACCTCTTGTTTACTTTCGGACATGGCTGTCATACTGGTATATTATCATCGCATGGGGCTTACCCAATTTAGGTCTGCATGGTATCTACTTCCTATTTTACTACTTAGTCTATTTAGGACATTTTCTTGATTAGTGGTATATCTTCGTACAACTTTTCTCATTTACTATAAATGGCACCGTCTTTGAAGTTGCTTTAGAGATTCAACTGGATTAACTTTACGGTGCTCGCTGAATATGTTCCGTTGAATAGAATTTAATTTAAAATGTAGTTTACTTAGTACATTAAGGGTGGCATACCCAGTGAGTTTTGACTCGCACATATCTTGTATCGATTTCCTCTGATAATACTATTAACATGTACAAAAGGTGGTGGCTATAAAGAGTTTCCGGTAAGAAATATCTATTTTAGAATTTTCAAAGCTAAGCCAATCTTAGCAATGATATGTCTGATAATTGATCTAGGCATATTGGTTCATTACCGTCTGTCCGTCTGTTTGACTGTCTTAAACACTTGACCAAAACATTCATTCGACATTTTCCATATGTTCTACCCATTTCAAGATCTAAGATCTAAGCTTTATATTCGGAATAGATATATTTGGGCGTGAAATGGCCAAAGTCAAGGTCAGAGTCATACACATTTCTATTCAGATTCCTTTCGATACGTGACACAAACAATTAATATTTTGTAGTAAAATTAAGCTTATCATAATTTTTTCAGATTTGGAATGACAAAAGCGCCTCTGGCAATACCAAGGCGAGTGTTATCTATGAAGGACAAACGTTTTAAGATTATCCGTGTTGGCCATATAAACGTATTTCGCAAATACGTTGTTTGGAGACTGTTTTGGTGTGGTATCGTTGGTTCTTTTGTTGTTATTGTTGTTTAAATATAATGAGCAATCACTTTTTACATTATTTTTTGTCATTTATTTTCATAATATTTTTTTCCAAATCCATGCAGATTATTGAAGTGATTATCTTTGATTTTCATAACTTTCTTCTTAAATATCAATTTTTCATCATTTACTTTGTCAGGTGTATGATATATAAAGTTCTCATGGTCGACCTGTCCAGATATATACTTCAGTTCTCCCTTAACCATCCGCTCGTGGCTAGCTGTATTATATTGAATCGTTAACAGATTTAAGCATGGTTAGTGTTAATTTACGGAACCCTTAAGTGACATTACAGATATTTCTAATTATGCAAAATATCAAAATACGAAATACTCTTCTAAGTATTTTGAAATGTTGAAATACTTTTTCGTAATATCGAAATACTCCCTTATGTATTAAATACTATTTTGTAATTACGTAATATTCTTTAATTCTTAAATTTACTTTACGGCTTCAGTCATTGGTAGAATGGCTAGTCAGTATTTGATGTGCCTGCGAGAGCACATGATTACCATCGCATTGTTATTTTTATCAGCTTTCGATTGCTTTCAACAATATCAATACATCATATGTACGCTTATAATGCTGTTAAAGAAGAGAACCTCATTTTGATCCCGCTTTTAAACAATCTTCAACAGAACAACTAAGTCTTAAACCTGTTAAGACATCTTAGTATCTTTTAGCTCTTTACTACACAGAAAAAATTTAGAAATGCCCATTTTCAAAAATACAGACAACAATTTTAAATTAATGAAATTACTTTTTTTTCTCTCTTTATAGTAAGAAACATCGTGGATAATGAAGAATTTGCTTGTTAAAGTCAATATCTTCATTATCCACAAAGCTTTCCAGAGTCTTTTCATGTTCGGCATAAAAAGCGGGGTTGTGTGGGAATGGATTGAGTACCTGCAATATACACGAACGGAGACAGAAGAACACTCGATCAATCATATGTTATTAGAACTTGTTGAAATTGGCTAATTAAAAATGACGAATCGCTGGCCCCACCCACTTACTCTAATTGCAATACCCATCGACTCCGACAGGAAACCCCGCTTCGATTTAAAACGGTGTAATAGTTGGTATGCGATCTTAACATCGTAACTACAACACGAAAAAGCTGTAGTTACGATGTTTAAGTCGCCAATCCAACCAAAAAAGGTCAATGTCAGCTTTCAAACTCATTTGTGGTCTAAATGATCGGTTTCATTGGTCGACTGATTATTTGATTGACAGCTGCGATTGGTCAATTCTAATGAGTAGCAAGGGCAAATGACTTAAATGATACTAAACTAATATAATGGAATTATTCTTATAGTGGCAGAATGTGATCGCTTTATTGAAATATTCGCTAAAATGCAGTCGGTCGCTCAGGCAAGATTGATTTGTTTTGTTTTTGTTTGAATGTGGTTTTACGCCGCTTTCAACAATCTTTCAGTAATATCGCGGCGGCTGGAGAGCACCTAACAATGGAATCCTGGTATTTCTCACACTAGTACTACCATTACATCCCTTCCTAGCCTCCAGCTGCTATCCCACATAGGTCTACGATTATCGACCCATTGGTGAGAGACAAATAGTCGGAAAGGATGAGTGCCGCCGTCTGGAATCGAACCCGGAAACCTCTAGATTGACAGTCCGACGCTCTACCAACTTCGCTATGACGGCGGCGATTCAGGCAAGATTGACTGATTGATTCTAGTTATGATGTGGCGAAAGTAGTAAACTCATAGATTTGTTTCTGAAAATACATTCTAGTTTGTTTTTTTTGTTGTTGTTTTGTTGTTGTTGTTGTTGTTGTTGTTTCGTCTCTGGCAGATGCAATTCATTAAGCCTCTACCTACAATTGACCATTCGAGGCTGTCAGTCAGTTAACCCATTACCAGATGACAAAATTTTAGATTGGTCCAAATTGAAAGGAGGCGCAGACGACAAATTATTGTTTATGAAATTTTAGTTTTTTTTCAACTTTCTGGGTATAAAATATGATGGAAAATGAAGAAATTGCTTGTTACAAGCCATTTCTTCATTTTCTACAATGTTTTCCCAATTGTTTTTCTTGGGGGGTGTCAAAAGGCGTCACTGTGTTGGAATTGGTTAACCAGTCCAATAATGAAATAATTCATTTAGATGGGAAGTAAACGTTTGGACTCCAACATTGGCAGCCATTTATTTGACGCATTTTTGTTGGTTTTGTGAATTAAAGTCGTAACTACATCTTATTTAAATTATTTCGTAATTACGAAATAACATTTCGTAATAACGAAACACTTTAGAGAGTATTTCAACATTACAAATGGTATTTCATAATTGCCAAATGATCTGGATCATTTGCATATTAAAAAGAGTCTTGGATGTCACTTTTGGAGTTCCGTATTTATTCGCCATTTTTTTTTTTATTGAATGGAAACTCTGAAAGTTTAAAATCTATTAACTTGAAACTTCGTAGATGGATATATCTCTTTGACGAGAAGTGCAGTGCACAAAACGCACAACTATTGCATGCATAATTTTGGAGTAATTGCCCTTTGTTGTTTTAAAGACTTAGATTGTGTCCGGGGCATATGTTATAAAGTGAGAATCAAAACTCTTGCTTTGCATTTTTTTTGGAGTTATTGCCCTTTGTTGTTTAAAGACTAAGATATTGATCGGAGCTTATCTGTGAAAGTATAAAAGCTATTAAATTGAATCAACATAGATGGATAAATCTCGTTGAGGAGAAGTGCAGTGCACAAGACCCACAACTCTTGCTTGCATAATTTTGGAGTTATTGCCCTTTGTTCTTTTAAAGACTATGATTTTGTCCGGAGCATATCTCTGAAAGTAAAAAGCTATTAACTTGAAACTTCATAGATGAATAGATCTCGTTGACGAGAAGTGCAGTGCACAAAATCCACAACTCTTGCTTTGCATAATTTTGGAGTTATTGCCCTTTGTTGTTTTAGGACTTAGATTTTGTCAAGAGTATAATAGCTGTTATCGAAGAAATTCAGTGCACACGAAGCCTAAATCTAACTGCCTTCAGTTTACAATCAAGCTTTTACGGCGGGGGTGGCCATGTCCGACTTGGCTCTTGTTTAAATTGTCATTGTAAAGACTTAATTTGTACGTCTTATATTTCATATATTTATAAAAAGTTTTACAGTTTTGGGAATGGAGAAATGTTAAGTAACATGAACGATAATCATTTTTATTTGTGTTAAAAAAGTGAGTGTAATTCAGATATTATCTAAATTGTGTTGGCTAAACCATATGTGTGTATTTATGTGATTAATGGAGCTAAGGAGTCACATTTGGGATTATCACTCCCTCAAGTCCATGGGCTATCACTCACTGCACTTCTGGGCTGAGAGGCCTGGGTTAAAATCCTAACAGAGAAGGTCTTGCAAGAGTGATGATAAGCTTGGTTTGCATTTTATAGATGAATTAGATATCACGGAGTTCTGACATCTTCTGTTATCTGCAAATTATATTTTTAAATAAAACATTATCCTTGTGACATAAGGGGAAATAAAACACAACAAATATTCCTCCTTTAAAAATGACTTTTTTTATACCGACTCAATGAACATATCAACGTTTACTGGCTTTACCGTATAAAAACTAAATTTTGCAACTGACGAAGCGAGTGTCGACTTGCCGCCATTACAAATTTTGTTTATATCACAGGCGAGGCTCATGGGAGAAAACAGTGATATTTTACCGTAATGAAGTGATTATGGTTTGTTTACCAATCGAATTGCCACAATTTCTTTGTAGTAAAATATCAATTCATATGCTATGTACAAGTATTTACAACATATTTTTGGTAGCATGACGTCTCACTGTAACTCAGGTTTATATGCAAAATAGATATGCAAGTACTAGACACAAATATTCACTGCAATAAAGATATTGAAACCAAAGAATAATTTTGAATTGACAAAAAAGAATATTCAATTTCATTCTTCCTGACAAAATTAAATTGTTTTATGTTCTCTTCTTATTCTGGAGACAAATTTGTTAAAAATTCTATAAAAGCTTTACTTCAACATAGTTTCATTGCCCCTGGAATGATGCTTAGAGCGGAATAACTAACACCATCTAAAATAATTTTCGTTTTGAATTAATTATAAAACAAATAATCACTATAGACCCAAAACATATAAAACGCCTTTACAAGGAATCACAGGTGTATTTTCAGTTGCCAGAAAGGGCCGTTATGAAACAATACAATTATTTCTCAGGAAAAATAACCTTCTGAGTCAAGGGCAAACTTGGGAGAAATACCGCTTCTATATTTTACATTTTCCAGTTAAATCTGTCATATACGTTGAAGAAACTGGCTCTAAATGATTTTGACCAAGTGGTTGATCAGACGCAGAATAATGCTATAGTTTAGTAAAGATAGGAAAGCCTTTTAAAGGCAAAAGTGACTTATAACGGGGAGTATTTGATGTTCCAATTTCTTTGATGAGGCCACTTGCTAACATTTGAAAGAAGATGCTGTGGAATAAACCTAGGTAGGTAAGAGCATAACTCATCTATATTCATATAAGAATTAGGCGCGGTTAGAGAAATCAGGATTATAAGACAAATATACATTGAAATACATCAATCAAAGTACTGTCAGCACTGCTCACCAATGATTAATTGAGAAATGTTGCTACTGTGACTTTTAACGTTGTTTATATCTTTGAAAAAATAATCAGAACATTTTTCGCTGTGAGTTACACATTTTTCAGATCATCTTGATTTTATTCAAAATCATTTACGTAAACATTAGATACGTTCCTTATAGGCTATCTCAATGCCATTCACCATTAGAAATAGTTTCTTAAAGCAGTATGCATTTGGTGGAATAAGATAGCCGGACAACTTATGTTTTGAGAGGGAATATGGAAAGAAACAGCTATCGCTAGTTTTTACTCTCTCATCTGTAAATTAGTACAAACATTATTAGAGCCTCCTGCAGTCTGAAATACCATCCTGTCGATTGATAAATACGAAACTATCGATCATTCCTCATTATGATTAACGATAACATCTATTGTGCTATTGTGCTAGTGTGAAACCAGTTCAATTGTTACGCGCATTAAAGTAGATAAGCCAATTCTCTATATTTAGCTTATAACAATTTTGCAAACTTTGGACTTCCATTTTCCTTTTACCTTATGTTAGAAATTTATTTACATGTAATTCTAATTATTCAACGTAACTTTAAAGGATTCTAGTGTTTAATGCATTATGGCTTGCTCTCAAAAAAGATATTCCAGACTCGACATTCAAAGAAATTCAGTTGTTCCTTTACTGACAGCTATTCGATCTGCTTATTGCCAGGGATGATCCATTTTTTGTGCGTCCAGTTGAGTTACAGGAAGCATTGGGTCACCAGCAGAATATCGAAAACGCGGACATAAATTGCTCCAAAAAGGTCGCGATTAAAATACATTAATTGAAATAGTGAATTAAAAATACCTCAGACCTCAAGCGGAATATAAGAACACAGAATACTGAATCCAGATATATCAATGATATGGAACTAATATTAATAATCAAATCTCTTATCTGAATTGGCTTTAGAAAAATTGATTTATAAAAATAGTCTAAAGCTTGAGGCAGGAATAAGCTATATAAGCCATAAACAAAGTTGAACAAGCTCACAAATCATGTTGTTTTGTTTATATTTATTATCACAAAATACATGTACTCCGTGAAAACTTATGAAGCCATTTCAACAATTTCAGTTAAATCGCGAGAGTTCGTGAACCTAATCATCTTTTCTCGTTTGAATATTATTCGCAAAGGTACGCAAATTATTCGAAAACAAACGTCTAGTGTCTACTAAATTTATACTTCCACTACTTTGCTTTAAAGCAAAACCCAATTAATGTATATCTAGCGGTGATTCACATATCCCTGTCCATTCAGTTATAGTATTATATACTTTTCCATTTTCTGTTTGATCATTCATCTTTTCACAAATATTGCACAATCCGTTACAATACATTAAATCTCTCTCGTAAATAATATATTTATCCTTTTCCTTTAAATAACGGATATATTCATTTTCATCGTCTGAAAGCTTCCTGAGGTAGTACCCTAAACTTTCGATGGACGTGAAGTCCGCAGTGTTGATAAAAGTCCGGTTTGGTAAGAGATGGTTATAATCGAGTAAACCCCGTACGATAACTACAATATCATATTGGATATAGCTGAAATACTTTTCTGTGACATAATCTCTACAAAGGGCATTTTCAAAGCCTAGATAGAATTTATAATCCGAGAGTATGTTTTGAAAGGATGCGTCTTCTATTCTATTATTATTACATCGACCAAATATATCAACGTTAATATATTGTTGTAATTTACTGACAAATTTTTCTCTCAAACCTGTCGTATGACAGTGACTTACAATCCACGCTGCTTGTTTTGTTTTCTTCCGAAATATAGCTGAGTAATCTTTATTTTGAGGTGATCGGTCTTCAAGTCGGCCATATGGTATAAATATGTCTGCATCTCGGAGATATGTCATTGACCAATTAAAAACTTGGCGCCATCTCCTATCGACAGCAAAAGAATACACTGCTGGTGATTCCATAGTGTAGAATACCCAGGGCTGGCTTGTATTTCTTTTTGATATAGGTGCGTCATTTGATCCTCCACCAACAATAGATATTATAACTACGCTGCTTTGCTTCACCCTTGATTTATTAAACGTAACAACACAATTGGAATATTCACATAGGGACATGTTGCAGTGTTGATTCCATTTCTTATTTTTCATCCACTGCGGTTCATTCCACCACAAAATTTCATGACGTCCATTTATAGTTTTCGGTTTTTCACTACGGTTGTATCTTAATCGGCTGTTCACAAATGCTGATTTGAAGGTTGGGTTTTCAACCAACTCTTTGAGGTGCAGACTGTGTGTAAATATCAACAAATGACCCCGCAATTGTAGGCTGAAATAATACAACAGTCCTATAACTGCTAAACAAGTCACAAGGAATGTTACACGAAACTTATCCATGCCGTATAATAAGATGACTTACATAGCATAGAACAAGTTGAGATGTCTTGATAAGGTGAAAATTTGATGTCACGACAAATCCCCGGCTTGCTCATTCAGCTGTTGTAAAAAACCTGTTACATTATTTAACGTTTCTCAAATCCAATGATGGACTTCAGGGTTACGTTTGTGGCTATTTGGAAGAGTTGCAGTAAAACGTGAATGGACAATCACCTGGAATAATAATATAGCAATACTAGTCATTTCGCTTAGAGGTGTTCAGAAAAAGGAACTGACAATAAGAATTTAAACTAACCCCAGCAGGCAAGTTAGTTCTGGTTAAATATATGCAAAATATTTTTTTATCAGTTATCAACTTAGGTAACTAAGATTTTTTTATTCTTTAAGTTAGAGGGGAAAATCGAATATACCAGTGTTTGTGTATTTATTATGATGTCAATTATATTGCTGAATAATTTAATACCAGATTTCAACTGGCAATATAGGATCATGAGGTGCCAATTAGGTGTCATATAGGTTCATAATAGTTAAATTGAAACCAACATTAATCCCATATTTCCCAGATTGGACCCATAAATTGCCGAAAATGGTCGAAAAGAAATCCAGTTTGGACATCTCGTCGGGATTGAGATCGACATGCCATATTCGATCCATCCAGGTTTTCCTTATGAAATCTTAATGTGTCCTACTTTTTGTTCTAGCTGGGACGTTTGAAGACGACTGATAAATTATTGAAACTAAACGTTAAATATTTACTTTATAGGCTAAATTTTCAAAATCGCATTTTACACTTGTAAATTCTATCAAGAGATGGAAAGTACCTAGTAATTCCTTTACCATGATTTGAGAGTGTAAATGACGGTGTGGTTTACTCCGGTTAACGACCTATGTGTGGTCAATTCTGTGCATAGAAGAGGGAGTCAAAAAGGCGTTGCATGTGAGCAGTTGGTAGTTTTGGATGATTTACGTTGATTGTTGCCAAATAATATGATTTCGCGAAGAATAAAGTACAGTAATTAATATTCCGTTTATGGAGAATCTACATACTTTACTCATTCTTCTAACATTTTCGTTATCACAAAGTGGTTTCGTGTTTCAGTTAAAGTTGACCTTTTTTAAATCCCAGAGTAATTTATGAAGGGACAATATAAACATATATATGCGTAACAGTGTATTTAATTCTGGTGTACTTTTTCAATACAAATCTTTTTTGATACAGAAAGACAATTCAAGTATCATTGTAGTACGATATCCTCATTAATAATTGGCAGCTCAGAACACAAATAAAATCACCGGTGTTCCCCTTTTTATTCTTTAACGAAATACATTATAATAATCTTAGTAAAAAATGTGGAAACTGCCGATCACTTTGAATGCATATCAATCTTTTCATCACAACTGACGAGTACATGTATTTTAGAGGGAATTCAGTACTGTATATTTTCTGACGTGGTTGATATTAATTTATCTCTGTGTTTCACTAAAAATATAAAAAAAGTTGTTGATATTCATTTGTCTCTGTGTTTCACCACTAAAAATATTAAAGGTTCCTGTGGTGAAAGTACTGTAAGCTAGCAGGGCATGGTTTGATTAAGAAATCTTCTTTGTCATGAATAAACGAGGTTAAAGTAATACAAGAGTTAAATATGATGCTCTCCACAATTTTAATAAAGTTCATTCATGTGGCAATACATAACAATGTGCATAGTGAAGACTCTGGTCTGACTAAGTCGTTACTTGGCACATATGAGAAGGAGTCCAAAACGCTCATTCTAAGTTAAATACGGATAGAATTTTTCAATATCGTCAATCTGATGCACTGACTAATATTCTGACCAAAATGTTTAAAAGTATACCGAATCTTCAGCTCTTAGAGGCTATACAAGGAAATATCATTTAGGTGCCTTTTACCCAGTTTACATCTGAATTGTTTGCATTTTCGAAAGGTTTCGTCTTTAGGACGGGAAAAACATTCTCATCATATTTCATCCAAATTGAGACATATTTGTAGATTCAAGGGTGTATACAAAGACATTGTCATTAAGAGTCCTTCTCCCATGTTTCGCAATGGAGTTCTCTCACTTTCATTACGCTTCATCTTTGTGTTCTGCCGAACACTGAGACCAAAGTTAAGAACATTCAGCTAAATTTGTCACCCCTGTAGTGTTAACACTAAAGGTCGTCGTCTCCAGATGACGCTCGACGTACATTCGATGATTACAAAGCCCATGTTGAACACGGTTTATTCAAATGAGCTAAAATACCTAGATGAATGCAATAGTCCTAAGTACACAAGAACTACTTTTTATGGCGTAGGCATTCAGTGGATTTATTGGTTAAGCCTTCAGTGCCAGTTGGCACTCGTTTAACTTGAGAATACCTCAAAATTGTGTCTGTTAACTTAAGCTAACGCTTTTCTAGCTAAAACGTGATCTCTTAGCCCATTACCACACATTCCCGGATTTTTGCGCGCAGGTGAAATGCAGCTATTGAATCATTGTAAGAAAAAAGATTTCTCCTCCTCTCACAATCTTTTCTTCTCTACGGCATCCTTATTTTTCAACTTAAACCGACTTCGTTTTGTTGTCTGTAACCTCTTTCAATTTCGACCAGTCTGCCGATTTTGAATGGGTTACACGAATGCGCTCTGTTTCTGTTCAAGCTTTTAAGTGTCAGTTTAGTCTACCGATTTATATGAAATGTTACAACAGTCTGTCTTTTCTGTAGACTACTATTTGGTGAGAGTAAAGCTCGAGTCAAATGGTATTTTTAACACGCTACGAGACAGGATACGGCCTGTAGAAAAGCAAGACTGACAAAGTGTTCTTTTGATTAACAACCAGAATATAAACAAAATTCAAATATCTACCTTTTACCTAATTACTTGTAACTGAACGTCGATTTTTTTGCTGATGAATATTTATACCGCGTTTAAAGTTATTTAGATAGAAGTGAGTCGAATCTAAAAAAGACTTACACTACCAAAATATGTAAAATAAGTGAAAACCCAAGATTAAACTGTTTACACGTCATCCCGAGGTACCACTTCAAACATTACTACAACGTTTGACACTCGTTACCCTTTAGGTCTAAGGGAACTAATTCATTTTCCATAGGCGACCATTATAGCGTTTTGGCTAATAGCTCAGTCCATGAGTAAGCAACAATAATCAGACCGACCTCAAATTGAAGAACAATCATTCATACATCCATATAAACAAATTTTAATATGGCATGATCCCTTTTCTCTATGACTTTTTACCCCATTTTTGAGATGACCCTCACCGGACAGCTATTTTTTCCGGGGTTTCCAAAAATTATACCCATTTTTAAAACTGGCTATTTCAGTAAAAAAAATATTTAAATCCATTATTTTTCCGCTTGAAATATTAAAACAGTGTATAAATAGTCAGAAAAAAATATTTATTTTGTCATCGGGTATTATTGTCCAATCACAGGTCACCTTGATCTATTCCTACTATCAACCGGAGTTTCCCTAAAGATTTCTGCCAGAAGGGGGGGAAATGAATTAGTTCCCTTAGACCTAAAGAAAATATTTTTTTTTGTTTATTCACACTTTTCATGCAATATCGTGTACAAATATGTATTTTTGACAAGTCTTAATAATTTCGAGCTCTTTTGATCAATACATAACAAGAAATTGAGCGTTCCCTTTACCCTGTCAGTGATTTTCATATGGAATATTCGACAAATTTGAAATTTGTGCTTCAAAAAATCCAAGGTTTTCAATCGAAAAAAATAAGCCCATGATATTATCTTGGACATTGTTTTTATGATAGCTTTTCTTCAACATCACCTCCTAGAGAGGTTAAACCTATTTTTACGAGTACAAAAGAATATTACGCAATCTTAATTAATCTTACATACACATGACCCTTCTCACTGCTAAAATTCTGTTATTTATCGATTTCGTTGATATCAAATGAATTGTTTTACCGTCCAATTTTCTCAATTCAAGTGTAACACAAGTCATAGGAAGATTGCAATCTTCTAGACAAAAAATTAGCGTGTTTTGTTGCATATTATTGCGTAATCAGTAGTTTCCCTTTACACAGATAGGGAAAAGTAGAACCCTGTAGTTCAGGCAAATGAAAGCTAATTTTCCGTTTAAACCATTCAAATTCGCTATTTTTCAGCTGGTCTGTCTCAATCTTTCTGGATCTGGCGATTTTCACTCAAAATCCATAAGGAACTTTGAATTTTGTTGAAATTTTAATGAGAAAACCCTTATCTTTACAAAAAAAATCGCATTTTTCGTGACATTTCCCGTATCCAATTGTCTTTTTTCACGAAAAATAGCTTAATTTCATTATGTTAATGAACATCTATGCTAAATACACTCTGATAGAAAATTCTATTGTGATCAGTCCCATAGTCATAAAAAGATAAGCTTTCCCTTAACCCTGGTAAGTAAAAAACGTTTCTTTTGTTTCCTAAAATAGCTCTTGAAATCCGTTTAAACTGTTCAGGTTTGTACTTACTGCGCAAATAGCGTGCTAGATCGTCGCCGCGAAATGTCACCTTTCTTTCAAAATACGTCATTATATGAAATCTTGCATAATTTCAAAGATTTTATACAAATTTTACCCAAAACACCCAATGATTTTAATTTTTAAAAAATTTAATTTTAAGTTTAACTGACACCATTTATGAAAATATTTTCTTTAAAATGGCATAAAATTATAGCCAACTGTAATGTGCACGTCTGTTGACAAATAAATTTAGTTCAGCTTCTTTGCTCCGGGAATATAACCCTTTTCTTTCCCTTACTCTTGTTAAGCAAAAAAGGCCCTATTTCGGTACAGCGCACATGATATACAGCATTCTAAAGGTACCCATCGGTAATTCTTCGCCGTTTTATCGTTATTCTGGGTGAATCAACTATTTCTTTTTCAAATATTAAGTAAATAGGTACCTAAATCAATATTCCGCTCGAAACTTTGTGGTAAAAGACACCGGAATATCAGGTATTAGGCTGTTTTTCCATATTGGTTTCAAATCATATTCTGCTGAATTGTCCCTTTTTCCTTGACATATAATCGAAAATTTCATTTCATTTCACTTATTTGTACGCATCGCCTGGATTGAATGTCGGGACCGGGTATAACATCTTGACAGAGGTCATGAAGTGTAACGACAATACATGTATATTACTGCTCTACATTTAGGTCTAAGGGAACTAATTCATTTTCCATAGGCGACCATTATAGCGTTTTGGCTTATAGCTCAGTCCATGAGTAAGCAACAATAATCAGACCGACCTCAAATTGAAGAACAATCATTCATACATCCATATAAACAAATTTTAATATGGCATGATCCCTTTTCTCTATGACTTTTTACCCCATTTTTCAGATGACCCTCACCGGACAGCTATTTTTTCCGGGGTTTCCAAAAATTATACCCATTTTTAAAACTGGCTATTTCAGTAAAAAAAATATTTAAATCCATTATTTTTCCGCTTGAAATATTAAAACAGTGTATAAATAGTCAGAAAAAAATATTTATTTTGTCATCGGGTATTATTGTCCAATCACAGGTCACCTTGATCTATTCCTACTATCAACCGGAGTTTCCCTAAAGATTTCTGCCAGAAGGGGGGGAAATGAATTAGTTCCCTTAGACCTAAAGAAAATATTTTTTTTTGTTTATTCACACTTTTCATGCAATATCGTGTACAAATATGTATTTTTGACAAGTCTTAATAATTTCGAGCTCTTTTGATCAATACATAACAAGAAATTGAGCGTTCCCTTTACCCTGTCAGTGATTTTCATATGGAATATTCGACAAATTTGAAATTTGTGCTTCAAAAAATCCAAGGTTTTCAATCGAAAAAAATAAGCCCATGATATTATCTTGGACATTGTTTTTATGATAGCTTTTCTTCAACATCACCTCCTAGAGAGGTTAAACCTATTTTTACGAGTACAAAAGAATATTACGCAATCTTAATTAATCTTACATACACATGACCCTTCTCACTGCTAAAATTCTGTTATTTATCGATTTCGTTGATATCAAATGAATTGTTTTACCGTCCAATTTTCTCAATTCAAGTGTAACACAAGTCATAGGAAGATTGCAATCTTCTAGACAAAAAATTAGCGTGTTTTGTTGCATATTATTGCGTAATCAGTAGTTTCCCTTTACACAGATAGGGAAAAGTAGAACCCTGTAGTTCAGGCAAATGAAAGCTAATTTTCCGTTTAAACCATTCAAATTCGCTATTTTTTCAGCTGGTCTGTCTCAATCTTTCTGGATCTGGCGATTTTCACTCAAAATCCATAAGGAACTTTGAATTTTGTTGAAATTTTAATGAGAAAACCCTTATCTTTACAAAAAAAATCGCATTTTTCGTGACATTTCCCGTATCCAATTGTCTTTTTTCACGAAAAATAGCTTAATTTCATTATGTTAATGAACATCTATGCTAAATACACTCTGATAGAAAATTCTATTGTGATCAGTCCCATAGTCATAAAAAGATAAGCTTTCCCTTAACCCTGGTAAGTAAAAAACGTTTCTTTTGTTTCCTAAAATAGCTCTTGAAATCCGTTTAAACTGTTCAGGTTTGTACTTACTGCGCAAATAGCGTGCTAGATCGTCGCCGCGAAATGTCACCTTTCTTTCAAAATACGTCATTATATGAAATCTTGCATAATTTCAAAGATTTTATACAAATTTTACCCAAAACACCCAATGATTTTAATTTTTAAAAAATTTAATTTTAAGTTTAACTGACACCATTTATGAAAATATTTTCTTTAAAATGGCATAAAATTATAGCCAACTGTAATGTGCACGTCTGTTGACAAATAAATTTAGTTCAGCTTCTTTGCTCCGGGAATATAACCCTTTTCTTTCCCTTACTCTTGTTAAGCAAAAAAGGCCCTATTTCGGTACAGCGCACATGATATACAGCATTCTAAAGGTACCCATCGGTAATTCTTCGCCGTTTTATCGTTATTCTGGGTGAATCAACTATTTCTTTTTCAAATATTAAGTAAATAGGTACCTAAATCAATATTCCGCTCGAAACTTTGTGGTAAAAGACACCGGAATATCAGGTATTAGGCTGTTTTTCCATATTGGTTTCAAATCATATTCTGCTGAATTGTCCCTTTTTCCTTGACATATAATCGAAAATTTCATTTCATTTCACTTATTTGTACGCATCGCCTGGATTGAATGTCGGGACCGGGTATAACATCTTGACAGAGGTCATGAAGTGTAACGACAATACATGTATATTACTGCTCTACATTTAGGTCTAAGGGAACTAATTCATTTTCCATAGGCGACCATTATAGCGTTTTGGCTTATAGCTCAGTCCATGAGTAAGCAACAATAATCAGACCGACCTCAAATTGAAGAACAATCATTCATACATCCATATAAACAAATTTTAATATGGCATGATCCCTTTTCTCTATGACTTTTTACCCCATTTTTGAGATGACCCTCACCGGACAGCTATTTTTTCCGGGGTTTCCAAAAATTATACCCATTTTTAAAACTGGCTATTTCAGTAAAAAAAATATTTAAATCCATTATTTTTCCGCTTGAAATATTAAAACAGTGTATAAATAGTCAGAAAAAAATATTTATTTTGTCATCGGGTATTATTGTCCAATCACAGGTCACCTTGATCTATTCCTACTATCAACCGGAGTTTCCCTAAAGATTTCTGCCAGAAGGGGGGGAAATGAATTAGTTCCCTTAGACCTAAAGAAAATATTTTTTTTTGTTTATTCACACTTTTCATGCAATATCGTGTACAAATATGTATTTTTGACAAGTCTTAATAATTTCGAGCTCTTTTGATCAATACATAACAAGAAATTGAGCGTTCCCTTTACCCTGTCAGTGATTTTCATATGGAATATTCGACAAATTTGAAATTTGTGCTTCAAAAAATCCAAGGTTTTCAATCGAAAAAAATAAGCCCATGATATTATCTTGGACATTGTTTTTATGATAGCTTTTCTTCAACATCACCTCCTAGAGAGGTTAAACCTATTTTTACGAGTACAAAAGAATATTACGCAATCTTAATTAATCTTACATACACATGACCCTTCTCACTGCTAAAGTTCTGTTATTTATCGATTTCGTTGATATCAAATGAATTGTTTTACCGTCCAATTTTCTCAATTCAAGTGTAACACAAGTCATAGGAAGATTGCAATCTTCTAGACAAAAAATTAGCGTGTTTTGTTGCATATTATTGCGTAATCAGTAGTTTCCCTTTACACAGATAGGGAAAAGTAGAACCCTGTAGTTCAGGCAAATGAAAGCTAATTTTCCGTTTAAACCATTCAAATTCGCTATTTTTTCAGCTGGTCTGTCTCAATCTTTCTGGATCTGGCGATTTTCACTCAAAATCCATAAGGAACTTTGAATTTTGTTGAAATTTTAATGAGAAAACCCTTATCTTTACAAAAAAAAATCGCATTTTTCGTGACATTTCCCGTATCCAATTGTCTTTTTTCACGAAAAATAGCTTAATTTCATTATGTTAATGAACATCTATGCTAAATACACTCTGATAGAAAATTCTATTGTGATCAGTCCCATAGTCATAAAAAGATAAGCTTTCCCTTAACCCTGGTAAGTAAAAAACGTTTCTTTTGTTTCCTAAAATAGCTCTTGAAATCCGTTTAAACTGTTCAGGTTTGTACTTACTGCGCAAATAGCGTGCTAGATCGTCGCCGCGAAATGTCACCTTTCTTTCAAAATACGTCATTATATGAAATCTTGCATAATTTCAAAGATTTTATACAAATTTTACCCAAAACACCCAATGATTTTAATTTTTAAAAAATTTAATTTTAAGTTTAACTGACACCATTTATGAAAATATTTTCTTTAAAATGGCATAAAATTATAGCCAACTGTAATGTGCACGTCTGTTGACAAATAAATTTAGTTCAGCTTCTTTGCTCCGGGAATATAACCCTTTTCTTTCCCTTACTCTTGTTAAGCAAAAAATGCCCTATTTCGGTACAGCGCACATGATATACAGCATTCTAAAGGTACCCATCGGTAATTCTTCGCCGTTTTATCGTTATTCTGGGTGAATCAACTATTTCTTTTTCAAATATTAAGTAAATAGGTACCTAAATCAATATTCCGCTCGAAACTTTGTGGTAAAAGACACCGGAATATCAGGTATTAGGCTGTTTTTCCATATTGGTTTCAAATCATATTCTGCTGAATTGTCCCTTTTTCCTTGACATATAATCGAAAATTTCATTTCATTTCACTTATTTGTACGCATCGCCTGGATTGAATGTCGGGACCGGGTATAACATCTTGACAGAGGTCATGAAGTGTAACGACAATACATGTATATTACTGCTCTACATTTAGGTCTAAGGGAACTAATTCATTTTCCATAGGCGACCATTATAGCGTTTTGGCTTATAGCTCAGTCCATGAGTAAGCAACAATAATCAGACCGACCTCAAATTGAAGAACAATCATTCATACATCCATATAAACAAATTTTAATATGGCATGATCCCTTTTCTCTATGACTTTTTACCCCATTTTTGAGATGACCCTCACCGGACAGCTATTTTTTCCGGGGTTTCCAAAAATTATACCCATTTTTAAAACTGGCTATTTCAGTAAAAAAAATATTTAAATCCATTATTTTTCCGCTTGAAATATTAAAACAGTGTATAAATAGTCAGAAAAAAATATTTATTTTGTCATCGGGTATTATTGTCCAATCACAGGTCACCTTGATCTATTCCTACTATCAACCGGAGTTTCCCTAAAGATTTCTGCCAGAAGGGGGGGAAATGAATTAGTTCCCTTAGACCTAAAGAAAATATTTTTTTTTTGTTTATTCACACTTTTCATGCAATATCGTGTACAAATATGTATTTTTGACAAGTCTTAATAATTTCGAGCTCTTTTGATCAATACATAACAAGAAATTGAGCGTTCCCTTTACCCTGTCAGTGATTTTCATATGGAATATTCGACAAATTTGAAATTTGTGCTTCAAAAAATCCAAGGTTTTCAATCGAAAAAAATAAGCCCATGATATTATCTTGGACATTGTTTTTATGATAGCTTTTCTTCAACATCACCTCCTAGAGAGGTTAAACCTATTTTTACGAGTACAAAAGAATATTACGCAATCTTAATTAATCTTACATACACATGACCCTTCTCACTGCTAAAATTCTGTTATTTATCGATTTCGTTGATATCAAATGAATTGTTTTACCGTCCAATTTTCTCAATTCAAGTGTAACACAAGTCATAGGAAGATTGCAATCTTCTAGACAAAAAATTAGCGTGTTTTGTTGCATATTATTGCGTAATCAGTAGTTTCCCTTTACACAGATAGGGAAAAGTAGAACCCTGTAGTTCAGGCAAATGAAAGCTAATTTTCCGTTTAAACCATTCAAATTCGCTATTTTTTCAGCTGGTCTGTCTCAATCTTTCTGGATCTGGCGATTTTCACTCAAAATCCATAAGGAACTTTGAATTTTGTTGAAATTTTAATGAGAAAACCCTTATCTTTACAAAAAAAATCGCATTTTTCGTGACATTTCCCGTATCCAATTGTCTTTTTTCACGAAAAATAGCTTAATTTCATTATGTTAATGAACATCTATGCTAAATACACTCTGATAGAAAATTCTATTGTGATCAGTCCCATAGTCATAAAAAGATAAGCTTTCCCTTAACCCTGGTAAGTAAAAAACGTTTCTTTTGTTTCCTAAAATAGCTCTTGAAATCCGTTTAAACTGTTCAGGTTTGTACTTACTGCGCAAATAGCGTGCTAGATCCTCGCCGCGAAATGTCACCTTTCTTTCAAAATACGTCATTATATGAAATCTTGCATAATTTCAAAGATTTTATACAAATTTTACCCAAAACACCCAATGATTTTAATTTTTAAAAAATTTAATTTTAAGTTTAACTGACACCATTTATGAAAATATTTTCTTTAAAATGGCATAAAATTATAGCCAACTGTAATGTGCACGTCTGTTGACAAATAAATTTAGTTCAGCTTCTTTGCTCCGGGAATATAACCCTTTTCTTTCCCTTACTCTTGTTAAGCAAAAAAGGCCCTATTTCGGTACAGCGCACATGATATACAGCATTCTAAAGGTACCCATCGGTAATTCTTCGCCGTTTTATCGTTATTCTGGGTGAATCAACTATTTCTTTTTCAAATATTAAGTAAATAGGTACCTAAATCAATATTCCGCTCGAAACTTTGTGGTAAAAGACACCGGAATATCAGGTATTAGGCTGTTTTTCCATATTGGTTTCAAATCATATTCTGCTGAATTGTCCCTTTTTCCTTGACATATAATCGAAAATTTCATTTCATTTCACTTATTTGTACGCATCGCCTGGATTGAATGTCGGGACCGGGTATAACATCTTGACAGAGGTCATGAAGTGTAACGACAATACATGTATATTACTGCTCTACATTTAGGTCTAAGGGAACTAATTCATTTTCCATAGGCGACCATTATAGCGTTTTGGCTTATAGCTCAGTCCATGAGTAAGCAACAATAATCAGACCGACCTCAAATTGAAGAACAATCATTCATACATCCATATAAACAAATTTTAATATGGCATGATCCCTTTTCTCTATGACTTTTTACCCCATTTTTCAGATGACCCTCACCGGACAGCTATTTTTTCCGGGGTTTCCAAAAATTATACCCATTTTTAAAACTGGCTATTTCAGTAAAAAAAATATTTAAATCCATTATTTTTCCGCTTGAAATATTAAAACAGTGTATAAATAGTCAGAAAAAAATATTTATTTTGTCATCGGGTATTATTGTCCAATCACAGGTCACCTTGATCTATTCCTACTATCAACCGGAGTTTCCCTAAAGATTTCTGCCAGAAGGGGGGGAAATGAATTAGTTCCCTTAGACCTAAAGAAAATATTTTTTTTTGTTTATTCACACTTTTCATGCAATATCGTGTACAAATATGTATTTTTGACAAGTCTTAATAATTTCGAGCTCTTTTGATCAATACATAACAAGAAATTGAGCGTTCCCTTTACCCTGTCAGTGATTTTCATATGGAATATTCGACAAATTTGAAATTTGTGCTTCAAAAAATCCAAGGTTTTCAATCGAAAAAAATAAGCCCATGATATTATCTTGGACATTGTTTTTATGATAGCTTTTCTTCAACATCACCTCCTAGAGAGGTTAAACCTATTTTTACGAGTACAAAAGAATATTACGCAATCTTAATTAATCTTACATACACATGACCCTTCTCACTGCTAAAATTCTGTTATTTATCGATTTCGTTGATATCAAATGAATTGTTTTACCGTCCAATTTTCTCAATTCAAGTGTAACACAAGTCATAGGAAGATTGCAATCTTCTAGACAAAAAATTAGCGTGTTTTGTTGCATATTATTGCGTAATCAGTAGTTTCCCTTTACACAGATAGGGAAAAGTAGAACCCTGTAGTTCAGGCAAATGAAAGCTAATTTTCCGTTTAAACCATTCAAATTCGCTATTTTTTCAGCTGGTCTGTCTCAATCTTTCTGGATCTGGCGATTTTCACTCAAAATCCATAAGGAACTTTGAATTTTGTTGAAATTTTAATGAGAAAACCCTTATCTTTACAAAAAAAAATCGCATTTTTCGTGACATTTCCCGTATCCAATTGTCTTTTTTCACGAAAAATAGCTTAATTTCATTATGTTAATGAACATCTATGCTAAATACACTCTGATAGAAAATTCTATTGTGATCAGTCCCATAGTCATAAAAAGATAAGCTTTCCCTTAACCCTGGTAAGTAAAAAACGTTTCTTTTGTTTCCTAAAATAGCTCTTGAAATCCGTTTAAACTGTTCAGGTTTGTACTTACTGCGCAAATAGCGTGCTAGATCGTCGCCGCGAAATGTCACCTTTCTTTCAAAATACGTCATTATATGAAATCTTGCATAATTTCAAAGATTTTATACAAATTTTACCCAAAACACCCAATGATTTTAATTTTTAAAAAATTTAATTTTAAGTTTAACTGACACCATTTATGAAAATATTTTCTTTAAAATGGCATAAAATTATAGCCAACTGTAATGTGCACGTCTGTTGACAAATAAATTTAGTTCAGCTTCTTTGCTCCGGGAATATAACCCTTTTCTTTCCCTTACTCTTGTTAAGCAAAAAAGGCCCTATTTCGGTACAGCGCACATGATATACAGCATTCTAAAGGTACCCATCGGTAATTCTTCGCCGTTTTATCGTTATTCTGGGTGAATCAACTATTTCTTTTTCAAATATTAAGTAAATAGGTACCTAAATCAATATTCCGCTCGAAACTTTGTGGTAAAAGACACCGGAATATCAGGTATTAGGCTGTTTTTCCATATTGGTTTCAAATCATATTCTGCTGAATTGTCCCTTTTTCCTTGACATATAATCGAAAATTTCATTTCATTTCACTTATTTGTACGCATCGCCTGGATTGAATGTCGGGACCGGGTATAACATCTTGACAGAGGTCATGAAGTGTAACGACAATACATGTATATTACTGCTCTACATTTAGGTCTAAGGGAACTAATTCATTTTCCATAGGCGACCATTATAGCGTTTTGGCTTATAGCTCAGTCCATGAGTAAGCAACAATAATCAGACCGACCTCAAATTGAAGAACAATCATTCATACATCCATATAAACAAATTTTAATATGGCATGATCCCTTTTCTCTATGACTTTTTACCCCATTTTTGAGATGACCCTCACCGGACAGCTATTTTTTCCGGGGTTTCCAAAAATTATACCCATTTTTAAAACTGGCTATTTCAGTAAAAAAAATATTTAAATCCATTATTTTTCCGCTTGAAATATTAAAACAGTGTATAAATAGTCAGAAAAAAATATTTATTTTGTCATCGGGTATTATTGTCCAATCACAGGTCACCTTGATCTATTCCTACTATCAACCGGAGTTTCCCTAAAGATTTCTGCCAGAAGGGGGGGAAATGAATTAGTTCCCTTAGACCTAAAGAAAATATTTTTTTTTTGTTTATTCACACTTTTCATGCAATATCGTGTACAAATATGTATTTTTGACAAGTCTTAATAATTTCGAGCTCTTTTGATCAATACATAACAAGAAATTGAGCGTTCCCTTTACCCTGTCAGTGATTTTCATATGGAATATTCGACAAATTTGAAATTTGTGCTTCAAAAAATCCAAGGTTTTCAATCGAAAAAAATAAGCCCATGATATTATCTTGGACATTGTTTTTATGATAGCTTTTCTTCAACATCACCTCCTAGAGAGGTTAAACCTATTTTTACGAGTACAAAAGAATATTACGCAATCTTAATTAATCTTACATACACATGACCCTTCTCACTGCTAAAATTCTGTTATTTATCGATTTCGTTGATATCAAATGAATTGTTTTACCGTCCAATTTTCTCAATTCAAGTGTAACACAAGTCATAGGAAGATTGCAATCTTCTAGACAAAAAATTAGCGTGTTTTGTTGCATATCATTGCGTAATCAGTAGTTTCCCTTTACACAGATAGGGAAAAGTAGAACCCTGTAGTTCAGGCAAATGAAAGCTAATTTTCCGTTTAAACCATTCAAATTCGCTATTTTTTCAGCTGGTCTGTCTCAATCTTTCTGGATCTGGCGATTTTCACTCAAAATCCATAAGGAACTTTGAATTTTGTTGAAATTTTAATGAGAAAACCCTTATCTTTACAAAAAAAATCGCATTTTTCGTGACATTTCCCGTATCCAATTGTCTTTTTTCACGAAAAATAGCTTAATTTCATTATGTTAATGAACATCTATGCTAAATACACTCTGATAGAAAATTCTATTGTGATCAGTCCCATAGTCATAAAAAGATAAGCTTTCCCTTAACCCTGGTAAGTAAAAAACGTTTCTTTTGTTTCCTAAAATAGCTCTTGAAATCCGTTTAAACTGTTCAGGTTTGTACTTACTGCGCAAATAGCGTGCTAGATCGTCGCCGCGAAATGTCACCTTTCTTTCAAAATACGTCATTATATGAAATCTTGCATAATTTCAAAGATTTTATACAAATTTTACCCAAAACACCCAATGATTTTAATTTTTAAAAAATTTAATTTTAAGTTTAACTGACACCATTTATGAAAATATTTTCTTTAAAATGGCATAAAATTATAGCCAACTGTAATGTGCACGTCTGTTGACAAATAAATTTAGTTCAGCTTCTTTGCTCCGGGAATATAACCCTTTTCTTTCCCTTACTCTTGTTAAGCAAAAAAGGCCCTATTTCGGTACAGCGCACATGATATACAGCATTCTAAAGGTACCCATCGGTAATTCTTCGCCGTTTTATCGTTATTCTGGGTGAATCAACTATTTCTTTTTCAAATATTAAGTAAATAGGTACCTAAATCAATATTCCGCTCGAAACTTTGTGGTAAAAGACACCGGAATATCAGGTATTAGGCTGTTTTTCCATATTGGTTTCAAATCATATTCTGCTGAATTGTCCCTTTTTCCTTGACATATAATCGAAAATTTCATTTCATTTCACTTATTTGTACGCATCGCCTGGATTGAATGTCGGGACCGGGTATAACATCTTGACAGAGGTCATGAAGTGTAACGACAATACATGTATATTACTGCTCTACATTTAGGTCTAAGGGAACTAATTCATTTTCCATAGGCGACCATTATAGCGTTTTGGCTTATAGCTCAGTCCATGAGTAAGCAACAATAATCAGACCGACCTCAAATTGAAGAACAATCATTCATACATCCATATAAACAAATTTTAATATGGCATGATCCCTTTTCTCTATGACTTTTTACCCCATTTTTGAGATGACCCTCACCGGACAGCTATTTTTTCCGGGGTTTCCAAAAATTATACCCATTTTTAAAACTGGCTATTTCAGTAAAAAAAATATTTAAATCCATTATTTTTCCGCTTGAAATATTAAAACAGTGTATAAATAGTCAGAAAAAAAATATTTATTTTGTCATCGGGTATTATTGTCCAATCACAGGTCACCTTGATCTATTCCTACTATCAACCGGAGTTTCCCTAAAGATTTCTGCCAGAAGGGGGGGAAATGAATTAGTTCCCTTAGACCTAAAGAAAATATTTTTTTTGTTTATTCACACTTTTCATGCAATATCGTGTACAAATATGTATTTTTGACAAGTCTTAATAATTTCGAGCTCTTTTGATCAATACATAACAAGAAATTGAGCGTTCCCTTTACCCTGTCAGTGATTTTCATATGGAATATTCGACAAATTTGAAATTTGTGCTTCAAAAAATCCAAGGTTTTCAATCGAAAAAAATAAGCGCATGATATTATCTTGGACATTGTTTTTATGATAGCTTTTCTTCAACATCACCTCCTAGAGAGGTTAAACCTATTTTTACGAGTACAAAAGAATATTACGCAATCTTAATTAATCTTACATACACATGACCCTTCTCACTGCTAAAATTCTGTTATTTATCGATTTCGTTGATATCAAATGAATTGTTTTACCGTCCAATTTTCTCAATTCAAGTGTAACACAAGTCATAGGAAGATTGCAATCTTCTAGACAAAAAATTAGCGTGTTTTGTTGCATATTATTGCGTAATCAGTAGTTTCCCTTTACACAGATAGGGAAAAGTAGAACCCTGTAGTTCAGGCAAATGAAAGCTAATTTTCCGTTTAAACCATTCAAATTCGCTATTTTTTCAGCTGGTCTGTCTCAATCTTTCTGGATCTGGCGATTTTCACTCAAAATCCATAAGGAACTTTGAATTTTGTTGAAATTTTAATGAGAAAACCCTTATCTTTACAAAAAAAATCGCATTTTTCGTGACATTTCCCGTATCCAATTGTCTTTTTTCACGAAAAATAGCTTAATTTCATTATGTTAATGAACATCTATGCTAAATACACTCTGATAGAAAATTCTATTGTGATCAGTCCCATAGTCATAAAAAGATAAGCTTTCCCTTAACCCTGGTAAGTAAAAAACGTTTCTTTTGTTTCCTAAAATAGCTCTTGAAATCCGTTTAAACTGTTCAGGTTTGTACTTACTGCGCAAATAGCGTGCTAGATCCTCGCCGCGAAATGTCACCTTTCTTTCAAAATACGTCATTATATGAAATCTTGCATAATTTCAAAGATTTTATACAAATTTTACCCAAAACACCCAATGATTTTAATTTTTAAAAAATTTAATTTTAAGTTTAACTGACACCATTTATGAAAATATTTTCTTTAAAATGGCATAAAATTATAGCCAACTGTAATGTGCACGTCTGTTGACAAATAAATTTAGTTCAGCTTCTTTGCTCCGGGAATATAACCCTTTTCTTTCCCTTACTCTTGTTAAGCAAAAAAGGCCCTATTTCGGTACAGCGCACATGATATACAGCATTCTAAAGGTACCCATCGGTAATTCTTCGCCGTTTTATCGTTATTCTGGGTGAATCAACTATTTCTTTTTCAAATATTAAGTAAATAGGTACCTAAATCAATATTCCGCTCGAAACTTTGTGGTAAAAGACACCGGAATATCAGGTATTAGGCTGTTTTTCCATATTGGTTTCAAATCATATTCTGCTGAATTGTCCCTTTTTCCTTGACATATAATCGAAAATTTCATTTCATTTCACTTATTTGTACGCATCGCCTGGATTGAATGTCGGGACCGGGTATAACATCTTGACAGAGGTCATGAAGTGTAACGACAATACATGTATATTACTGCTCTACATTTAGGTCTAAGGGAACTAATTCATTTTCCATAGGCGACCATTATAGCGTTTTGGCTTATAGCTCAGTCCATGAGTAAGCAACAATAATCAGACCGACCTCAAATTGAAGAACAATCATTCATACATCCATATAAACAAATTTTAATATGGCATGATCCCTTTTCTCTATGACTTTTTACCCCATTTTTCAGATGACCCTCACCGGACAGCTATTTTTTCCGGGGTTTCCAAAAATTATACCCATTTTTAAAACTGGCTATTTCAGTAAAAAAAATATTTAAATCCATTATTTTTCCGCTTGAAATATTAAAACAGTGTATAAATAGTCAGAAAAAAATATTTATTTTGTCATCGGGTATTATTGTCCAATCACAGGTCACCTTGATCTATTCCTACTATCAACCGGAGTTTCCCTAAAGATTTCTGCCAGAAGGGGGGGAAATGAATTAGTTCCCTTAGACCTAAAGAAAATATTTTTTTTTGTTTATTCACACTTTTCATGCAATATCGTGTACAAATATGTATTTTTGACAAGTCTTAATAATTTCGAGCTCTTTTGATCAATACATAACAAGAAATTGAGCGTTCCCTTTACCCTGTCAGTGATTTTCATATGGAATATTCGACAAATTTGAAATTTGTGCTTCAAAAAATCCAAGGTTTTCAATCGAAAAAAATAAGCCCATGATATTATCTTGGACATTGTTTTTATGATAGCTTTTCTTCAACATCACCTCCTAGAGAGGTTAAACCTATTTTTACGAGTACAAAAGAATATTACGCAATCTTAATTAATCTTACATACACATGACCCTTCTCACTGCTAAAATTCTGTTATTTATCGATTTCGTTGATATCAAATGAGTTGTTTTACCGTCCAATTTTCTCAATTCAAGTGTAACACAAGTCATAGGAAGATTGCAATCTTCTAGACAAAAAATTAGCGTGTTTTGTTGCATATTATTGCGTAATCAGTAGTTTCCCTTTACACAGATAGGGAAAAGTAGAACCCTGTAGTTCAGGCAAATGAAAGCTAATTTTCCGTTTAAACCATTCAAATTCGCTATTTTTTCAGCTGGTCTGTCTCAATCTTTCTGGATCTGGCGATTTTCACTCAAAATCCATAAGGAACTTGAATTTTGTTGAAATTTTAATGAGAAAACCCTTATCTTTACAAAAAAAATCGCATTTTTCGTGACATTTCCCGTATCCAATTGTCTTTTTTCACGAAAAATAACTTAATTTCATTATGTTAATGAACATCTATGCTAAATACACTCTGATAGAAAATTCTATTGTGATCAGTCCCATAGTCATAAAAAGATAAGCTTTCCCTTAACCCTGGTAAGTAAAAAACGTTTCTTTTGTTTCCTAAAATAGCTCTTGAAATCCGTTTATACTGTTCAGGTTTGTACTTACTGCGCAAATAGCGTGCTAGATCGTCGCCGCGAAATGTCACCTTTCTTTCAAAATACGTCATTATATGAAATCTTGCATAATTTCAAAGATTTTATACAAATTTTACCCAAAACACCCAATGATTTTAATTTTTAAAAAATTTAATTTTAAGTTTAACTGACACCATTTATGAAAATATTTTCTTTAAAATGGCATAAAATTATAGCCAACTGTAATGTGCACGTCTGTTGACAAATAAATTTAGTTCAGCTTCTTTGCTCCGGGAATATAACCCTTTTCTTTCCCTTACTCTTGTTAAGCAAAAAAGGCCCTATTTCGGTACAGCGCACATGATATACAGCATTCTAAAGGTACCCATCGGTAATTCTTCGCCGTTTTATCGTTATTCTGGGTGAATCAACTATTTCTTTTTCAAATATTAAGTAAATAGGTACCTAAATCAATATTCCGCTCGAAACTTTGTGGTAAAAGACACCGGAATATCAGGTATTAGGCTGTTTTTCCATATTGGTTTCAAATCATATTCTGCTGAATTGTCCCTTTTTCCTTGACATATAATCGAAAATTTCATTTCATTTCACTTATTTGTACGCATCGCCTGGATTGAATGTCGGGACCGGGTATAACATCTTGACAGAGGTCATGAAGTGTAACGACAATACATGTATATTACTGCTCTACATTTAGGTCTAAGGGAACTAATTCATTTTCCATAGGCGACCATTATAGCGTTTTGGCTTATAGCTCAGTCCATGAGTAAGCAACAATAATCAGACCGACCTCAAATTGAAGAACAATCATTCATACATCCATATAAACAAATTTTAATATGGCATGATCCCTTTTCTCTATGACTTTTTACCCCATTTTTCAGATGACCCTCACCGGACAGCTATTTTTTCCGGGGTTTCCAAAAATTATACCCATTTTTAAAACTGGCTATTTCAGTAAAAAAAATATTTAAATCCATTATTTTTCCGCTTGAAATATTAAAACAGTGTATAAATAGTCAGAAAAAAATATTTATTTTGTCATCGGGTATTATTGTCCAATCACAGGTCACCTTGATCTATTCCTACTATCAACCGGAGTTTCCCTAAAGATTTCTGCCAGAAGGGGGGGAAATGAATTAGTTCCCTTAGACCTAAAGAAAATATTTTTTTTGTTTATTCACACTTTTCATGCAATATCGTGTACAAATATGTATTTTTGACAAGTCTTAATAATTTCGAGCTCTTTTGATCAATACATAACAAGAAATTGAGCGTTCCCTTTACCCTGTCAGTGATTTTCATATGGAATATTCGACAAATTTGAAATTTGTGCTTCAAAAAATCCAAGGTTTTCAATCGAAAAAAATAAGCCCATGATATTATCTTGGACATTGTTTTTATGATAGCTTTTCTTCAACATCACCTCCTAGAGAGGTTAAACCTATTTTTACGAGTACAAAAGAATATTACGCAATCTTAATTAATCTTACATACACATGACCCTTCTCACTGCTAAAATTCTGTTATTTATCGATTTCGTTGATATCAAATGAATTGTTTTACCGTCCAATTTTCTCAATTCAAGTGTAACACAAGTCATAGGAAGATTGCAATCTTCTAGACAAAAAATTAGCGTGTTTTGTTGCATATTATTGCGTAATCAGTAGTTTCCCTTTACACAGATAGGGAAAAGTAGAACCCTGTAGTTCAGGCAAATGAAAGCTAATTTTCCGTTTAAACCATTCAAATTCGCTATTTTTTCAGCTGGTCTGTCTCAATCTTTCTGGATCTGGCGATTTTCACTCAAAATCCATAAGGAACTTTGAATTTTGTTGAAATTTTAATGAGAAAACCCTTATCTTTACAAAAAAAATCGCATTTTTCGTGACATTTCCCGTATCCAATTGTCTTTTTTCACGAAAAATAACTTAATTTCATTATGTTAATGAACATCTATGCTAAATACACTCTGATAGAAAATTCTATTGTGATCAGTCCCATAGTCATAAAAAGATAAGCTTTCCCTTAACCCTGGTAAGTAAAAAACGTTTCTTTTGTTTCCTAAAATAGCTCTTGAAATCCGTTTAAACTGTTCAGGTTTGTACTTACTGCGCAAATAGCGTGCTAGATCGTCGCCGCGAAATGTCACCTTTCTTTCAAAATACGTCATTATATGAAATCTTGCATAATTTCAAAGATTTTATACAAATTTTACCCAAAACACCCAATGATTTTAATTTTTAAAAAATTTAATTTTAAGTTTAACTGACACCATTTATGAAAATATTTTCTTTAAAATGGCATAAAATTATAGCCAACTGTAATGTGCACGTCTGTTGACAAATAAATTTAGTTCAGCTTCTTTGCTCCGGGAATATAACCCTTTTCTTTCCCTTACTCTTGTTAAGCAAAAAAGGCCCTATTTCGGTACAGCGCACATGATATACAGCATTCTAAAGGTACCCATCGGTAATTCTTCGCCGTTTTATCGTTATTCTGGGTGAATCAACTATTTCTTTTTCAAATATTAAGTAAATAGGTACCTAAATCAATATTCCGCTCGAAACTTTGTGGTAAAAGACACCGGAATATCAGGTATTAGGCTGTTTTTCCATATTGGTTTCAAATCATATTCTGCTGAATTGTCCCTTTTTCCTTGACATATAATCGAAAATTTCATTTCATTTCACTTATTTGTACGCATCGCCTGGATTGAATGTCGGGACCGGGTATAACATCTTGACAGAGGTCATGAAGTGTAACGACAATACATGTATATTACTGCTCTACATTTAGGTCTAAGGGAACTAATTCATTTTCCATAGGCGACCATTATAGCGTTTTGGCTTATAGCTCAGTCCATGAGTAAGCAACAATAATCAGACCGACCTCAAATTGAAGAACAATCATTCATACATCCATATAAACAAATTTTAATATGGCATGATCCCTTTTCTCTATGACTTTTTACCCCATTTTTCAGATGACCCTCACCGGACAGCTATTTTTTCCGGGGTTTCCAAAAATTATACCCATTTTTAAAACTGGCTATTTCAGTAAAAAAAATATTTAAATCCATTATTTTTCCGCTTGAAATATTAAAACAGTGTATAAATAGTCAGAAAAAAATATTTATTTTGTCATCGGGTATTATTGTCCAATCACAGGTCACCTTGATCTATTCCTACTATCAACCGGAGTTTCCCTAAAGATTTCTGCCAGAAGGGGGGGAAATGAATTAGTTCCCTTAGACCTAAAAGTAAACCAATTTACCTCAAGGGGCTCCTTATTAAAGTTTGTGCCGCCCAGTATTCCACGAAATAATAGGTACTCTCTTGCACTCCGGTTCATTCCCATATATATATTGTGAGAGTATATATATTGCAGGGCTGTGTGCCCTATAGTATTGATATTTTAGTCAATTTGATACTGCAAATTGTTTTTGCCCTGTCTGTTTATCTGTTTTTCCGTGACGCTGTTTGTCCGCCAAATTTTTAAAATTGAACACAACTCCTAAAGGGTAAGTGATAGATCGTTCATATATCACATAATTATTGACCTTGCTGTGGGCACCAACTTCAAGGTCATCACTCGAAGTCATTATTCAATGTAAAATATGTACAAAAAATTCAACTTGAATATAATTTTTAATACTAATTACCATATTGTATAAAAACAACTGCTTCTTAAAAATGGAAGTGGTGGGGGCATTGGTGTTTAACACATACATCTTGTTCTTACTCAATTGAGAATTTACTCAAACTTCAAATTTGAATAAATGTTCCATTTCTAATTTACATTAAATGTTGCAAAGAATAATAAACCACCTTCTTTTTAATTTTCGCGCATTTAAGATGTCATTTCTGCAGAAATGCATCTTTGATCCGAAGTCAAAGTTCGAGTAAATTGTCACTTGAGTACGAAGAAGTTTTATAATTGATTGAACACACAAAATTTAGAATATTACTAAAACTATTTTTTGAACTGTAAACGATGAAGATACAAATTGCAAATCTTTTCATTTTGCCTAGTTGTACAAACTTTCATGAGCCGCCGTCATAGCGCAGTTGGTAGCGCGTCGGACTGTCAATCTAGAGGTCCTCGGGTTCGATCCCCGACGGCGGCACTCATCCTTTCCGACTATTTGTCTCTCACCGATGGGTCGATAATCGTAGACCTATGTGAGATAGCAGCTGGAGGCTAGGAAAGGATGTAATGGTAGTACTGATGTGAGAAATACCAGGATTCCATTGTTAGGTGCTCCAGCCGCCGCGATATAACTGGAAGATTGTTGAAAGCGGCGTAAAACCCCATTCAAACAAACAAACAAACAAAAAAACTTTCATAACTTCCTGGCCTTCAGTACTATCAGTACCTTTATTGTCTATCCCTTAACAAATAACAAAGTATAAAAATTATTTTGACACGTCTGTGTAGCAGAGAGGGTCTTACAAGTGTGACGACCAGCTTGATTTACATTATAGAGGGATGTATTCAAATTTAAAGCAGTTTGACTGGATTTTGACATCGATTAAAAGGACAGTGAAGTTTGACAACTGACGAAGCGAGGGTCGACTGTTTGCCATTAAATATACTGAGGGAAAAAAGTTCAGCAATTTCGTACGCTAAAGCCAATTTCTCCGGTGTCTAGCTTTGGATTCAAACCATATTTTCACACATCGATCTTTTATGTGTTAGCCACAGTATTTCAAAAAAATCAGATGATTTCAAGGCCATACGTTTGTTGTACAGCGTCAAACATGGTAGGGGTAGGGAAGTAAAAGTAACACAAAGATTAAATATCTTGTGTGTCCACAGTTTGCGCCAAAAACGGCATCACAGCGTCTTCCCATGCTGGAAATGAGACTACGATTAATGGCCATAGGGATACGACCCAATTCCTGACGCAGAACACGTTCCATGTCTCTAACGTTATTAACGTTATTCCTGTCTCTTACTCTCCTACCCAGATGGTCCCAAAGGTGTTCGATCGGAGACAGATCCGGTGATTTGGCTGGTCAATCCAACACATCAACATTATTAGTCTGTAAAAGGTCCTACGTGTGTCGAGCGACATGTCGGCGGGCATTATCTTGCTGAAAAATGGTAGCAAGCCCTTGACGCAAGAACGGCAATACCACTGGCTGGACAATTTCGGTGCAGTATCGAACGGCATTTAAGTTTCCCTAAATAGCTACCAAGTCAGTCTTGCCACGGTATGATATACCACCCCAGACCATGACGCTGCCACCTCCAAAACGGTCATGTTGAATGACGTTGGCGGGATCCATCCTTTCGTCATCACGCCTCCAATTACGTACCCTGCCATCCGCAAACATCAAATTAAAACGGGGTATGTCTGTGAATAGGACCTGATTCCACATTCGTCTTGGCCATCGTCGGTGTACCCTTGTCCAATTCAATCTTGCATGTCTGTGTGCACGTATCAAAGGAATGCAAACGTAAGGTCGACGTGCGCGTAAACGTGTCGAACGAAGTCTGTTTCTTACAGTACGAGCACAGACCCGTGTTCCCGTTGCATTTCGGACCAAACCGGCTATACGAGTGCTATTGAGGAAGCGATTACGCCGTGAACACGTCACGATGTAATTGTCCTCACGTTGGGTAGTCTTACGTGGCCTGCCTGAACGTGGCCTGTCTTTGACGGTGCCTAATTGACGATACTTTGTTCTAAGTCTTTAAATGGAACTTTGGCTCACGCCAAAATGTTGAGCCACCTCTTTTACCAACACCACCAGCCAGCATACCGATGGCTACGTTCCGTTGGTCTAAGTTAAGCCCTGGGCGACGTCTCATTTGAATATTTTTTTAAATGTTTAAAAGAGTTATCTTGTTATTGATGCTAACCAATAATCTGGGATAGATATTGTGGATATAGACTTCACGTACATGTGGAAGCACGTGCAGAACGTGTTTCAGCAAAATTGCGTCAGACAGCCTATAGAAGCGAGGAAAACGTGCTCTTAATGCATAATTAGTTAGTTAGCTTTTAAAAATTGCAAACGAGACTGATTTTATAAGGTTTATACATGTTCTTTGAAAAATAATGTAGGTCGAAAAAAATTGCTAAACTTTTTTCCCTCAGTAGATTTGTTCATATCGCCGGCAAGGCTTCCTATGCAAAATAGTGTACAAGACTTTATTAACCTATCAATTTTCAACAATTTTCTTTCGATGAATATGTGCATTGGCATGTTTTTATATTTATGAATGAAGCTGTACGTCATTACTCAAAAAATCATATATGTTAACATTTGCATTACACAAGGTACTCGATAAATTAGATTATCAATATCGATTCAATTCTGGCATCATACATTGCGAAGCATAAATAACATATCATACAAATAATCAAGTTACAATAAACTAGAGAGAATTATTTAGTGTTTCAAGTATAAATACTAATCAACAAATTTGTTTAAAATACATGTACATCAAGAATCTCTTTTTTTTTCAAAAAGCTCTGACAAAAATTTACTAAATGATGTTGCTTGAGTTCTTTTTTTTTTTTTTTGGGGGGGGGGGAGGTAATAATAAGATAGTTTATAGGTATCTGGTAAATGTATATATCTCGAACAGAACCGAAGTACTTTACTGACTTTAAACAGACAAACACTACAATAATCTTACCATATAAAGAATGAAAAATCAGTTTTGTTGGAAATTTTTAAGACAATACTTGACTACGTATTCGTAGAATCTATGTAATTTCTTGAGGAAGAAATACGTTGACTTTGATAAGATATTGTAACAATGCACTTTTTTTTCAACCCCTCTCAACATTAAAGCTTGAAATAGAGTTTCAAATGTAGAAAACAAAGAAATTGCTTATTATCACTAACTTTTTTATTATCCACAATGTTTTCTACCCACAAAGACAAAGATTTTCAGAATTCAATCAACCATTATTTGTCGTCTGCAACTCCTTCAGGTTTGGACCAGTCCAAAATTCTATCATGTCGTAAAGTTCATGTCATTTTTTTACAAACAAAAACCTTTAAAAGCTGTATATGCAACACATTGGCGACTGTATTGTTTAAACCAACTAGTGTTTTTCAAGTTGTAGTTACGAGGTTTAGGTCGCCGACCAACTACTTCACCTTTCTTATTACGTGCTACTGGTCATAAATGTTGCAATATAACGCCGTTAATAATCGAGGCGGAACTTCCTATCGGAGTTAAAGGGCGGAGTCTAGGGTCTCAGTTCGCGGGGCCAGCGATTGGTCAATTGCTATAACCCTGATGACGTCTTGAAACTTGGAATATATGTTCACTGTCACAAGAGAAATCTCTATCAAATGAAGATGACTCTACATACATTCTGAATGAATTATACCCCCTTTTCGACTTAGAAGTTTACCCATTATCAAGCACTGGAACAGCTGAGCGTTAACATCCGCATGTGATGCTCTTTTTTCATTTATATTCCTGACCGTAAAGTTTTTCTGTTGCTTCTCAGTTCAATCTCATCACTCAAAGTCAAGGTCTGTTTTCAAGGCCACATATATACATAATGGGGAAAAACTTAAACATTAATCACATCTTTTAATTGGAAAAGCGTGTTTCTTCGTATTTCATATAAGCAATTCCGCGTGAGAATACGTTTTGTTGGTATCGATGCCATATGCTAAGATCAATGCTTCTTTTTAACCTACACCCACACGATATAATTTTAGACCAATACAAAGAAGTTGCAAACGGTAATCTTAAGTTAGTGAAATCTTATTTTTTTAGTCTTTTGGGGTAGAAATCAATGTGGATAATGAAGTTATTGCTTGTTGCAAGCAATTTCTTCATTTTCCTCAATGTTTTCCAAAGCTTTTATATTGAGGGGAGATGCGTCATTGTGTTGGAATGGGTTCCTTAAGATCATGTTTCTCCAAATCAAATCCCTCAACATTTGCCATATCTTTTTTAAAAGTGAGGGAGGAGAACCCGATATACTCAATAAGTATCGTTCTGAGCTATAAACCCTTGGGTTGTATTGGTGTGAGAAAAGATGGGAATCCTAAGTTCTACATTAGCATCCGTTGTAAAACTGAAATATTGTTGATTGATTGATTGGGGTTTAACGCCGTTTTTAACAGTATATCAGTCATATCGCGGCGGCTGGAGCACCTAACAATGGATTCCTGGTATTTCTCACACCAGTACTACCACTACATCCTTTCCTAGCCCCCAGCTGCTATCCCACATAGGTCTACGATTATCGACCCATTTGTGACAAATAGTAAGAAAGGATGAGTGTCGCCGTCGGGAATCGAACCCGGGACCTCTTGATTGACAGTCCGACGCGCTACCAACTGCGCTATGACGGCGGCTTGAAATATTGTTGAACGTAGCGTTAAAACCCATACATTAAACAATAATACTCGTCTTTGAATTGATACAGTCATATAATAAAGGGTGCCATTTGATAAAGACTGACCGTGAATTCTCCCTCCTTCATCATTTCAGCCTATTTAACCAATTCCCGCATAATCCCGCTTATGATGCCCCCCCCCCCAAAAAAAAAAAAACGCACCATATAACTGCAGAGAGCATTTTCTTCATTATCTATAATTTCTTCTAATCCCCCATCCCCCCCAAAAAACAACAAACCAAAGATTTTAAAACTACCATCACTCAAATATTGTCGTCCAAAATTGTGCCGTCTGATAATGGCTTCAATAGTGGTGAGAAAGCACTTTGATAAGGGACAGCATTTTCATATTGATAAAAAAAAATACCAATGTATAAGGTCAATGTCATACAATTTGATCCGAATGGTGTTTAACCCTGGTCCGAATTCAAGGAAGTTGCAGACAACAATTTCAGGTTGATACACGTTTTTAAAAAATAATTGTCTTTCTGGATAGAAAACATTGTTGAAAAAGAAGAAATTGTTTGTCACGAGTAATTTTTCTTCATTTTCCAACATTTTCATTACGTTTTTTTTTTTTTTTTTTTTTTTGGGGGGGGGGTAGAGTGGGGGAGTTAAAATTGGGATTTTATGGGAATGGTTTAATCTATTAAGACAGAAGTTCAAGATCCGAGCATCTGAAGTACTTGTCAAAGTATAGTCCTTAGCCTACCAGAATATCGTAACTACAGCTTGAATACGCTTTAATTATGTTTTAGTTGCCCGGTTTTCACACCACCTCTTACTAAGTGTCGAGAATTGAGCTAGGGTTAATTATAGTATTAATGGTATGTATTGTACAAATAAAACAATATGATATTGCTGATTAAAATCTTTCAGCTGCTCGATATTTTCATGAACAAATATATAAATTTTGTCCATCGAAACAAGCTTCCCTGTTTTGATGTTCAAAGGGTATGATATAAGTTCAACAAGGTGGGAAAATAATACATTTCCTCCATCTCTCAGTACTCAATTAAAAAGGCTTTATATGTATGTATGTATGTATGTATGTATGTATGTATGTATGTATGTATGTATGTATGTATGTATGTATGTATGTATGTATGTATGTATGTATGTATGTATGTATGTATTAATGTATGTATGGATGTATGTATGTATGTCAGTTATTGATGCATATTATAAGAAAATTTGTTTTGATTTATGTATGTAAGAAAGTAATTTATGCATAAAAGAATGTGTGTATGTATGTATGGTTATGTATTTATATAGATATGTATGTATGCTTGTATACATGTATGTAAAGTACATATGCAAAATGTATGAAAATATGTGCGCTTCATAAATGTATGAACGTATGTATGAACGTACGTATCTATGTATATACAAGTGTTACAGATTTTTCAATAGAGAATTAAGTTTATTTTTATCAAAATAATAATGACATTTATCGGATTCCCGGTTTGTATTTAGAAAGAAACGGTCTGCTACTGATGCATGTATTACTCTTTCCCAATAAGAATCTTATGTCATTTTCAAAAAGTGAAACAATCTTATCATTATCAATTATGACAGTTGTGAAGTATGTCCTTTGAAAATAAACAGAAACGGGCCTGTAGAAATTTAGTAAATTCTATAGCCTGACAATCTTCTCTATACCTTCATGGGTCTCTTATTGAGAATTGAGCTCGGTCTTTAAACTTGCAGACGAAAACTGTAAAAAATAAAATCTTCATTTCTTTCTTGCTTTCCTGTTTGTATAAATCTTATTCCTAAAAAACTAAATCGGAAAAATGTCTGACAAAAGCCTGAGTATCATTTCTTTAATAGATAGATAAACACAATTTATTTAAACTTACCAATTTAACTATTTCTCTTTGTCCAAATTTCAATGTAGTTAAATACTAAGTATGGCCAACTACTCACAAGGTCAATATTGGATTTCGCGTTTTATACTTGTAGACCAATATGGCATGAGTGCGACTGAAAAGAGGTAACTAATGTCTGAACATCCTTGAGTTACGATATTTTGGAATCTCACCAACCCAATAACATTTCTACTTTTTAAACCCTATGCGCGTTCAACTTTTCTTTCAGGTGTGTCCATTTTCCAGTGAAAGGAGTTTGATTTTTAGCTAGCAAAGCGTCAGCTTTGATAGCTTAAATTAACAGACAAAATTTTGAGGTCTTCTCAAAGTTCAACGAGTGCAGACTGCCACCGGAGGCTTAACCACTACGCCACAAAAGTAGTTTCTTATGTTTTAATGAATATTGCAAACTCTTTTCAAATTTTAGAGAAAAAGCATGCAATTTATCCCATTTCCACCCGATTCCACCTTTAATAATCTCAAGAAAAAGGCTTTGGAAAACATTGGACAATGAAGAAATTGCTTTTAACAACAATTTCTTCTTTGTACACAGTGTTTTCTTCCCAACAAGGGAAACTTTCCTAAATTTAACCAGCTTGAAATTGTCGTTTGCAACTTCTTTTGATTTGAACCACTCTAAAATCTTGTCATGTTTTAATGGGTTAACTCCTGGGTTACTTTAATCTCGTTTATTTATCATAATAACCTTTGGAAAAGGATATTACATAACATAAATATGCTTTGCTAGCTTACAACACTTTCAGTACTTTGTTTGTTTGTTTTTTGTTTTTTTTTGTTGTTTTTTTTTTCAAGCAGGTTTCATGTGTATATATGCCCCGTAAAGCTAAATATAACTGACGGACCGCATTTGTCAACCAAAGAACTATTCAACAAATCAAATCATACTCCAACATCTATGTGGGGGCATCATTGTTGGTTTAGCGACTTAAACATCGCAAATACAGCTTATTCAAGAAATTGGCAACAGAAAAGGAACCCTTTCCTCTATCGAAGGACTCGGAATGAGCTGGTTGCCGATTCCAAATTCTTGCGCGGTTTGTGTGTCTTGGCAATAACAAAGCCTACAAAGTCCTGGTTCGGCAATCTGTAAAATAAGGTAGCAGAGTTAGTTATGTATTGCATCTGTTGGAGACGACCAAAGCCTACAGTGTCCTAGTTCGGCAACCTGTAAAATAAGGTAGCAGAGTTAGGAATATATTGCATCTGTCAGAGACGACCTAAGAATTCTAAACTGAAATGAATGTTCAGATGCAAATTTTTAAACTGTGCACTTTCGCAAAGGTATAAGCTTAGAATAAATGGATATAGTTCATCTTACCTGAGCGACCAACCCTATTAAGGGACCACATTCGAAAACTATAAAATAGTTGAAAAAAAAGGTAGTTGATATCATTCAAACGCTCGGTTGTTGGTACACATTAGAAGCGTCTCATTAAGACAATTTTAACAAGTTCCAATAGCATATAATTGTGCATATCACCCAATCAAGAGTCGCTGGTAAAATAACACATTTCGTTTGCATAAGTGTATCATGTGATAACTTAAACCATTACCAGACGGCAACATTTTAGTGCAAGTTGAAAAAGGGTTGCAGACAACACTTTAGAGTTTATGGATTGTTAGGTTTTTCAACTTTATGGGCAAAAACAATACAGACTTATTTCTTACAATTCTTTCCCAATTGCTTTTCTCAGCCCTTCCTGTTCTTTTTTAATTTTAGACCTGCACAAATTCAAAGATTTTGCAAACGGCAATGTAAAATTGATTTGATTTGAAAATAATCATTCAACCGAGCAGGAAAGATTGTGGAAAAAGAAGAAATTGCTTGTTACCAGAATCTTCTTTTTGCACAATGTTTTCTCAAAAATAATAACACAGGCGCGTAAAAAACGGATTGAACGGGAAAGGGTTAAAGGGCATCGAAAAGCGTCATTGTGTGGCAATGGTTAAGAAGTCTTAAAATGCTTAAGACTTGATTCTCTGAGCAAGTTTTTAGCTAGCAAAGCGTCAGCTTCGATAGCTTAAGTTAACAGACAAAATTTTGAGGTCTTATAGCTGATACACTATTTTGAACCCCTTCAAATGACCAGTAACTTCACATCTTGAGACCGACCACCCGAATTTCACACTTGATAAGAGCGACACTGATGTGTCAGTACAATATTGGATATCATATTATATGATACCGAACCATTATTATGATGGGCGTTATTTCTATAAAATACATTAAAGTAGTCTATCACTTTTAGAAATTATGGCTTGTATTATTTTAATTGTTATTTGATTAAGTCACGGGTTTTGACTCGAGGAATAAAGTCGAAAGTATAACGTATCCGATAAATTACGATTAGTTTGTTTATGGCGTTCCGAACAGTTAATTAGCAATTAAATTTTGATTTCACCTTAATTCAGGTTTGGTATTCGCAATATAGAAGATATGATCTCAACAGTTTGACACTTCGAACATGTACCTACGTATAAGTAAAGCCGCCGCCATAGCGCAGTCGGTAGCGCGCCAGACTCCTAATCTTCAATCATGGGTGTCATGGGTTCGATCCCCGGCGGCGGCAAATATTCTTTCCGACAATTGTCTCTCACCAATGGGTGGATAATCGTAAACCTAAGTGGGATAGCAGCTGGAGGCTAGGAAAGGATGTAGTGGTAGTACTGGTGTGAGAAATACCAGGAATCCACTGTTAGGTGCTCCAGCCGCCGCGATATGACTGAAATACTGTTAAAAGCGGCGTTAAACCCCATTTAATCAATCAATCAATCAATCAACCTACGTATAAGTAATCTGAGGTCGGACTTCTGAATCGGTTGTCTGTCCGATTAGCTCAGTTGTAAGAGCACTTGACTTTAAACCTCAAGATCACGGGTTCGAGCCCTGGGCTGACCATATCAACTAACACAACTAATTGTCTTTCGGATTAGACGTTAAACCGAGGCCCTGTGTGACGAAGCTATCCATCGTGCACGTTAAAGAACCAGGCGTACCTCTCAGCAGTTTCGTCCTGTATCCTTGCACTATCCCCCGCAACAAATAACCGTCTTCTTAGGCCGTCGCTCATATGGGCATGTGCTACGGTAGCGACGATAAATAAACAGAAATACACACACTGTCTGAATCGGATCAAAATTGAGAAGAAAGAAAGAAGAACTTATCAAAGATTGTAAATTTGAAAATGACATAAGATTCCGCTGTTATAAATGTTTTTTATAGTTCTATTTGTTGTATATATAGTATTGATATAGTAAAATAACGAAGATAAATTAAGCATAGGCCTAAATAACTTGACAACAAACGACCAATCCTCAGTATCAAGACCACTTCGATTTTAAGACCACTTTCAGAAAGTACCGCAAGTGGTCGTATTAGAGGGGTTTTACTTTATTTCGGGAATATTGAAATCTCTGGCTGCAAGTTCATCTCCTAGATATGTTTCAGCTCTCTTGAGCATATCGTGTTAAAATGACTTTGTTCGGAGTCTTCAAAGAAGTTACAGACGACACTTTCAAATTGTTGAAGATTCTAAAATATTTATTTTTCTAGGAAGAAAACAATGTGGAAAATGAAGAAATTGCTTGTAACAAGAAATTTCTTCATTTCCCACAATGTTTTCCACAACTATTTTCTGAAGGCGCGTAAAAGGGGGCATTGCGTAGGAATGGGTTAACTCCTTGGTTACCTTACCATCTATTCTTTATCATGATACCGTTTAACAAAGAAGATTACTGAATATAACAATGCTAGCTTCCAGTACTTTTCGGTACTTTGATTATAAATAAGATAACAAAATTAAGTTGTTTTCTTAAACATCAATATATGATGTATTGATGTAGTCGAAATCCATGGAAAGTCGAATATACGAAAAATAAATCGTTATTACGAAATAATATTTTGTAATTACGAAATACTGTTTCGTAATTACGAAATCATTTGAAAAATGTGCACATTAAATATGTCTGAAGGGCACTTTGGGGTTTCGTAGAATTCGGACTTGTACAATATTGAGAAAAAAGTTACTAATAGTAAATTACAGGTAAAATGTACTTGCAATCGATTATTTAAGAGATGATTGATTGGGGTTTAATGACACTTAAAACAGTGTTTCAGTCATATCGCGGTGGCTGGAGCACCTAACAATGGATTCCTGGTATTTCTTACACCAATACTACCACTACATCTTTCCCGAGCCTTCAGCTGCTCATCCCAGTTAGGTTTACGATTATCTACCCGTTTTCGGAGACAAATGAAGGGAATTTCGGATCGAACCCTGGACCTCGTAATTGAGAGTTCGACGAGTTAATAGTATTACCACTGCATCTTTTCCTAGCCTCCACCTGTATCCCACTTAGGTTTACGATTATCAAACCATTGGTAAGAGAAAAATACCGTAAAGGAAATTGATCGAACCAATGACATCCTATGATTGAAGATTATATATATATATATTATATTATATATACCGACTGCGCTATGACGGCGGCCTATTTAAGAGATGAATGAAATATGTTTTGTTTTCACGGAGGTATGAAACGAAGCGTATACATACATAATACATAAGTGTGATTAGTTTTTTCGTTTCATACCTCTATGAAAACAAAATTCCCTTCATTTCTTGTAATTTAATGATGTCGGGCTAAAAAAGCAAATACTTTACAAACTTTGATACTATTTTGTATGGAACTATTTTGGTGTGGAAGTACACGAAATAGCTGCGTGCTCAAATTTTTGTTCATGGAGGTATGAATATTTTTTTCGGCCAATCAGAACCTTCGTTTTTGATAGACAAAACTAAAATTATATAAAAGTACAATAACGCAGATGGTGGCGCCAATTTCCGCACTGTATAATCTGTAAGTACTGTAAGCTAGCAAGCATACTTTTGCTAATGGAATGCTATGAAAGTAAGATGGACCTATATAGGGAGGGAATATATCCTAGATATTAGGAATTTTACAAAGCCTTCAAGAGCGTCCTCTTTTAATTTTTAAAGACAATATAGTGTGGTTCTTTCACATCGTTCTTCTCCTTGAATTGATTTTATTAGCTAGCAAAGCGTCAGCTTTAATAGCTTAAGTTAATAGAAAAAAAATTGAGGTCTTCTCAAAGTTCAAGGACTGCAAACTACTACTGGAGGCTTAACCACCAAATCCATGAAATGCATACGCCATAAAAAATAGTTCTTGTGTATTTCAGGAATATTGCGAACTCTATTCAAATTGGAGAGAACTCTTTAAAAAGCATTCTATTTAACCCATTCCCGCTCAATTTCGCTTTTTAAGAATCACAAAAGAAGCTTTGGTAAGAAATAGACCTTTCACGCAAAGCGTCAGATGACTAAAAAACAACAACAACAACAACAAATTTCCACTACCAGGAGGATTTACTTCCGGTTTTGTTTGTCGAAAGCCGTATAATTGCGTCCGGTCATTTTAACTTCTTTTTCTAGTTTTTACAATGAAAAGCATTGGGCTAAAATATGTAGATATTATTGTGGGATTTTAGCATCTGTTTGTTACAATAATTTTTCTCCGTTGTCCCAGTAATGTTCTTCAGAAGCATTAAAAGTAATCTATTTAATCGGCATTAAAGAATAAATGACGGGTGTTTTGTTTCATGATCTATTTTCACCCTATACAATAAATTTTAGGATAACCCGGTACATTGTATAAGTTGAAACAAATGCCTGTAATGTATGAAGGCGAATGCACCATTGAAAGGTCATTAACACGTTTTGTATCCGGCAACCCCAGAATCACCATAACTCATGTTCTTCGCCACAAGAAATATTGAAGATATGATAGTTTTTGCGAGGAAAGCTGAAACTAAATATCAATATAGATCAGACTTTATATCTTCGTTGGGTGACCAAAATGTCGTACTGCACATTACATCAAATTGTATTCACGACCTTTTGGTAGCCTATTGATGATATTCTGGTTATAATATACATATACATATTGGCCCCCTGATTTACTAGTAAGGCTAGATTTTCAAATATTAAAGATCGATATTTTAAAATGAAAGCCTACCTCGCAATATGCCCTCCAGCGAAAAAGATTTCTTTTTTTAAATCCATTCAATGAAATTAAGATTATTCACTTTAATTGATTGTAGAAAAATGCTTTATAGATAACCACCGTGTAATACAATCGCGCCGATCGAAACGACACCCGGTCGCATCCTTTGATCAATCGACAAGGAATTAGTATTTGGCGGCATATCCGTTGAAACATAAAAAGGCAATATTTATCTCATCAAATCATAAACTTGACCAATTAAATGTAAAAGTGTTTATCGGATTCTTTGTGACATGTTGCCGGTATTATAATAAGTCCATATGTATCGTGATTTATCGAAGGGAACCCTTTACATCAAGACTTTCAACAGATCATTTTTCTGAGCAGCTCTCTCTTATCATTATCTTTACATTTCATCATTTTTTTATTGTTCATACTTTTCTTCGCACTATTATCATCGTCATCATCAATGAGATGTATGTCATTCATTCATTGGCGAAAAATGCTCCCTGTTTTCGCATTACATTGCATTATTATGTTCTTTTGATTTATTGTATCCCCGGCGGCGGCACATATTCTTTCCGACATTTGTCTCTCACCAATGGGTTGATAATTGTAAACCTAAGTGGGATATCAGCTGGAGGCTAGGAAAGGATGTAATGGTACTACTGGTGTGGGAAATACCAGGGATCCATTGTCAGGTGCTCCAGCCGCCGCGATATGACTGAAATACTGTTAAAAGCGGTTTTAAACCCCATTCAATCAATCAATCAATCAATTCATTGTAGGGCACTTTTTTAACGAAAATTGGATTATTTGAATCAAGAAAATGTTTTCTCCTTTTCTTTCACATTTCTTTTGTTACAATGAAGCAAATGTTTTAAAAAAACTGACATGATGTAGTCCAGGCGTGTTTGATATTAAGAAATGAAATGGAGAGAGCGAGAGAAAGAGAGAGAAGGGGGAGAAAAAAAAAGAGAGAGAGAGAGAGAGAGAAAGATCTACATTGATGGAAACACAGACAGAAACAAATATTTCAAAAACAGCATGTCTGCTTTATTTTCATAATGTTTAAGTTTATACGCTTAATCTTTGTAACAAGGAAACTTTTTAAAGGAAAGAAATATATGCATTTTGGCAAGGACTTTAGGAGATTGGTATCACCATGCCATATCTTAAGCATCCTTTTATCTATATTGTCCAAAATGTGGTAAATAGTATTTAAATGCTCAAGATTGATCAAATAAATTTAGCCAATCATGTCAATCAGAAATAGTGCCACTTGTGATCAGGCCTACCACGTGAAAGGCGGGATTTGCAATGAATGACGTCCCTATGAATGACGCATATTCGCTAATTTCAACAATCAGTGTACCCAACAAGGGAAAGATTTTCTGAATTCAACCATGCTTTGCTAGTTTACAGTACTTTTAGTACTTTGATTGATATTGTTAACCTTATAACTATACACAGTCTCTCCAACGTGTGTAAAAGGGGAATCACGTGCTGCTTATACTAATTCCTTTAAACAGAAGATAATTACCAAATAAGAACCATCTTCATTTATTTGAGATGCAATCCTTACCATAGGCACTTGGATTCGGGAATTTGTAACAATTTACAAAAGTCTCCCTCCCTATTATAAATATTAGCAAGGTAGTGCAGCTGCCATTATTTAATGTAACGGATGTTTGGACGAGCATCACCGGTTCCGTCATGAGAAGTGTTTGACTCGTAGGAATACATTACCACTAATGCTTGTCAAAACATCCGTTCCCTTAGAAAATGGCAGCTGCACTACCTTATTAATATTTATTATAGAGAAAGATATTTTTGTAAGTTTTTATAAATACCTAAATCCAAGTGCGTATGATCCTTACAAAATCCCTAACCCCCTACCGGATGACAGAATGTATGACTGGTCAAAATTTAGAGTAGTTGTTGACTACATTTTCTGGTTGATGAAAAATCTTTGTCCTTTAGGGTAGCAAACATTAGGATGATGAAGGAATTGACGAAGAGAATAGTATTTTCAGACATAGACAAACAATCCTGATACAAATTCATTGGGCTCCTCCCTTTTTACTTCGACTGGTAAAATGGCAAACTTAGTCAATGGTTATATGAATTACTTTACATGGATTTTTGAAAGTGTTTGAACTTGGCGCGCGTTTACGTCACAATACAAGGCACTATGAAGGAGTTGCTATAACTATTTTTACCGCATTTGGTTGGATATTAAGTAAGCATTAATGCTTGTCAATAAAGACAAGTTGTAAACGTAGTTAGCTAATTAGTTATTATAATTTCCGATCTATAACTAATACATATCATCTTTAGTCTTTTTCGGAGTTAGATATTGTTTAAGGTAGTCTGATACTGTTGGCCCCTTGTTGCATTCTCTATTCGGAATATTTTTTTTTGTGAAAATTTGTACAGGAGAGACTACCTTTGAACTGCTATTTCTCCTTTTCCGATAAAGTTTTAATTTGAAAGCACACTAACAAATCCTTATTCGCGCTTTTATTAAGAGATGAATATTTTTTTTTGTTTTCATACAGGTATGAACCGAATAACTAATCACACTATATAAGGCATAAGTGTGATTAGGTTTTTCAGTTCATAGCTCCATGAAAACAAAAAATAATCTCTTCATTTCTTATAATTTATTAGCATCGAGCGAAAAAAAGGAAAAGAATAAAAAAAAAAAAGATACTTTTTTGTATGGAACTATTTTGTGCGAAAGCATACAAAATGGCTGCGTGTTCAAATTCTTGTTTATGTAGATATGAATAATTTTTTTCGGCCAACCAGAACGCCCGTTTCTGATAGACGAAACTAAAAATCAAATTATTTATAAATGTTTTAATGACTAGAGCACTAAAAACTGAGGGCCACTTCAACCAAAAATAACGGACCAAGTACTTTCTTTTTAATAAAGGGGGGGGGTGTAATTTATATAATACTATTTTCTCATTAAAGAGTTAGTTATCCAATTATTTTAATCCACCTTAAAGGGAGGTATCGATGTTTCTGAAACCTAGGTAAGAAAAAATTGTCAAGCGCTAAAAAATACGCTAAAACGGACGCTTTATACTTAAATTTGAGTAAGTAGTAATCTGATAGGCTTAAAGTGACCCTTTTCGGTAATATAGGAAAGGTTCAGCGGAATTCCAGGTTATTTTTAGATATCACGGAACATCGCATGACTTCATTTGCATCTGACCCGGTAACAAATTGACAGGCGAAAAAATCAATGCCCTCAATTATGTCACATCAAATGGTTAGCGCAAAACTATGGTAAATGTCTATATTTGTATAAACGCTTATGGCAGTTTTGGACTGATCTTTACAAGATTTAAGACCGGCTAGCGAACTTAACTCCTGATAACGTGTTGATGACGTATAGAAAACGTTGTTTGAGCAAATTCAAACTGAATACGGGATTCCAACGGTTATACGCACCGCGTGAATCACCCAATATTCTTGGCAACTGTCTCGGCTGAATCTAAAATTAGATTAGCAGCTTACGTAGGCTATTAGGAAAATACCCTTGTTTATTCTGATAAACGACCTCTGATTAAAGCAAAACTACTTTTCAGAATATTGTATTTAAATAGTATAAGATAGGGAATAGGAATATTCAAAATCTGTGACGTGACAAAACATCGATACCTACATTAAATGATTTGATAAAATAAACGACAAAAAGAATCTGTTCCTACAATACTAATCTTTTGAGTAGGATACTTCCCGATGTTAAACGCTTTCCATGATTAAACACATTACCACACAAAAATAAGACTGGTCCAAACTGTAAGAAGTTGCAGACGACAATTTCAAGTTGGCGACCAAATTTTGGTCTTCCCATGAGTGGTCGCTTAACCCATTCCCACTTGACAAATTTTTGACTGGTCCAAATTGAAAGAAGATGCAGACGACAATTTCAAGTTGATGGAATTTTAGATTTTTTCACCTTTTTGGATAGAAAACATTGTGGATAATGAAGAAAATGCTTCATACAAGCAATTTCTTAGTTTTCCACAATGTTTCCAAAGCTTTTTTCTTGAAGGGCGTAAAAAGGAGGGATTGAGTTGGAATGGGTCAAAGGGAGGTATCGATATTTCTGAAACCTAGATAAGAAAAACTTGCAAATTACCCAAAAATACATCAAACGTATATTTAATAATTAATATGTCCTTATGCAGCTTGCTTAAGCCGCTTAACAACCGAAAATGCTTCCCATTAATGTAAGCAAAAGTTGGAGATTAAAGTTCACTTCCGGTCTAAATTGGTGATTTGACCAATTGTAGGCCGCGATCTTCTAGCAGAGGAGAAAAAATTGATATTCCACTCGACCCTCGGTCTCGTGAACTATTAAAGTTTCCTCCGCAGCTCAAAGTAAATACAAGATGTTGTAACTCTATCATAATAAAATATTCCCCGTATACATACATTACAAATCGATACAAAATAACAAATATTTAATTTGCCTGTGCGATCGATTCTTTCCCTCGAGCAAATATAGACAGCCGATACTTCTTTTCTAGAATTTCGCGGGCCTTAGAAAAAAGCTACAAATAAAGTTCGGGTAATACCGGATATAGTACAGAACAGAACATGTTCTGTATTCATTAATATGACTTGAACTCGTACGGTTCATCGCCAGAAAAATATGTACATACGTAATAAATAAATCACGTATACGTGTATGGAAGAAAAATAATAATGACATGTGAAAGATGTCGATTGCGGAAATAATCAAGTTGAATGATTTTTAACAAGCTTAGTAATTAGAATGGAAAGGTTAAACAAGCCTTAAGAAATCAAATGTTGGTAACAAATGAGATTTAATTCGATTTTCTGTTATGCATCGATTTTGTGTAGAAAAAGGGTTTTGGTATTATCTAAATTCAACAAATATATATACTTAAACATACTCGGTTTGTTATAATGATATCTTTTAAATAAACTTGTCATCACTCTTTGTAAAATGAACAAACTAACAGGGAATGAAATTCGTCTTCTATCTGATAAAGATTACACAAGTTATGTAAGCCTACGAACAGAGGGGAGACGATTTCAACTCAACAACATCCTCGCTCGATAAGTCATATGAACAAGTTCAAAATTTAATACGACAAGTTGATACGGTATCAACTCCTCAAATCCCACTGCACCCAATGCTTCTGAGCTATCCCTATTTATACACAAACCTAACGGAACCACCCTGGCCGTCTACTCAGGTAGCCAGGATCAAGGAACAAGGAAGAAAAAATAAAACTTGACATACCAGGAATGGACAACAATGAACAGTATGTATTGTTTACGTATGTTCTACATGTTTTCAATGCCGAGTGCTTACGTCCTTTTAATTTGATATTGCGGAAAGACTCTAAAATAATAAACAGATACTGCGAAAAGACTCTAAAATGATAAACTCTTATTTACAAAATGGCTCAACCAAACTGGCTTCGTCTTGAATGATAGTTAGAAGTAATAACGGAACAGAACAGAACAGAAGTTTCATTAATCGACAAGTACAAAAAGTACATAGCCATACAAACATATACAAATTAAAAAAAATCTAGAGTTTGCCTGTTATATATCTAAAAAATCTGCGTAAGAGAATGTTGACTTAAAATGTTTAAGCTTCATTAAAACTGGACTACTATCTAGGGATCCTTGCCATTCCTGGATGAAACAATCAATTACTTTTTGTTTTATGAGACACAGTGCCGGAGTTATCAAAAACGTATAAAAACCCGTAACAATCCAACAATTGCTTGACTCTTGAGGACCATGTCAAATGTCATTGATTCAAACCTGATAAACTAATATCAAAAGCTTTCTTCAACATGATATTTTCGGTTCCTATTAGTTTACAACAGTATTTGAAATAACGCATTGTATAAAGTGGATTACGTGCTAATTCTCCATATACACCCATTGTGCAAGTGCTTGATCGAACTTTTTATATTCTCTTACAAAATTTGACATGAATTCTTCCTAATGATTTTGTTTTTTTAAAGCCTAAAATTTCGGAAGAGTACACAAGAATGGAGCCCACAAATGAATAAAAATGTTAGCATAATATTTTGGGTTTCAGTAGGAATTTTTGACAGTTTTTTAAAAGGGCATTTATAGATTTCAGTCCCTGGCCATACAAATATTGAATATTTTTCGCAAAGGATCCATTAAATGAGATGACTGTACCAAGGCAGTTAAACTGGTCTACTATATCCAAAATATTGTCATTATAGCAAAGCAGTTCGTTTACAAGAATGCGACCAGACTTTCTTACGATCATAAGCTGTCTTGGTTGAATTTACTTCTAATCCCCAGGTATTACAATAATTCAGAAGAGAATCTAAATTTTGTTGTAGATCAGAAAGAGATTCAGCTAACATAGCCATAACGCTTGCAAATGAAATAAGAAAAATAAGAAGTTCATCTATAGGATAACCCCAGATAGGCTATTGGACAGTAACGACAACTCTAAGTCCTCGAGAAATAAAGATACCAAGACTGGCGACATTACCTCCCCTTGCCTAAGCCGAGGGCGATTTCGAATACATCTAATAGTTTACCACAATGTTTGACTCTAGATTTAACGTTGTGGTACATAGACTTTATTATGCGTAGAGTTTTGCCCCCAAATCCCTTTTTGAATAATTTGTGAAATAAAGCGTTTCTTTTAATACTATCGAAACATTTTTTCATGTCGATAAAAGCAATATAGAATCAAAAAGTCATTGCGCTACAGTAACACAAGTTACAAATTCTTACTTTCTTTGCGATATTTCTATGACGACTTGATTTAATGAGGAGCTAACATGATGATATACGTTACTTGACAAAGATTTTGAATGCTTATGCTTTGTTTTGTTTGAATGGGTTTAACGAAACTTAAAACAGTATTTCAGTTATATCGCGGCAACTGGAGCACCTAACCATTGATTTCGCGGACCTCATGATTGAGGATTCAATGCACCGCCAACTGCGCTATGCCCGGCTGGGTGTTTATGTTAATCATTTCATTTAAAACTGTCCGTAGTATGATTTAATTATTCTTCTGAAAATAATTTAACCCCTTTCTGTTTCTAAAATTTAAGACATGTCCAAATTCAAAGGTTTTGCAAACGAAAATTCAAAGTGGATTTAATTTGGAAAATAACCAATCAATAGGGTAGAAAATATTGTTGGAAAAGAAGAAATTGCTTTTCACATGCACTTTCTTCTTTTTCCACAATGTTTTCTCAAGTATAAAATAACAGCAACGTAAAATCCCGTGTATGGACGTGAAAGGGTTAATATAAAACTAAATTATTCGGGTTGTTAAGTTTATATAAAGTAGATACCTTCCTAGTTCACAATAAACCGGTGACTTTCAAGTTGATTGTTTGGCATTTAATAATCTTTTTCAACATTTTCTATGAATATACCTTCTGTGAGCTCACTCGCATAAAACCCCAGAGTTCGCTAGCATAATATAGAATGGATGCTACAATGAGTCAAATAGATAAAGCATTATGTTTAACCCTTTCCTGCTTTGCAAAATTTTAGATCTGTCCAAATTCAAAAGTTTTGCAGACAAAATTTTAAAGTGTATTTAATTTGAAAAATAACCATTCAATAGGGTAGAAATATTGTGGAAAAAAGTTTTCTCAATTATAGAATCATAGGGACGTAAAAATCAGGGATTAAACATGCAAGAAAGGAATAAAGGTATGTCCTTGTTTTTAGCGATTCACGGTAGTTTGCGTGTTGCTTTTCTTGATAAAGTTTAAGAGCGCCAAAAGGACCCAATTACTGCTTAGACTGGTACCACTGTCGTTTTAATAAAGTTAAAGTCGACGGCGGTACCGGTCTAAATTACTGCTTAGATAGGTAGTGACTAAATGTACACCAAACAAGTTTTTTACACCAAAACAAACTTGTTCACTGTACATTTAGCGATTACCCTGCTGGGTACGAGACCAAGAAAACTATTTCTACGTGAGTTTAGTATGATCGTTACAGAATTGGCCGAGTTGAGCATCGAGTTCATTGATTTCTTACTGTAGAAGCTGTTATTCTCTGTTTTCAAGATTCTAAAAGGAGTTCACTTATTACAGTTGATCAAATTGAGAATGTTATGCTTGAAAATTCTAATTTTGCTGTTCGTGACGGCAGCTTATAACCCATTCCAACATGATAAAATTTCAGACAAGTGCAAATTCAAAGAAGTTGCAGACGACAATTGTAAGTTGATGAAATCTTCAAAATCCTGGTCTTTTTGGACAGAAAACATTGTGGATAATGAAGAAATTTCTTGTAACAATCCATTTCTTCAATTTCCACAATGTTTTCCAAAGCTTTTACAATGAGGGTCATTTAAAAGCGTCACTGTCTTGGAATGTGTTAAGACAATGCTAGTTTTTGATTTCTGTTTGTGGATTTATATTTTTGTGCGTTATTCACGCATATATGTCCACGAATGGGAATGCTGGTTTAAGTTAAAAGGAGGAAGGCTTACTCGTAAAGAAATAAATGAACTTGAACCGATTACCACAGTTATGACCCTTTCAGCGCATTCCATCTTCTCAGTACATTCAGTCCTTTGATTGATAATTTTGCCAAATCCAGAACACTCACGCAAAATTACTGTACATCAAGCGCCGGCTTCAATGAGTCATATCTCGCCTTCATCCTTCTTGCCTCAATCGGTCGTATTAATTAATCCTTACAGTTGTGTAACTCGGTCTGATCTACTTTTATTGTGCCAAAATATTATAATTATGCGTTAGATGTTTTTACATTATTACATTAAACTCTGCGTGGGTGAATTTTACCGTGGTAACTTTAGCCTCAGATTGCTACGCAATCTCAGGCTAAAAAATATTTGGAAAGTTTAGATATTAAGAATATTTTAAAATATTTGACTCCATGGGGACTCCTATTTTGACGTATGGTGCAGGATATGGAGAAATAACTTCTCAGAAACTATTGAGCATGTCCATTGTAAATAGTGTAGGGACTTCTTAGGTGTAAACTCAACTACAAAAATGCCATGGATATTGGTAAATGTGGCATATTCCAAATAGCTATCAATTATGACGTAGAATTTGTCAAATCCTGGATAAGGCTTATTCGTATGGATACGAAGAGATACCCTAAAAATTGTTACAATTTGCTTAAATCTCAAATTGATATCGAAAGAACTAACTCGATTTCTAATATAAGATTATTTCTCTTTAGCAATGGAATTGGATTTGTTTGGGTTTCCAAGAAAATGGGCACATGATACATTCAACAAACGAACTAAAACAAAGAATTAGAGACTGCTATCAACAATCATGGCATAATCAGGTATTCAGTTCGTCAAGATGCGACTTCTATAAAAAACGTGAAACCTTATTATTGCAAATGTGCACTTTCCAAAATTTGATGCAATAATTCAGACTAAACATCGAAATTGGCCGCCACCTTAACGTTAACCGAGAAGACAGAATGTTCAAAGATACTTATGCATAAGAAAATGAGTTTCATGTATTGTTCATATGTGAAAAATATTATGAAATAGGACAAATTTACCTAAAAAATGGTTCACTGGGCTTACTAGCAAAGACAGCTTTAATGCGAGTTTTCAAACATATATACTGCTTATACAATAAAATTGGCACTATATGTATTTCAATTGAAACAAGCGATTTCGAAAAATGTCGGCGCATAACAGAACATTGCTACTGTTGTGTATTGATTGTATTGTGGGCCGAAAGCCTTAAAATCAAATGTATTATATTGTAGTATACTGATAGTTCTGGTTCCTGTTGTGAATGAAAGGAATTTCTAAGGAGTTCTTTTAAGATATTCTCCTCTTAAATAGTATGGCCTAGAGCTTGCAAATTGTGCATTTAGCATCATCTTATGGTCCTCTTTAA